>SCDS01000027.1:1160-128450 GCA_004149465.1 Drosophila nigromelanica
GGGCAAGCTTTTTTCCTACAAATTTTATTTTCAAAAATTCATATATTTTAAATGAAAAATCGAAATGAAAAATCATGATAAAAATGCCATCAAACATGAAAATCGGATCAGTTTTCACAAAGTTATGGAAGTTCGAAGTATGGCCAAGTGAAACAATCGACAGAAATGCGAATAGTTCAAAAAATGAGAACACTGATCTACATTGAAAAGATCCGCGATATGGTAAAACACCGAACAGATTGTGAAAATACACAAACTATTTTGAATATTCTACAAAAACTTGAAGAAATTCTGATGTCTTGCAATGCGAATACGATGTGTCCACCCAATGGCAACTTAACAGCTGCTTACCGGATTTCAATAGCCAATGTAAGACCCTTCGAAATGCCCTGTACTACAGATAGTGATGGCCATGTCTGGTCAATTATTGAGCGTCGAATGAATCAGAAGTTAAGCTTCAACCTTGATTAGAATTATTATCGTTTAGGATTTGGTTACCTAGAAAGCGAATTCTTTGTGGGACTGGAGAAGGTGTATCTTATGACATCATCTCAACCTCATGAACTGTTAATACGATTAAGAACCAGGTATTCTAACCTATATGCCCACTACAGCAAGTTTGAAATTGGAAATGCGAGCGAGGACTTTGCTATAAAATCCCTAGGCGCCTACTCGAGTAACGCTGGCGATGGATTACGAGAAAGTGAGAATCAAAAGTTTTGCACTTTCGATCGCGACAATGAAAGTTAACTGCGCGAAGGATGCAAAGGGAGGCTGGTGGCTAACAAAATGCGGCCAATCATAAGTGAATATTTCTTAAATAATCTATCAACTATTTACATCAACGTGTTTTTACTCCCAAAGAAATCTGAACTACAAGAACTTTCGAGATAGCTTCGTCCTCTGGAACAATGTGATGGATGAGTTGATTCAAATCGAAATGATGATACGACCAACAAATATCGATATGAATTAAATATAATTATATAATTTGGAAAATGGTGAAGATCACTAATAAATACAAACGTTAAATTTATTGAATTTGTATACATATGTATTTTGTTTTGTTTTTTTTTTCTAAAAATGTAGTTATTTTCAGTTTAGCATTAGCACTCAAATTGAAAAACCACTCTTTCTAAATACTAATACACTTACAAGAAACTATTACAAAAATGTATATAAGTATTCAATTTATTCAGTTAAGTGAAATTGTGCCGCCTAAATGTTAACTTTGCAATTCCGATATCGACTTTTGGAAAATATTTGTATAGCTAACTTTTGAATCGAGCTATGATTAAATATATGTCTACATATGTAAGTATGTAAGCCTAAAATTTAATACATATATATATATATATATAAGCATAAGTGTATATACGAGTACATATTGAAAGAATAAGTATAGAAAATGATGTCTATATATGTTGAGCACATGTAATAATTGAATATTTGTAAAAATGAGGTATTCCCACAGCTGATTAAGCAGTTTGATTCCAGATTTTATATTGAGCCGGCTACATGGGGCTATTGTTGTTATTGGTACTTGGTTGGTAATTTCAAATAATTAAAGTGCTGACTTATGTGCCTATACAAAATTGTTTAACTAAACTACGAACTATTCATTAGCATTAATGATAGGCTCAATGCTTGGCATCCTTGAGGGCCTGCTCCTCACGATCGGCATCGATCAGCGACTGCTTGCGCTTGGTGTACTGACCGGACTCCACCTGCTGCTTGGCATCGATCAGCGAATGCTTGCGTTTGTATGAACGTCTCACCCTCCTCGATGGTCGTGGGGAGACTCCTGTCGAAGCAATAATAACCAAAATTATTAGTGTGTTATTAGATATAGGGTTAATATTAACAAATAAGTAAATAAGATTAATAACAGCTTAATACAGTCGAAAACTGTTTAAATTATATATAGATTGGATCGATATATTTAACTTTAAAACTCCCTAATAAACATGTTAAAATTAATTTTAATTTATTGCGTGAAAAAACTGACGCAGATAAATATATATTAACAAATTGCCACGCCCCAAATGGGCGCAGCGTAAAAAGAAGCTTAGCTCTTTATCTGATGCGAGCATTGCAAATTTTGTGCATTTACGGCATTCTCACGGACACGGACGGACAGCAAGGCAGAGATTGCACAAAGCCAATATACTCTGTTCACTTCGTAAATGAGTTCAACAATTCGCACACTTACCGGTTGAGAGTCTCGGGCAGCAGCAGGCACACAAAGGAGCCAGCAAAGAAGAGCACGCCCAATATGATGGAGGGCGCTGCCTTGAAGAACGTGCCCAGCCAGAGGATGTAGGGCGCCAGGAAGGAGGCTGCAAAGCCGGCCACGTGCACAGCAGCCACGCCCTGGCCGCGCACACACGTTGGTATCAGTTCTGTGGCGTATTGCGAGCCCGACTCGTACGAGATGGCCACGCCGAAGCGCGCCGCGATCGTCAGGCAGGCCAACAAAATGGCATTGTGACTGTGCTGCTGATAGGCAATGGCGATGCCAGCGGCTGTCGTGAATATGCCACCAACCAGCAGCGAGCCCGAGGCCATGCCCTTCCGTCCAATGCGATCCTGAAGCAGCACCAGCAAAATACTCGATGGCAGCACAGCCAGCGCGCTCAGCGAGAACATAATGAACGGCGAAATGCCCATGCCTTCCACGTTGCGCGACACGGCGTCGTAGCACAGTGTAATTACCATTCTGCAAAACAAAAAAAAAAAAACACGCGGCGTATGAGTGATGTGCAGGCCAAAGAGGCAACGCTGAAACTTACGACTTGAAGAAGAGGATGAGCGTGTTCTTGCGCATGCGCGGCGTTCTGAACATGTCCAGCAATGTGGCATGCTTCTTGTCATCGCCGCCCTGCATCTCGCGGGTCATCTGGCAATGGCGCCTGAACTCATCGAATTCCGCCTGCGTCACGTGGCGGCCATTGAATCGGGCCACCCGCTTCAGCCGGACGATGGCCCCATCGACATCATTGCGCGTGACCAGCCACTGGGCGCTCTCCTGCACCACAAAATAGTAGAGCACCACCAGCAATATGGGCAGCGATGTGCAGGCCAAATAGATCTGCCAGTGCCCGGCCAAAACCGCCAGCCACGGCGTAAAAACTAGGCCCAGGCAATAGAACAGGCCCACAGCCATATTGAGTCCGAGTGTGCGCATGCTGGGACGTATATATTCGAGGACTGTCGAAACGATATGCACAACGGATAAGTAACTTGAGGCGGGAATCATCAGAGATGATGATGTGCTCACCTATAATGTACATGAGATAGAAGTTGGTATCGGCCGCCAGGCCCGATATGAAACGGCAGAGCGTAAATGTGGCCGCGCTCTTTGTAAAGATGGTAGAGAAATCGCCAGCGAAGCCGCAGAAGTTCGACAATATCAAAGCTGGCACTCGTCCAATTTTATCGGACAGCAGACCGTAAAATAGTGTCCCGACCACGGATCCGATGAAGAACAGCGATTGCCCGATGCGCGCCTTATACGCTGAGTCACAGACCCAGTTGAGCTGTTGATTGATGAACAATAAGAAGGAAGAAAAAATTTAATTTGTAATTCATTTCAGCGACGAATTTAAGATACCCTTCTAGAGAGTTTTTTAAATTAACAACAATACAAATAAATAAATATATACAAAATATGTTTGATTTTATAGATTTTTTGAAACTAATAAAAACATTGCAGTCGGGTGTAACCGACTGCGCAATTGTTGTTCTGGAAAAATATTAAATTTTTTTATTTTTATTTGAATTTATTTGTGCGATCTTAAGATGTAATCCATTATCCGAAAAATATTTATGTATCTAGCTTTAAAACTGAGCGGGATATATTAACTGATACGAGTATATAGTTCACGTTAGGAGTATCTACCAATTTCGTTCTCGCTTTTGATTCGTATAACATACATATATGAAATTTGCCTTTCTTATTTCAGTGAATTTAGCTTTAGTACACTTCCGGAGACTTTTTGATATATTTGGCGGTTGCAAATTTTATCAGCTAAGCAGAGCTGAGTGTATAAATACTGATATTTTTGTTTATTTTATTTTGAATATTTATATTATTTTTATTATAATTAAAAATTAAATTTTTATCCGGAACAAACTTTGCAATTACGACTAGCAGATATTTATTTATCAACATATATAAGCAAAATATCAAACTGCTATATAGTATAACTTATAAATTTATTAAAATTTATTAAGTCTTCGGCACCTCTCGTTTTAATATCAGATTTGTTTTGTTCTTTTTTATCATTTGCTTATTTTGTTTTTTTAATTGTAAGTTTATAAAATATCTGTTTAGTTGTTTATTTAGATGAACTCACCTCGGTGTTCATGCTTCTATAGCCAAAGTCATAGTTATAAATCCATCGTTCGCACTTTTCGGTGCTGACAGTCACATTGGCACCATTAATGTCGGCGAGGCGAGTGCACGAGGGATCCTGGAATTTCGAATAGATGTCACCTATCTCCTTGTACGTCATGTTAACTAGCTTTTCGTGATAGCACCAATGATCCGGCACGAAACTAATGACTGTTTGTGTAAAGTAATGCTAAAGTGAACAATGGAAAGGATATTATAAAGGGATTCATAATAAATAAATGACTTGGAATACGCACCATCGATACGATGATATTTATAAAGCCAAAGAGTGCGAGTATCATAAACTGATAGCGATTGAAGTCGCCACATTTAGCAAGAATTTGATCGAAGTCCATTGTGACTTTTTCTGAGTTCCGGTATTGGGTGTATTGGATGTGTATTTGTGTGCGTCACACACACGTTTGTACTCTAATGGGTGTGTTGTTGTTATTGTTTTTGTTGTTCCCCTGGATGGCCGTTGGGCTTCTTATGTAATGTATCACAATTTGTTTTATGTGTGCATGTGTGTGTGTTGTGTTTTGTTTTGTTATCCAAAAAATAAATGTCTATGCATTTGGATCACATTTGTTGTTTCTGTAAAAACAAAATTGTGTTTATTAGTATTTTTGTATCTGTTTTATAAATATGTTCAATTATTCATAAAGACGTTTGAAAAAAAAACTTCTGGTCACATACGCAAATTAATTCTAATTAGGAAGAATGCAAAATATATTACAACAAAAAAAAAAACCAATTTATTTCTTATTTTGTTGACATAAATATCAGCCGCACAGCAGTTTTCATTAAAAATGTAAATATTTATTTGAAGAGAAAGTTGATTCTGATAAATTCGGTCGACTTTCTCAAAGTATGTGCAAAACTTGAGTAACTTTTTTGGTGTACATTTTTGTTATTAACAATTTTCCAGCCCTACTTACTTACTAGCATCTAACAACAATATTATTTACAATTGTTCCGCAAACACGTTCTTCTATTTAGTCACATTTTAATATATTGCAATAAATAAATAAATAGTTAAACTTAACACATTCATTATTAAAAATGTAAATTAGGTATGAACTTGCCTGCATTTATGAGTTTTTGCAGTTAGTGTCAGGCCAAGTTTTAGGAAAAACAATTTTTTACATTAACTTTCAAAACACTTCTAGCCAACTTATACCTTATGGTTAAAAACCTTTACATAATAATGTTATTGAAACCAATTGTTCATAAGGCAGCGAAATAAAAAATCAATAAAAAATATATAATTAGGCAAATAAATGTTAACACAACGCATAGCCCAAGGGGCACATTGGCCCAGCAACAGGCTAAACTAAGGCCAGATGTTTTTTTGGGCAAGTAACTAGCTCTGAGAACTATGGGGTGAGCTATTCCGTTTATCAGTATGGCATAGTATAGTAATATAGTAAAGCATTGTTTAGATATAACTTTGTTGTGTCGGGGAAGCTGACTAATAGCCGAAAGCCGACAGCCGACGGTCGACCAACTCGCGGACCCTTAGATTAGAGTGTAGAGTCTACGTTGTAGAGTTGTTTGGCAATCAGTAAAAAATCGTCACTGTTTGTAAAGTACTGCAAAGTAATTGACTTTTCGTTGTATCGAAGCACGTGTAGCTGGCCAGACGCATAACCAAACAGATTTTGACTGGTTTCTGAACGCTGAATGCCATAAATTACAATATATTTTCAGAAAACTCACGATGCGAACACAGTTGAAATCGAACTTCAGTGCAATTTGTTTTAAAATGTATGTCTACATGTCTTAATTTATTCTTTAACACATAAACTTTGCATACATTAAGCTTTTGACAACCGGTTTCAGTTGAAACTTTAAAGCAATTGCAAAAGATTTGCCAGGCTGTACTTTTTATTTCAAGTTATCTTGTGCATAAATTGAGCACGGCTGAAAAAAATTGTTCAAGGTCTTGAGATAAAACGTGGAACATAGATGAGTTTTTTGGCAAATGAAGTGAATATTTTTAGCAAAAAAAAGGATCAATTCAATTTTTATCAACCATAATTTTTAGCTTTATAAACAATATTGTTTATAACACACTTTTAAGCACTAAATTAATTAAGTTAAACATGTTTGTTAAATTTCAAATCGTTATATTTTTTAGACAGGGCAATAGCATTCAATTACCTGATTTGTAACGTTTAGTATGTTGAGAATTTCAAAATTATATCTATCTATAAACACAGATAAAAGCAAGCAACAAATTTGTTTACGAAAGGAATAAGAAACAAAACAGAAAACAGCTGCGTATATGCGAGAAAATTATACACAACAATTTTCGGTCCGACACGAACAAACATTTATTTGTTTTCTGAACAAATTTCTATTTTTTGCGACAGCCGCAATTAGTATAGACGACTATAGTCTTTTTATATTTTATGCATATATTTTGAAAGTTCAACGTCTTGAGCACGCACACACGCCACGGCCAATTTGAAAAAACAGTCGAATAAATTTTGAGTTTTTGCCTATCTTAAATTGATGTACAATTTTGAAACGGAGTTTATTTTTTCTAATTTACGGCAGCTGATATTTGGGGTCTGTGTTCTGGCGAACGGCCCGTTTAGCGCGCACTTGTAACGTGCCCCCCGACTGTCGCTAGCGATGTGTATCCACGAAGTGTATTTTGCGTACTGAGCCAACAAAGGCCGCAGATTGTTTATTAAAAACGCCAACCAGCTGTTCGACTGAGCGTCGCCAACTCTGCTGGCGGCGCAGCTGACGGCGACGCCAAGTCAAATAAAATCAAATCAACAGGCGCACCGGGGACAGAGTTTTGATTTGAAACATTTCGGGATTTTTGGGGCTGTACTTTAAAGAGACGATCGAAACAAGTTTTACAGACACGAAAACAGGTCGTAAGCGACCAAAAAACGAGCTGCGCATGAAAGTCAGAGTCAAGTCGAGCTTTGACTTTTTTTTTTACGAGCGACCACAAGGCGTATACGCGTTTATTGGATTCGTTACGATTTCGTTTGATTTACATGATCATTTGGGCCTTGTGACTGAAACACACGGCTGCCACCAGCTATAAGAAATTACTGCGCTAATTATTTGTGCTAAACATATAAAACATATCTACTACTACAACACTACTACAGCTTTCATTTTTGCACAATATTTTAAACA
Organism: Drosophila nigromelanica; assembly: GCA_004149465.1. NCBI lineage: Eukaryota > Metazoa > Arthropoda > Insecta > Diptera > Drosophilidae > Drosophila > Drosophila nigromelanica. The sequence goes on from SCDS01000027.1 coordinate 8,722, forward strand.
CCCTTTTGATGGGCGGATCAAATTATGATTATTATTATTTTCCGAGTGCCTACATTGATATATACTTATATTGTTGTGAAAGTTCACAATGGGGGAAACACTCGACACTTGCAACTGATTCATGGATTAGCGAATTGCTTGCTCAAATTTGATTATTTAATATGGTTTTTTTTTCTGGTTTTAGCTTGTCGTAAACTGAGAAATTGCGATATGCGAACAGCTTTCTTTTCGTTACAGATTAAAATAAGTATGTACAATAAGTATTTGTCTGCAATTGTTTGCATTTCTATTGTGTCCCTTACACACATACATCACAGTTGTGCCTATTATTCAGCTCAATTTATGAACTTTAAACTTTGTGCTGAAAGTTGTACAAATAATGACGACCCATATGAATAATGAGTGCGGGATTGTACACTGTTTACTACATATAATACTTTAAATGTAAAGTTTAAATCAAATTAATTGCTTATTGGTAAATAATTAATTGCAAACAAACCATTCATAGTAACTAATAAATACAAGTACAGATTGTATTATTGTTTATAAATAAGCGGTTTATCAAATAAATACATTCCCAGAAAAAATTCTAACAATTTTTTATTTAGAAAAATATACTTTAAAAAAAATACGGATGTACAGAAAGATTTCATGATTAGTCCTTAAAACTAAGTAACTTTATATTCTTTATAAGCTTGGAAACGTCTTCTATGCGTAACACAATTCGTGACTAAGTAGTAATACCATCGGCAAGAGTATACATTCTTCTATATTATATTAAACAATTTCTCAAATGTCTGTTTACTTAAAAAAAAAAAAAAATATATATATATATATATATATATATATATATATATATATATATATATATGCATATTAAATAAATATTAAATGAAAACCAATTTTTATTATTTTATTTTTATATTTGGCAACTTTATTTATTGCTAGCTTTACATTATTTAAGTGTCGCTATCACGAATTCTTCAGATAAAAATAAGTCTCATAATATCGTAAATTGGCGTTGTGTCAAGCGTGCGACTATCAAACTTTATAAGATTATTCAAATTACGCAATTTAAAATCCACAGCCATTTCGAGTAGTTCAATTCAAAAGTGCGCGACTCGATGCGAAGCCTTCACGGCCGCGAGAATTGTCATTCATAGCAAATATTTACTGTTGCCAACGCTATCAGTGGAAAGTCGAAATCAAAGCTATGGCTAATACCTTAATTGTGCTATTATAGATTAATAGTTATGTTCTAGGCGAAACAAGAACAGCATGAGATTAGATAAAACAACAGTTAAGTTGTTGAAAAGGCAATAAAGTACTTGTGGATTTTGTGTTGAAAACTATTGGGTAGACTTAGCCAAACAGCACATGTGCTTTTGAACTGTACTCAGTGCGTGGAACAGATACCAGACAGACGGGAAGATACATTATTGCGCATCCAAAAGTTTACATGTTGGCTTTTCTTTTGTTCGCCTTTCGTTGGCAACACAACAAAGAACAAAGAAAACGCTCTTTGTGAGAGCGCTGAGTCAAGAAATTCGCTCAAGGCAAATGCAAAACTCTGATATCAAATCTCCAAGCAAACACTGTGTTCACCTATCAACACGAGCCCTGCGAACGCTGCTGTCTACACAAACTTATCGCTCATACGCCGCGTTAGCAACGCAATTGTTGCAACATTCAACAAAACAAATTGCTATATGATTATAATTACGATCAAATTTATTGTAAAATTTCGCTGATTTCTAAATATTTTGTTGTCGTATTTTTATCTTTTTTTTTGCGTATTGCTATCTGTGACTAAGCGCAATTGATGAACTACTTGTTGGGCCTCCAAATAATGAGAATACAAAGGCAATTGATGCTTCTGGTTTCACAGTTGCCAATGCTAACTTTAACACCTAGTTGACGATTATTATGAAAAAAATCCAAATAAAAAATACAACTGAAGGAGGGGTTTGTATAACACCTGAATATAAAGTTAATGTGCCAACGTCTACAAACAAATTTCGTTTTACAATATTTGACAGTAGAAGAAATGATTGCAAATAACATAAATTGTTTATAGTCTATCCGAATGAACGTGAATCATCTATTTAAACAATCAGTTATCAGTTATTTAAATAATTTGCACAGCCATCAATAAAGTGAAATTTCATTTGTGCCCGATAACTATTCTTTATTTTATAATATCAGTTTTTTGATTGGCAAATTTAAAAATATTTGAAAACTTTAATCTTAATGTTAAAGTCTGTTCTTTATGACTTGAAATCTTTGAAATCAAAGTCACATCAAAATTGTGCACACATGTTTTATTTTCTTTTCACAACAGGAACAACACAAAGGTGCCAGTCAACAACAGCCCACAAATGTAAATATTCCAAGCTTTATTTTTGTTTTCGTGCCTAAAGCGAAAAATCCCAAAAACCGAATCATATAAATTTAACTCTTTTTCGATGCGATTTTTTTTTTTGTGAATTCACACATATTTGTGAAGTATTTTATAATAGTCAAAATTAAAAGTTTATATTTAACTTATTAATTATGAAATCTTTACAATGTTTTTTTTTTTGCACAAAAATCAGTTCAAATTTGTTGTTTACCTTTTAATTATGCAGAAACTTTTGCGAAGTAATAAAGTAGTTTTTTTTAATTTTACCACTGTCTAGTCCTAAAATTATTGCGCACACACTAGAATTAATACCACACACAACAACCGAATGCGTATAAGTGCTCTACGACACACACACACACACGCGCGCAGGCACAACCAAACTGCAGCTCGATCTGCATCTGCTGCTACTCGCGTGACAATTGAATTCGCTTTGACTTCAAGTTCAACGAATGGCTTCGGTTTTAAATGCCCTGCGTTCCACTTTCTTCAAATTGCCCCCTGTCTGTGTGTGTGTGTGAGAGAGAGAGATAAAACAGAGAGATATAGAAAGAGAGCAAAGTTATTTTATAGAACTGCTTTATTTAAACTACTCATAGATACATTTTCGTCCCATTGTCAGCAGCACCAACAAATCAATGGCATCAGCATTTCAGCACGCTTTTTATTCTGTGCTCAAGTATAATTGATTACACATACATACACATACGCATGCATTTATAGAGTGGTGGCCCTCTGGACTATGGGGAACTTGACCAGTTTTTTTGGCCATAAATTGCGCATTAGACAGCTTTTTGGTTTTATGAAATTAAAATTACATTAACTGTGTTTTTCATCAATCTTTCTGAAATTTTAAACATAGTTTAAGTTCATTCTCTACCTGTCACATATCTAGAATATGTCTTTTGAATTCTGGTTGCCACGGTCTGCCACGCCCATATTTCCAAAAATTTCTTTCAATTTCAGGAGCATGAACCAATCAACTAGACCCAATAACATCGCTAAATCTCACAATTATTCATTAAAGTCTGGAAAACAAGTCAAGTTCCCCATAGTGCTCTGTATACATAAGTAGTACGAATTCCGGGAACCCTGTATGTGTCTGCATGTGCCAGTTCTTCCAGAACTATGGCGTCATTATGTCTCCCATACGCTCGCTGCAATTAATTGTTACGTAGTGGAATTGTAGATGAATATATCAGTCAAGCATTGCAGCTCAACCCCCGCTCCTCCTTCAACCCCTTCCTTAACGGGAGCTCCCTAACCAAATGTAACAAACTGTCATAATTTCTGGAATTTGTATTCTATTAATATTTAATTGTTTTTAATGACAAATGTTTGCTTTTGTTTGCCACTGTCTAATTTCTTATATTTATCTATTTTTGTGTACGCACACATGCGGGTAATAATATACAATTCTTTCTACATAAATAGATATACAAAACACTTGCCGTCAATTGAAGTGCTCATATAGCACATTTATAAAACGGCAATAAAAGTACTTTAAGCTATAATGAAGAGTGTCTGATATGACGCTACCATAAATGCATATTAAAGATATTTTATTTATTGAGATTTTTTCGAAAGTAAACCGATGCGGGTCTGGAAATACAGAAGCATTTCTAAGTAATGATTATTGATAGACAGATAAAATGTCGTGTTTTTGTTCATCAAACTTTCTTGTGTTTTTTATAAAAAGTTGAAATTTGACTAGTAGCTTAAATGAAGAAAATAAGAATGAAATGATATTTAATTATGAGTTTTTATAAAAACAAAAGGCTTTAGTTAAGCTTATCTTTTACGAGTTAAAAACTATCGATCTATAAACAAAATCATCAAAAACAAATTTCACTTGTATAAAACACGTGTATTGCTAAGATAAATAAATCTAACTAGCTTGTTCTAATTGATTTGCCTTCAATTAAGCATTAAGGCTTATCTAATAGAAAATAAAATTCGAACACTTATCTTCTCGCTCTAATAAAACAATTACCAAAAACATAAGAAATTCCATTTCATGAATCATGATTGAAAACTGTGCATAATAATTGTCAGAGTTGTAAAAAGATAAGATATAGGAGAGCCTGAACCAATTTGTTTGTATTATAAAAAACAATAAAGCTGAACAACAATCAAAGGGCACAGACAACCGCATAATTTGTATACTGAGAAAACGACAATAGATCCAGCTGATAGGATAGATGTACATATGTGCCTACAACGTAGTTTCTTACCCGGCCACATTCAAGCAAATTGATAAAGTTCGCTGAAAACTTTTGCGAGGCAAGCAATAAGCCAAGACTGAACCAGACTGGTTAGCGCCGGTTGTAGCCAATTACCACACACACCAAACCCGTACGCAATATGCCAGAAAGAGAAAGAGCGCGCGCGCGAGAGAGAGAGAGAACACATGCGCGAGCGGGCGCGTGGTATCTGTTGATAATGGTCTGAAAATGGCTTCATATATAGTAAAAGCCATGACCAAAATAATGTTTTTAACAAAAAACGATAAGCGAAGCTCCCCAAAAAAAAAAAAACCACCAAACAAATTTGTAATATAAAAAAAATTAGAATCGCAGCGAACATATCTGGAATGTCAGATATTTGTTATAAGTACTTCTATTTTTCTGATTGCCATATGGCGCTTGACTGATCGACGATACTGCTGAAGTACCAACAACAAACATTAATAAGGTAACATGAGCTGAAGAACGTGACATTATAAGTAGTTCTTGAAATAGAAATCATAGATTTAAACCTGAGACTGATGTAAATATCTAATTAAAGAAACAGTCGCCAACATTGAGGACAATAGAACTTTAATTAGGCCTTTCATAGAAATAATACAAGGACACTTTTTCCATGTTTAAATAAAATAAGTAATTAGATTAGACAGTCTTATCTAAATTATCGATTTATGCAACAATGCAATTTCAATCGAATTTCTATTTGATTGAACAGTATAGAAATAAATGATTTGTTCATGGAATTTATCAGAGTCATAAACAAGTCCAACAATATTAATTGAATTGTTTGATTCCATTTACTGCGCAGCGTAACTGATTTATTTATATTAAAATAGACTTGAAAATGTTGTAACTGGAATAAATATCAAAATGCAACAAGGTTTTCTATTTATAATCACTCTTATTGTTTGTTTTTTGTAGAATTTTCAATGAAGCAATTCTTGTTTAATAAAACACAATAAATTATAATTGAAAAATTCAAAAATATACTTTCGATAAGCAACTCAACAGCAAAACAAAAACGCGAAATAGTATTTTAAAAAAGCACTGCCGATATCAAAATAAATCAATTGGGTTGCGACTGAAACCCGAGAAACGGTCGATTTCGCGTATGCAAATGATCTCATGTTCGATTATGTTGGGCCAGCATAAATGCTGGGGATATTCCATGGACTCATGAAACCGTAACGTAAACAAATTGATCTGCGCAGGGTGTGGCCAGCAAAAATAGCACAAACAAAAAAAGTTTCAGCTCAAACTGAAACTGAAACTGAATCGGCTGTCCAGCTCACAAATTCAATTGTGATCGCGCTGAGGTCTTTCGTTGATGTCAAGTACTTACCCATGGCAGGTGAACCGCTTAAGTTTGGTTTTTGCTATCGTTATTTCAGTAGAAACCAGTAACAGCATGCAATATACACAAATTGGAAATATGTTAGCCAGATCGGACTTTAAATGATCCTCACCCTGAGTTCGAATATAAACTCAGCGACTAACACAAAAAAAAAAATAAAATAATAGAAAACAGCTGATTGGCTGACCAGACAAAAGCGTAATGAACCCGACAACGAGAATGTCGGCGAAGTTGCTTGATTAGCGGCCCAGTCAAAACAGGTGCCATAGACTTCATGCAATCAGACCAGTCGGTCCCCAGATACGTATCCATACGTATACCAGGCCCAGAACACAGTCAACACAAACACGCAAACACGTTGAACAACTGTTGAACGAACAGGGGTTCTAGCCAGATATACGGCTAAGCAAATGTGGTGCAGGCAACAATTAAAGTCACCAACGCTGACCCTCAATCAAGAAGTGAGGCAGAAAATATAAGGCTAGACAGCGATATTGGCCACGGGGCACTTAAACGCTTGGCAACGTTCACTCTGAATATAAAAATACACTTTATACTCTGCTCTATACATATACATTCAATGGATAGTGTGTGTGTGTGTGTATGTTTATCATTCGGCGCGAGTGACAGCAGCTAAACGCACATCACCTTTGTTATTGTTTTCTTTGAAAATGAGTCAAAAACGTGACAAAAGTATTTTTTGCAAAATTTATTTACGTCCAAAACATGGTTTTTTTTTTGCTCTGATTATTTTGTTGTTTGAAGAGCTTCACAATTTATGGCTAGTGTTTAAAATTGTCTTGGAAATTTGTTTCATCTTCGCAATAAATATGGAACATCAATGGTCATATCTGAAAGGAAACCTGTTATTTTGATTGCTATTGTTACCTGTTATTATGAGATTATCGTAACCAGCACAACTCTCCGGCAATCGAGCGTGTAAAGTTTAGCTAATCAAGTGCCATTTATCTACTCTCAGAAACCAGTTAGAAACATGATGCATTCGAGCAAAACACGTTATTAGGTGCCAGACGTTGTTTCTTTTGGTTGTGCAAAAGGAAAAAGTTCCAAGAACACAGCAATTATGATTATCATAAGCTGACTACCCACTGGTTGGTAAACAAACACAAAAACATCAACATGACTTTATAATTCAAAAATAATTAATAGACATAGAATTAAATACGCTTTGAGAGTGGTTTACGTAGAAACTCAATCAATCTTTGTTTCAAGTGCGGAAGATGAAAATACTTTCAGTAACTTACATTAAAAGTAGGCAACAATAATTAACTCAACAATTTTACACATTTAAAATGTTCACTCCATCTCTTCGATTCCTATTGGTAAAGGTTTTAAATTAAAGGACTTTGTTGGGTTCTTCAAATGAATGCCACGAAAATCATTTTTGAGTTGTACTTTTTTTGAAAATATTTTTTTATTTTTTATGTGAATAACACACATATAGTAAGCTTAATAAACTTAGAAACAAATCTTCAGTCACCGTACTTGGCCAAATGGATAATACACCAAAAGCCGTGTTATCTATTTAGCAGGTATTAGGCAGGCATTAAAATAAACAAAATAAAACAAAAATATATATTCCAAGCTTTAATGGCGGCGAAAAGAATTCAAATCATAGGGACATACGAACAGCAGGCCAAGCCTATATGCTCTTTTCAATTTGAAGGCGATTATAAAAACAACAAATGTTTAATTGGCGAATAACCTATTAATTGAATAACTGCATAAATATCAAAAACAAATTTTTCACAATTTAAATCTTTTGAAAAGGCAATGCGAAATACTTCTATATGGAAATCATTGCATAGAACAATATGCCTGCGAATGTTTTTGTATAGACATCTGTTTAATTTAAACTTTATTGTAATACAAGTTGCGTTCTTAATATAATGCCGCTCAGTTTCTTAAGATTTGTTATTGATTGTCTAAAGGGCTGAATAGACGCATATAATTTTAAACATTTTAAACATTTTATGAAAGCTTGGGGATCATTTTTTTTTTAGTAAAAAAAAACTGTCACATTCAGTTCAAGGGCGAACCGGAGCATAAAAATGTTTACGGTTGCTATGCGAATTCAGCAAAGTGTTGTTTTTGTAGCTCCTGATGTTGTTGTTGTTGTTGTTGTTCTCGTGGATAGCTGTTGCTTGGTCCCCGGTTTAATGATGTCGCTGCTAGCATGGAATAATAAAATTCCCCAATGCGGGCGCCAATGGAGGGGTTGTAAAATGATAAGTACAATGAGAACTAGTTAACATAGATAATAAGAAATTCAACAAAAACTGAACAGGAATTTGAATGCCAAAGGCAAGACAAGTGACGTTTCTAAGGAAATAACAAACATTTGGCTGTAGATCAATTAGCAACAACATTTTGCAAATGTCTATATGTATGGTGGGTATTTTGGTATATATACATATGTACATATTTATTAGTATATGTGTATCTTGTATATTTATATAAATGTACATGTGGGTTTTCTTATGTGTTTTGTTTATTTATAAAAGGCACACTTAGACGCCTAAAAAGTTGCAAAACAGACACACACACACACATATATATATATGTTAACATACACTCGCCGCAGTGGGTTGCATAAATTTGTTAATTGCTATTTTTATATGCGACACTTGGCGACAGAAATCGAATCCAATATTGAACAAAACTTTCCACTCGCCTGTGTGAAATTTTGCATGACGCTGCCGCTGCACTTCAATTGTGTTCAATTAATTGTTATCACACATGCATACGTTTGCACATCATCATCATGTTCATCATATTTATGTGCACTATTAAATATTGCACTCTGTCAAACACGATTCGTTTGTTGTTGTTCTATTGATTTTAATAGACGAATTATTTATAAAACTGAACAGGACTCTTGAGCCCAACTATGTTTATTTGCACTTCTTATAAAATCTTTTTTATAATTGGGTTTTTTTTTTCTTCTTTCTATTTTATGGTGTCGCACACATTTACCGTTTGTCCTCCGACTGCGCCTGGCCATGCACCGACTGCGCGCTTGTTGTGTGTTCTTCTTTTTCGTGGTCGTCTGCTGCGCGATCGCCGTCGTGTGAGACTGTTCGCCGCTTATGATACTGCTCCTCAGGTATGTGTTCGAATATCGGCCATGACTTTGAGAGTAGAAACAGCAACAACAATAGTGACGCAAAAACAAAAACTATTGAAAATTAGAAGAGCAAGAGCGCAAACACTGAGTAAAAGCACTATGCTCACACAATGATCAAAGTGGGCGACTACTGGATGCCCTGCACTTACTTAAATCAAATTGTTAAAAAATCAATGTATTAAATACAAATTCAATAAATTGTTTTTTAAAATTGTATTAATTTGTTTCTAATTTAAAATACAATAAAAAAAACGTGGTTTAAAATTTAAATGGGAAATGCAAAAGGACCACTATCAGTGATTTACTTGGATGGTGTGTAACCGAATATACCTGTATCATTAAGAGTGCATATAAGCTGATCTGTTTAAATGAGTTCTTGCACATCCCCATTCAAATGCACGCTGCGATTGCATTGCTTTGCTTTTGTCTTTGCCATTGCCATTGCCACTGACGCTCAGCTGTTGTTTTGTTTTGCTTTGCTGTTTTTTGTTCATGCGTTTTGCATACCGTAAGCACGACCCGCTGTGCTAAGGAACCAGTTTGAGCCAGTTCCATCCGCACTATGGCATTGCATTTACAAGCAACGTGTGCACTTAAAAGCCATTTTTTGTAATCTTTATGAATGTGCGAATGTACGAATGTATTAGTTAGTTGAGAAGCGGGCACTTTGCCAGCAATTAGTAGGTAAAATAGTACACAAGTGACATAATACATTACAACACTTGTCATATTCATGCTTAAATATTTAACTGTATCTTTTTATAAGTAGAACAGCCCAAAACTTTCATATCCTGTTATTGTCAATGTTCAGTTTTTCCACGTAAAAGTTATGTGAATTGAATACCCTATAACCTCCTACTTATAATCGACCGTCTTACTTTATGACATTTTTATTGCAGTTTTTAATTTTGTAATTAAAACATTGGAATTGTAGTTTTTTCATCTTAGAATTTTTATTTGTGTAATATTAAAAAACATAAATTATTTTTAATTAAAAAAATTATTGATACTTCGGTTTGTTTTACGCCTCTATGTTAAATTTAATTTGATCTTTATTAATATTATATCATTACAGATTTCAGATCGAATTAAATACTGTCTCCTTTGTTTACTTTCCTCGTACAAATTGTAATCTAATAATGTTTTGTAACTACAACAGCTGACCCAAAGTAACCTCACAATTTTCTACGATTCCTGAGCAATTCTGCAACGCAATAACCTGATGCAGGTAAGTATTAAACAAATTAAAAAGGGAGGCATACAAAACAATCAAATTGAATGCATGAGATCTTACAAAGGCTGAAGAAACAACCCTCTTACATAATGCCAATAAAAAATATTCGTTAAAGAACAACGATGGGAAAAACATTGGCGCATTAGCAAGAAGAAGACGCGAATAGGGGTTGCAGTTTGTCATAAATGCTTCTAATTTACCGCCAGAAATTTGAATCTACCAATCGGAACCGGTTCAACATGCGTTTTATTTTAATTTGTAAAGTAACTTAGACGTATTTTATATGCATTAAACAATTGGGGGAAGGGTGTATTAATTTTGTTCAAATATCTGTAACAGGCAAAAATGTGTATATTTTATTGGTCAACATCAACAGCCTGGTCGATTTTTCCTTTTTATTTTCAATATTGTAGTCCGTTTCCTTAATATCGATAAATATCGATTTTAGGACATGGTTCTGTTTAGCATAACATATGTTCTAGTCTAGCATTTTACAGCTCGCAGCTGGGTACTACCGACTAGAGCACATCTCAATTATATTATAAATTTGTTTTGATTTTGCGAACATTCTCCGCCCGCTCACCAAAAGAGAGAAACGATAATTTAAATGCCGACGACCTTCGCTGAGAAATTTTGTGACTCGGAAGCGAGTGAATTTTTGTTTCATAGTATTTTCCAATTTAACAGCTGCAAGAATTATTGCTTACTCATTTGTTGACAGGCCGCAGTCGCCTACATATATTTTAAAAATTGTCACTTATGTTTTTCATGCATTTTCAATTCCAAATCCGTCAGATTCATTTGCTTAACGTTCCCTAGCATTTACATTTTAAGTTACCTCGTTGACAAAACAGATGAGTTATCTGTTTCAGTGTCATGATGGTAGACATTAGGATTATTACAGGATTATTATCGCACGACCACGAAAGGGAGGTATGTAGAAAAACTTTATTATTTTATAGCTATATGGCTTGAATTCATTTACGAGTTTCAGACTTTTATATCATTTGGCTCTCATATATGAAAAATGACTATTTCTTTCGAATGAAACAGAAGTAATTTTTCTTTCATACATATATATATTATTTTAAATATTTTTAGATTTTTGGCAATTTATTTTTTGTCTTTTTCGTTTTATCTTGTACTCGACTCAAAGCCTCTTCAGAAGCATTTTTTAATAACCTGTCACTCTTTAAGAGACCCCAATCGGAGAACCTTATTTACAACTAAACTAGTTTTTATAAGAAACGAGTATACAAATATTCTCATCCAAATTCAACATGTTTTTAAAAAGCCAATTGATGTGATTAAAATATTACAAAAAGGTTGATACGCAAATTATTTATTCTTGACAACTAGGTATGCATTTCATTATTTTAGAAAATTAAAAAGCAAATCTTTATTTTACAAACTAATTTTATTGTTATTATTATTTATTAATTCAGCTTATAATACTATGAAAAAAGCTAAATTATATTACGCATGGTTTCCTTTTATAGTTTGCATTATTTACTGTATAGCTTTGTTTATGGCGCCCTCATGTCTCGGAAGAAGTTAAACAAGTGCGCCACAACTTGCGACTGATAAGAAATGTATATATTATAAATCTCAAAAGCTGAACAGTATCAGTTAAGTGTTAATATTGGTATAGGTCGTTGCAACTCAAGTAAATTCTATAATATTAAATATTTATATTGAACTAAATAAATATGTAATTTTTTTTAATATTTATTACAGTCTTTCTTTAGACGCACACCGGGTTTCAATATTCGTTTAGCACATGCTACCCAAAAATATAATCAACAAAATATTACTAAACGTTTTTTTCCATTGCCAGGTGAAACTTTGATACATTTAATAATTTTCCATACACGAAATTATTATGCCTTCGGGTTTTTTCTGGTAGTAAACCAAGTTTTGGATTTATGCTTATGCTAATTTTAATCTGAAATAAACAAACTAATTAAAACCGCAGCGATGTCGATACACTGCGAAAGACGCAGTTCATCTTAAAATTTTCTATGAATTTCATTTCTCACATTTTATACTTTGCATTATATTATCTTTTCTGTTTGAGTGCGACTCACCGAACTATAAATTATAGCAAATACATAATTTTATACTTTAATAACTGATTTCGTTCTAAAACTAATACAGTCTAATAATAATAATAATACAATGTATAAGACATACAATACAAAAACAAATAAAAGTATATAAATAAAAGTAAATATACACGGAAAATAAAATAGTTAATTTTCCATTAAGCCAACATCTTTTTACACGAATTTTTTGGAACATGTTAATCTAATAAAAACAGAATTAGGTATACTTTTCTATTTAAATATATCACATTCATTAGTAGTTATTCATATTTCGTGATAATATTTGTGAAAGACTTAAGCAACTTGAACCTGGAAAATGTGCAGCATCGGAATATTTCAATAAACCACTTTGCGCCATACCTTATAAGATATCAGAAAGAACAATTTCAAACTAATCACTAGCTAACGCACAAAAACCGCTTGACGGGTGGTCCCCGGGGGAGGGAAAGTCGTTTCTGTCATGTAAATGAAATTGGCATTGCTTATGACGGTGTTTGGGACGTTTGGCTTCTAAATATAGCTCCCCAAGGACATTTATACTACATACGACGTTGCAAGCGCGAAGACTGCGTTAAATTATAAAAACGCAAATCGCGTGCGCTTGTCTTTTTGTATTGAAAACATGCCCATAGCTACAAAAATTGTATATATCTTTTGATTTGTACGGTAATATCCGCTGCTGAGTCAGCACATAGTTCTTCCTTAATGCAAACGCCATGGAAATTGATTTATGCTTTGTTCGCTTATTTCCATGTTTCAGCTTATGTAGCTTGGCTTCTTTTGTATTTAATTTTGTTTTGTGTGTACATTATTGGCGTTCAATATGAGGTTTCTTAGTTAACACATAATGAAGTGCATAATTGAATTGTTCATTATTTTATTTGCCTAGCTATTGAAATGTGCGACTGAGAAACCATTTATTACTTGCGAAATGGGTAATAATTTAACGCAAGGTGTACAAAATAAAATAATCAATAAAAAAGTTCTGCTGATAATAGATTAATAAAAAGTCCAAATAAAAATAATTAGAAATGTAGCAGACATTTCTACAAACCAGTTTTGTTTGAATATTGCGTATACGCAGTGTATGCAATCTCAATAAAAAAAGTGCACAAATTTGAAACGTATTTATTATTATTACTATCAATATTGATTAATCTTTATTGCTTTATTGATGGGGCACGCTTAAGCGTATTTATTTGTTCAGTTTGCACTGGTTGAATACTTCTTGCTTATGGCTTAAAATAAAAGCCCTTAATTTATTGGTCAGCATAAAAAAGAAGATATGCTAATTCAATTAGCAAAGAAGGCGACATTCACTGATTGCGGGCGAAATCATATGCAAAATTCAAAATTCAATCACTATTTTTATACCCTGAACCCAATGAAAGTGGGTAAAAAGGGTATAATGGTTTTGTGCAAAAGTATGTAACAGGTAGAAGGTCTCCGACCCCATAAAGTATATATATTCTTGATCAGGACGACGAGCTGAGTTGATTTAGCCATGTCCGTCTGTCCGTCCGTCTGTCTGTCTGTCTGTCTGTCCATCTGTATGAACGCAGCTATCGCGGAAACTACAAAAACTAGAAAGATTATCTTGGTCTCATTCAGTTTTCGATAACTTTCTCCGTTTCATTAAAATCGAAAAAAATCGATATCAGCCTTTGGCAACAAATTTAGGCCGTTAGATTCAGGGTATCTCCTAGTCGGGCGGCCCCGACCAGCGCCTTCTCCCTTGTTTTTTAATAAATGTAAGCAAATTTATTGCAAAAGGCTATATAGGCCTTTCTCTCTCCAGCATGATTTACTTACATTCATTTTATTCGAAATTCTATTCAGTCAGCTACTCATTAAACCTAACAAAATAATGAGAAGAGGGATTTGAGAATTTTTGAAAATAAGCTAACAAAAAAACTAGCAGCTCATTGCTCATTGTAACTGTGCCAGGGCATTCAAAAGTAATGTTAACAGGAAACAAGAGACTAGCAGCCGTTCCACTTCCGACCCATATCCGTTATTCACCATTGTAGTACGATATGAACAGCCAGTCAATCGTGGCTATTGCCCTCTAATTGCGTTGTAATTCGAGTCGAGGGGTTTTGGCTATATACCCATATGCGGCACGGCTCGTTAAGTACCGAAACAGTGCCAACGCACAGCGAATGTAAATAAATAATTTAAAACTCATTAAAGAAGCATTTAATTACAGCAGTAATGCGAGATATCAGCACGGCATTGTGGAGTAAATGGAGTAAATGGCTAATAAGAAAGTTCAGTTACTTACATAATGGCGCTTATTAAATCAATAAAATTATCAACAATTTCTGACGGTTCCGAAATAAAGTTAATTTATTACTATAAGATTCGCTTGTCAAACATTTGCCGAAGGTCGATTTCTTTTAGCTTAAGTTAAAGTCTACTTAAAAATTTAAAGTAAATATTTTCAAACAATTAAGAACGTTGCAGTCGGGTGTAACCGACTGTACAATACTCGTTCGCAGTATATAATAATTGTTATTTCGGAAAATTATAGATTTTTAAAAAACTGTTTGATAGGTGGTCCCCGGGGAAGGGGAAGTCGTTTCTGTCATGTAAATGAAATGGGCATTACTGATGACGGTGTTTGGGACGTTGGGCTTCTAAATATAGCTCAAGGACACCTATACGACATAAGACGTTGCAAGCGCGAAGACATTGCGTTAAATTATAAAAACCAAATCGCGTGCGCTTGTCTTTTTGTATTGAAAACATTGTGGGAGATATAGACTTTCGTAGTTTATTCCGAATTTCAAGACTCCAGCTTTAATAGATAATGTAAATAGTTGTAAATGCCTTTAAACAATTGCAATAACTGCTTATAAATATCTACCAAAATTGTTAATATTAAATACAACAAGTTAAATGCAAAATAAATCGTTTACGATTGTTAAATGGATTACTTTGTTCGTATATAAATTTATGTAAATATATTTAATTATAGAGTCACCCTACATGAACCAAAGACAACACAATGGAGTACAAAGAAAAGTTCAAGCTATTTTATTACAAGTAGAAAACTTGTCGAAAGGAGGCGTCCAACAAAGTCAAACAAAGAGACGCCATGACGACGCAATGCAACTGCAAATACACAAATTCCGTACACACACAAATGCTCAAAAAGCTAGAGACGATTCAAATGTCAGTCTGAAGCGAACACTTCCTTAATTGTTAGCCGGCGCCGGCTACTAAAATCGATAGTTAAGGAACTGCAAAAGGTCATTTTTGGTTAAATAAAAGCGTTCTCTTGCTGTTGAGATTTAATTATCAAATATATATTTTTTATATTTATTAATTAGGACATACTTGTGATTTCCGGCAGCGCAACCTTGACGTTTGGGTTGCACATCGACCACTAGGGGAACACCCCCAGTTGCCAGGACAGCAAACTTCTGCTCAGGGCAATGCACGCTGCAATAGCACCCGCAATCGCCCAACCAACGGATATGAATCGAAACGGCAATGAACTTTAGCTACAGCGGTAGCAAACGCGGCCAGCATTGTCCCGCGTCCGGCACCGGTTTTGTTGTGTTGACGTGAAATCCGTTAGGCAAACTAAACCGTCAACTGGCGCGATTTGCCACAAATCGAGTCAATTAAGTACCAAATACACCAAAGCACACCACGAACCGACGAGAGCACAATGGCCAGCCAAATGCGCACCACACTGTGGAAAACAAAATAAACGAATGAAAATTATTATTTTTATATACCAGCGCCATGTGCGCTGGCGGCATGTAATCAGCTGCGCTCCGAATTTCAGAGCGCACGCTTTTCTCAAGTGACGTCATTGTTTGGCACATGCGCGCAAAACGGGAGCGCCATGTGCACATACGACACAACAAATCATCGGCCGTCCCATTTCCGCACCCGTCCAACTTGGAGTATACGCAACAAGCTCTCATAATCTGCAAATGCGAGCACTTGACTAGCGAGAAGTATGGCTAAAGCGGCATGCTTGTTGCGCCATGGGGGCTCCCAAGGTTGAGAAAGAGCAGCTGCCTCAGTATTGATGACATATATCATAGCGTTCTAAGCAAATGTGCGGCCTTCTTGACTATTCATTCAGAGGCTATAATGAATAAAAGCTCAAACAAAAAAAAAATAAATAAATAAAATAACATAAAGGGAATACATTTTGTATGGATATTTAAAGGCTTAAAGGTCTGGTTTAAAGGCCAGTGCTATTAAGAAAATTTAAAATTAAATGTTACTTGGGCAAATAGTTCTTACCTATGTGCTTTACTAATTATGAATATAAACCTTTTTTGAAATTCTCTACTTCTACATTTTTCAAGCTCTGCAAGAACTTGACGCTATTTTGAATTTAATATAGATATTTATAACGGGCTGCAGCAACTGCAGCAGCATACAAAATAACAAATTAGGTTCACATAACTCATTAAATAAAATATGTCAATTTACAATTAACTGAATATGTATTTTTATCAAAATATTCGCTCAATCTTTAAGAAATACATTATTTCTCATTATTAATTTTGGCAATTCATTGCAGAGTTTGAAAGGTTCAGCTTCCAACAAAATTTTATAGATCCTCTGGATATTCGCACTGGTTAAGCAAAATTGTTAATAATTTGAATAGACAAGAAAAGTTCAAATATTCGTTAAAACAAAACAAGCATCCATTCGGTTAAATACATAAATCAGTTTTACTTTATAAACAGTAAATATGGGTTACAATTTTATTTCAAAAAATTCACTTTGTATTCTGAATAGCAGTTTTATGCTATTATTTTACTTCAATAAATATATGCATTCATTGCCCAGATAATATAAATATTTATACTTATAGCTACTTTATATCAAAAGCATACATTTCACAGTTAATTTTTGTTTATATGAGAATTCAATGGATGTTTTGAGAGAGCCTGAGATGTAGTTCAAATAGGTGAGATTTTCATATGATAAATATTGCAATAAACCAACGTAATATAGTTAAACATTAACACCTTTCAAATGAATTTAATTCTTTTGATGCGATTACCTTGTAAAATTACATATTTTACAATTAACAAATGTACAATTATTATTTTACTTTGTGCAAGTTTGGCACTAACTGGGCTAGAATAACGATGATTTAATTATATTTACACTGGGCACAGGCACCAATTAGTTGCATTTGAGTATTGTGATTTTGTATCACATTACGTTTGTTTTCAACAATTCCAAGTGGTATAATGAGTAAAGCTTAAAACCATAATGCAAGCATTTGCACAAAAATTTTAAAAATTAGTTATACACCCAATAAAGTGTTTGAAAGGAACTAGAATAACACAATGTAGCATTTTAAAACTTAAACTAAAAATTCAACTAGAAATCATATGTATAAATATATGTGAATCACTAAGCATTTTGTGCTCTCGATTTTCCGAGTAGTATCTAGCAGTCTGCACCAGAGATTCCTGTGGTCGTATTTTCGCCATGTATAATTGAGTCCATTTCAATTTGCGACAGATTGGCGGTAAGTAGTTTTTCAATTTGAATAAATTTAGCATTTGGTTCATCCACAGAAGCAGCATCCACATCTTGTTCACTTGGATTTTGTACCATTGAATAGTTACGTTTCGCACGCTCTGCGAGTTACAATTATTAAACATAAATAAATATTTCATATATTTTCATATAGGAAAGCATTTTTTGTATTACCAAAGCGTGCGCGTTGTGCTTCTTGATCAATGATAATCTCATTGGTTATGTACACTTCACGTCTGATTTGATCCCGCAATTCCACGCTCATGTCCGGTATACACCAACGTACCAATATCATTACGAGAGCCACAAAGTTCTGCAAAAATAATTTTAATATTATAAGTATTTCTAAATAATTTATTTTTTAACATCGAAAAACCTTCACAAAGTTTTTACACTCAACTAATTGCTAAACAGTATTTCTCAACCCTTTTCCCATTTCTTTTGTATCTGCTACAGTGGAAAATGAACAAATTGGGGTCATTAGCTCAGCATAAAACCTTAAAAATGCGAGTGCTCCCCGCAATCGAAGCAATTGAAACTTAGGATTTTAGTTTGCTTAACTATTTTGCTAATCCCAGTGGTCAAGCTTATGTTGTATACATTAGCCTCCACCCCAATAATGTTGAAAATTGGCTGGAAAAAACCCAACACCAACCGAAACCTGTAATTAACACTAATATAAACATACGAAGAAGCCAATAGATCTAGTTCATGTTCGACAAAAGTAGACACGCAGCATAGAAAAACTAATAGGAAAACTGAAAATGGCAACTCAATGAAAATCGGACCTAATTTTGTCACACAGTACAAGATTTTGATTCAGTAGCGGCAAATACTTCGAAACGAACGCACGCGTTCGAATAAAAATATATAAATAAATAAAAACAAAAAATTAATAAAAAGGATATACAAAATATAACAAGAAATAGGAATTATTGTATAAAAAACAACAATAATTGAAGTGTCACAAGTATTTAAAAACACTTGATTAAATAAAAACTAAAAAATATATAAAACTAACTATCAACACTAAATCACAATGAAACGATTTGCCTGTTTGAATCTGCGCACTTTTGGCCTAAGCATAGCCTGTTCAGACGCCATAATCGCTCTGAGCATCCTGAGCCTGTGCAGTTATCATCTTTACTATGATTTTATGGACTTGACCCAGTGGCAGCAAAGTGATGTGCAGATCCTGAGTCCTTTTGGCACATTTGTAGCCACATTGGGTAATTATAAGATCAAGCGCTGCACACAAATGCCTCAAAATAACATAACTTTTTACAGTGGACTATGTGCTAGTTCATGAATTTTCACAGGCTTTTTATATGATACTAACAGTAACTGTGTGGGTAAAGGCGCTGATAAATCTGGTGGTGGCTTGCATTCTAGTCGATGGCATCAAACAGGTAGGCCATACATGTTATCGAACTTTGTTTATTTACACCTGTCTAAATGAACTGAACTGAATAGCGACGACTCATCTGCATTGCCCCATGGTTGATCAACGCGTGCGTATCGATGGTCATAGAGGTGGCCATATTCGTGTCCCTGGAGCTGAAGATTGATGAAGTTGATGCCTCCATAGATCGACGTATTGCGCGTAGCGTGCTCTTTGGTGTTTTTACAGGTAAGTCTGTGTCGGGGTCAGGCTAAGATTAATATAATTGCTTCATTTTTTTTTGCCTAGTGCTGAATGCGCTGATTGCCTACGGCATTTATGCGCTCTATCGCATGTTGAAGACATCTACAAATGAGAATCGAGCGTTGCAGGAGAGCATTGAGGAAACCTCGGGTATGTTTCAGCATATCAAGGTTTGAAACGTTGATTAGCAATTAATTGGACTTCTATACACATCTGAACGAACAGAAAGCAAACTTATTTAAACGGATTTCAGCGAGGTATTTTCTTAATTAATGTACACGTGTTTATGTAATAATACAAATAAAATGAACAATGCTGAACATGAAATATTGAACTCACCTCAAAAACCACAACAAAGCCCAAGCGACAAGCTAAGATTATGTAAAACATGCTCGTCAAATGATATTTGTCCGGTGATGTGGGCGGTTCACGAAAGTCCGTGTATCTTGGGGTAAAGAAAAACAATGCAAATTAAAAATATATATATTTAAGAACGTATTAAAGTAATTTACTTGCACGTCGTAATGTTGGAATAATCACCCGCTAGGCTCTGTAGCTTGGCAGAGTCCGATATTCGAAACTCGGACAAGGTAAAGTCCAAGTAACCGTTTAAAGTGCCATCTGATGATTTTAAGCTGCGATAAACCAAACGTGGTATCATATCCGATGTAAAGGCAATGATGAAACCCTAAATAAACCAAATTTTTCACTCTCATCTTTGATCAAAATTGGATTTCAACTCACATTCGTGATGACGCTCAGCTTGCCAATGCAATCCAATATGCGATACCAGACGCCAATGTCCCGCACACGCTGGGAAACGGGTCTTTTGTGATGCGTCAGCAGCTTTTTGGCATCCAAGCGCATTTCGAGTATGTTATTGAGAAGCGCAAAAAAGGGGGCAAGCGGAAAGGCAGCCACGAAAATGGTGACAAACCCATATTGCAAAACCATTTCCAGATACTCTGGAAATAAGCTACGCGCGCCCCAGTCCAGCAGCTTAAAGTCTCGCATCCAGCGCTCATCTTTGGCCTTGTCTGGCTTAACCGCATTGCCAAAGAGACGCGAGAGCCCCACCTGAATCGCCAGCACCTTGCGCCAAAACATGGGCAGATATACCTCCAGTATCGTATTGAACGCCTGCTTGCCAATCATTATGATGGCCAGCTGGATGCACAGCTCCGTCAGACAGCCGCCCGAGGAACACTTAAAGAAAATACACATTAGAGCTAATTACATTTTATGTAAAACTTTGAGCTTACCTCCTCTTGGCGGTATTTGAAGACCGTTATATACTGGCCTGGATGTCCTACAAATTTGCCCTTGAAGAATGCTATATAAAATATGGAAGCATAATAATTTACAAACTGCAACAGGTAAATCTTAAGCGTCAACGAATCGTCGAATTGCGTTTGAGTGCGCCACATTTCCAGCTCAGTCAGATATTCGGCCAAGTGATTATAGAGCTGTGTGGACAATAGACTAAATCGGTTACTTTATAGTGTAACTTTAAGCCAACTACTTACATAGTTCAGTACATAAAGTAAACACAGATTGACAAATGCCGCCGATGCGGCGGCCAAAACAATCGCTTTCGATGTGGTCATGCCACTACCGTCCACCTTCAAAGCGGCCAGCATGGACATGCGGTGGACGACAACGGCGACGAGTGCAACAAAGGCCAGGGCTATGAGTAGCACCACCACGGAGAAGCTGAAGACCGTCGCCGGCAGCTTCATGCGCCAAAATGGCACCGTCGGCTCTTTCATATTGGTCACGTAATCGGTGCGTGTCGGTTCAATGTGCTCCAAACGCGCCAAATACTGCGGCCGGGGATGCTCCTCGTGCACATCAAAGCCTGTCAAATCCCAGCGATGCGTTATTTCAGCCGAATAGCGCTTCCAAAGCTCCAGAAAAAGCGTGGCCCAAAAAGACATAAAGACAGCGAAGAATATCGTACTGGGATTGTCTATAAGGTATGTTATCTTGGCATAGTTGCAGGTCTCTTTCAGATTCCAAAATTCACACCAGTCGCAAAGTGGACACATTGTTATATTGGAGTTTGAGCGCAAGCAAATGTCCTTACTACAAAGTAAAAATTTCAATTAGCTGCGAATCAATTTGAAAGGATATACGGAAAATTACACGGGCACATAGTTTTTAAGTGAGATCCAGGAGTATAGAAAACAAACAACACCCACTATGGAGGCCAAAAGCAGCATATAAGTATAGAAGCCCAGCCAAGCGAAGTACAGACCTATGTAATTGCACAAATTGTTAGCAAATTCTTGACTGTTTCAATGCGAAGCTCTTACCGATCTTGACACCGAAATACTCCTTAATATCATCCAGTGGCTGATATCGATACCATTTTTTCACCGACGCCCAGTTCGTGTAGAGCAGTTCTCGCATGGTTCCCTTCTCCCTAATTTCGCCCTGTCAAGTAAGCAAACAATGACGATTTGTTGCCGGTTTTTACTCGAAACTACTTACATCATGCAGCGGATAGGCGGCACAGTAGACACCCTCGGCCACCAAGCGCTCTATTCCAAAAGCCATTTCATTGTGACGCTTGGCAGGAAAACGCTGACGATCCAAAATAAACTCCACAATACGCGAACGAACTGCAGTTGTGAAGAAACAGTCCTGACGAATATCGAACCTATAATCAATTATAAAAAAGTTATAAATAAAGTTGCTGACTCCGATATACTCGTTCATAGTATAATAACATATATTTTAGAAAAATATTTTATTTATATATCATTTTTTTTTTTAATTTGTGGTCATCCGAAAAATTTTTACCAAACTTGGGGACTTTAGCTCTAAATTTTTGGGCTTACCCGGACCAAGATTTATATGAGTATATCCAAAAAAAATTTGTTTATATTATATAGGGGTTTGCATAATTTGACTTTAAGACTGGGGGAGATATATAGATTATATCGGTTTGCCACTTAATACATATTTACACATCATTCTAAGTTTCTAGCCTTAACAGCAGTGAATACGGGCAGACAGACAGACGAACCGACGGACTAACAAAAAGGCGAACATTGCACAAAGCAAATACACTCTTTTCACTTCGTGAACGAGTATAAATATAGTTACTTACAGGTATTCCTTATCACGACTGTAGATGGCCGTAAAACGATGCGCACGCTTTGGAAAGTAATGCTCGTCGACATAAATATTACGCAGAAAGAATTGGCAGACTGATTTGAGACTAGAATATACACTTTTTGTAGAACGATTGACTACAGATAGACCGGGTATCTGAAAAATTCGAAATAATATTATTATAATTTTATCATTATAGTTAGTGTAGGAATGTAACAGGTTAGTGGAATAAAGTGTTGGAAAGCAGATCAAACAAAAGAAATATTTACAGCAATCTGACTCGGGTATTAAATTTAGAAGATAGACTACAACATAAATAACTAATACGACATATTTAAAATGGAGTTCCAATATATTGGTAGACTAGACATTTATCAAAAGAGTCGTTTGAAAGCAAACTAGGTCGTTTAACGGAAGCATACAATAATACATAGCATGTACTCGAAGATCGAGGCATATTTGGTTGCGTAGCGCAAGTTAGGAGCATATCTGCAAAAATGGTTAATTATAATTGAATAAGACCTGGACACTTTTGCAGACCTTCTTGGACAAATAATGCGCCGCATTGTGTAGACGATTTGATCTTTCATTTACGCGAAATTTACAATATGACTAAAATAACATAAAACATGTGTCATTTAAGTGTGTTCAAATTTTGTAAAATACAAAAACTGGATACACACCTCCTTCATGGGCATACGCAGTTTAAGTATCTCCGCATAACGACGCAGCACCTCCAGAGGGGCATGTATCTAAAATGTGTAAAAAAAACAAAATAGATTTCCATGTAATATAGATTATATATTTCGAACACTCACCTTGAAAAAGTAGATTTGGTCCTTTTGGCTGAGCTCCACCTCCAGGCCTTGGTGCACTAGATTCTCCTGGAAAACGCGTCGCTTCTCCGCATTCTCCGCCTCCGTGGGTTCATGGGCATTGATCCTGTAGGCCAGCACAAAATCAATCGAACGCCTGCAGTCCTCAAAGAATAGTGAAGTATTGAGCTCGGATCTTTGGTAAAAATCACGTGGGCAGCTGCATTCGCGCTCATCGTAGCTGCTGGGCACCCGGTTGGGTTCGCTCATTGGCAGTAGAGGAGTAGAGTGATTTAATGGGTTATTCCTATGCTGGTTGGTCTTGCCGTTGGGCAGTTGCCCGGCAGCGTCTGGCAGTGGTAAGGTGGATGAGCTGCTGCAAAAATAAATGAAAACAAGTCGGGTATAAATGACTGCGCAATACTCGTTTATAGTATAAAAACGAAAAAATATCGAATTTTGTTATTTAAGGGAGGGCTGGATTTGGAAAGGATCATGCGAAGGTCATCCAGTAACTGCAGTTCTTCGCGGTTAATCTGTCTCCAAGATATGTATATAGATTTCATCGATAAGCCACGCTCCCCGACAACTTTTGTGCGATCTTTAGAGGAAATCATCAGTAGTGTTTTTGTAAAATTTGATGTATCTACCTTTATATAGATTAAATCGTATTACCACGCCTCGAAATCTTAACAGTTTATCTGACGCTGGTATACACAAGTATATATTCCGAGTTTCAAATCTGTAAACAAACGCACATTGCACAAACATACGCTTTTCACTTTGTGGACGAGTATAAATATTTGCTATTCACGCTTGTTTTAGAACAGCCATATTAATGCGTTTTAATAAGCAAATACACACAAACACCGGGAATAATTCCCTATGGCTTTTCAATAACTATATTAGCACAGTAGGGACGTCCTGTGGCTTGGCGTGTCCAGCGCTCATAAGAAAGTCACACCACTCCCAAATTAAATAGGTCAACATGAGAGCTGTTAACGTTTTATGGGACGTATACTTAATAATCGCCAATATCCAGGCCAGTACATAAAAAATGAAAAACAGCCAGGCGCCAAATAAAACCGTTCTGGCTTGTTTAATCATCGGCGAATTTATTTGTTTATTCAGCCGTTTTGTGATTCAAACTGAGACTTAGGCAACTTGAGAGACTTGCAACTTGAATTTGAGCAGAGAACAGAAATTTGAGTAGCTGATTCAGAACTTCTCGCCACCTACTTAAGAAGAGCACTAAAAACGATTCGCAAACACTTGCTAATGAGAAAAACGCTTGCACATTTTAGAAATGGATATTTACTATTAACATCATTTAATATTTGCTCGTGAAACACATTTCATTGGACATCGTTTGTGATTCAGATGCAGTGGCTTTTTTCCTATAACTTGACTTTTAAATAATACTTATCTTTGATGAATCACCACTTGCATCAAATTGTTTAGACGAGCATTTGTACGGTTATGAGCATTAAGATTATTTAACAGGTATGAACAATAGCTGCGAATATGAAATGTATACGGCTTTGTCAAGACACTTTCAAGATTAATTCAAATTAAACCAAAAGAGTTAAAGAGTTATCGCCTTTGCTTTATGGTG
Organism: Drosophila nigromelanica; assembly: GCA_004149465.1. Classification (NCBI taxonomy): domain Eukaryota; kingdom Metazoa; phylum Arthropoda; class Insecta; order Diptera; family Drosophilidae; genus Drosophila; species Drosophila nigromelanica. Next base: position 33,934 of record SCDS01000027.1, read on the forward strand.
TGCAAGATAACAAAATTTCACTAAAAAAAAAACAAAATCGAAATAAACACTAATTTAAACAATATGTTAAAGGAAATATTGCTTAGGTATTACAAATAATATAATCAATAGTTTTAATTCCCATATAAACGCCATATATTACATTTTTAATCGCAATATACTCTCACTGTATATTCTAATTAAATCTGAGCGCAATGTTTATAGAGTTCAATCTAGTGCATGCCTGATAATCGAGAATAATGTAAGAGCATTACTGATAGCACTCAAGTTCTTTATATACGAAATAAATAAAAGAATGCACATACTATATACTGTATGTATTTGCTATAAAATTTATTATATATATTATTAATTATTTTATTTACAATCAATCTGTTCAATCTGTTTGACGTTTTCAAATATTTGCATTCCCTGTTCATTATTGAGTATTCTTTTTAGCCCATTATTCGTGCAAGTTTTTTTAAGTATTTTAATTCTCATAGTTTTTAGGCCTCCAAGCCACAGACAGAAAATAACCTTCCAGCACAAAGCAATTAACTTGAAGTTTTTTTTAAAGATTTTTCACATTTACACACAATTCATTTGGACAAGTTAGAGGTCTTGTTTTTCAAGTATTACAAACCCACTGTTTTATTTCGGAATGTTTTTTGTTTTAATCAAGGCCAAAGCATATGAATTTATTAAAGCTTTTAGCCGATGCGCTCGAAATTAGCAACAAAATAAAAGAAAGAGGTGCAGATTTGCGAAAACATTTTAAATATATCTTATATAAGTTATTTATACGTATCGTTCAGTTTTTGAGAATTTTTGGGAATTTCGATGTGACAAAAAGTGTAGGATAATGACACATGCATTTTAAGCGCCCACACAAGTCTCCAAAAACGACAAAAGACAGATGCGAACGGAACAGACACGTGGAAATCTTTACAATCTGTCCCCGAACTGATGATTAATTCGAACAACAACAAAACGGATACCTTAAACCGTTATTTAGGAATTAAATGCACAAAAATTATCGTTTTTTTTAACCTACCCACGAGGTGATTCTTGTTAATCAAAGAAATGTGCAGGAAACAAATAAAATTGCGTAGAACTTAAAATGTTTGCCCGTTGGCCACGCGAATTATTAATATAATAAACACATGAGCGCCGCACACGGCGGATGAAAAGAAAAAAACCCAAAGCGCGATGACGACGACCAACGCACAGCAGCAACGACAACAAACTGAAAAAAAAGAGACAGTGCCAACAGCTGAGCGGCGAGCAGTTGCGTTTACCGGGTTAGTCTCTCCCTCCACGGTACTTCAGCCTGACCAAGCAAGAGCAGTGCACGACACGAACAGCTGTTGTTGGTGTCTGGCGCACACGAGACAGTGAGAGCAGCTGTGCAAGAGAGCACTTGTTGAACATATCAGATCAATGCAGGCCACGATTGAGAGAGTCATCGTAGGGCAGGCTAAGTCTCCGACTACCTGTCAATCTGTGTATCTCACTCTTTCTCACTCTGCGCGTGTGGTTTTCGAGCATGTTGGAATTGGAATTATTGGAAAAGTATCCACTGTTTTGATAGAATATAATACATTTTATGCATAGTGTCAACAGTAAACAATAGATTTTGTCACTTGCAAAGCCATATATATAAATGGTTTTATACAGGGTGTTGCATTCATCCAACATAAGTTCTAAAACTAAGCTAAACTAAAACGGTAAAATTTTGTTGGATACTTTAAAGATAAGTTTCTTTACTATGTTTTTTTCATACAATAAACTAGCAAAACTTTTATATATATACACATTCATCTATACAAATTTATAATTTACTTTTGCAAAAACATACTAACGTGCAGAAAATTGGGATTAAAAGTTCAAAAGCGCTAAGATTAAATGTTCTCAGATCGATTTCATTACAAAACTACGATAAGCACGTACTTTAGCATATATTGGAAATTCTTCCACGGATCGTGTCCCTATGAAAATATTAAAATCCATGTGTGTACGTCCATGTAGCGCTGAAAAAAGTTGCGTTCATCCAGACAGACGGACAGCATGACGGACAAACCCAATATACTAGTTTCACTTCGTGAACGAGAAATATGAAATATGCTCGCTATAAAAATACTTATGTATGTTTGTGTGCTTAATGTCATTTATTGATTTATTATTTTTCACTCATTTATTTTAATTGTAAGCTACTAAACTTACTTACAACTAAAAACCCGGCGATAGATATAAGTAAAAGAAACATATTGTTCATAAGGCAACGACGCCTTGAAAAACACTGCGTTATACTCGTTACCGTTATTTAACCAGTAATTTTCCTTTCAAATTTACATACCAAGTTTGGTTATTCTAGCTTTAAAATTGTGGACTTTATCGATTTGCGATTTTGTGTGTTATCGGGTTGCCACGCCCCCAGTGGGCGCACCCCAGAATCCTTAACATACGGACAGTTGGACAGCAAGACGGACATTGAACTAACCCAATATACTCTGTTCACTTCGTGAACAAGTATAAACAAAACTCAACAATGGCCCAACAACAAATGATAAAAATAAACTAAATACAATTAAGTTAATGAGCACTTCCTCTATAAGGGGAACTTTGATAGTAGATGTGTCGTAGCTTACCTTTCAGCGAATCTCGCGCGTTTCTCGTGCAAGCTTAGTGATTCAATCGATGACTCTTCGGCCTTTCCGGGTTCTCTCGCATCGCCGCCTCGCTCGAGCTCTACAAACCGCATCGTTGCTTCGCCGGCTCTGTTGCTCCGCTTGCTCCCCTCGCCATCCAACCTGCCCTCGCCGCCCCACAAGCTATCGCGAGCCAGCAGCTTGCCCTTTAGCCCAGCTCGCTTCACCAGCTCCATATTGAAGGGCGCCAAAGGAGCCGTATACGGCAATGCAATCTTAACAGCTGCTTGTTTGCTCCGCTCGGCCAACAGCCGGGAGGACTCCTCGTCGGATGGGGGTGGCGACTGTGGCATTGTTGGAGGCGTTTCCAGCTCATCAGCAGCAGCATCAGCATTGCCATCGCCATCGGCATTATCTAAATTTAGCATTTCACTGCGGACTTGTTTGGTTTTTGGCTAAACTGTGCTAATTTCTCGCCCAACTTGTTTACTTTCACACGACATTTGCGCTTGTGTGCGTGGGGCTGAATTTTCGGGTCGCGTTGCCCAAATCGATTACCGCCAGGTTAACTTGAGCATGTTACTTTTATTATTTTAAATAATGATAGCTTATTAAACTTTGGACTTTATATTATACAATTGCATTGAAACGATTGCGCTTAAAATAGCGGTAATAAACCCCGCGCCGAATACAGCAGCACCTCACCCAGCAAGACCAAAATAAACACTAACGAATACAGCTTGCCCGCAAAAATGTGAATGCCTAAAAAAATACAAGTGAAAAAAATACTAGCTGTACGGACTGACACCATTAAGTCGTACAACAAGCGTTCAACATGCATTTAGACTGTGTTTATACATATTAAATGTCAAGCATGTCTGCACGTGCCTGTTACCATAATTGCCCATGTCAAAGGTATATAAAAAACATGTTTTTCAAGAAAATAACAATTTGTATTTGTACGGAATAAAACATAAACAACATAATACATATTAGTTTACAATTGCGCAAACGCAAAAAGAATTACTGATTAACAAATAAATGGATTTTAACTGCACCGAGGTTCTATATTGGTGAAACAACAAATTTTTAATATATGGAATAATAATACAGCAGTTTTTTAATATAGTATGCACTATTATTAAGGGGCTAAATTATGCATTAAAGAGTTGAACTTGGACTTCGAATTTACAATAGAAGCGAGCGCATTTTGGATGTGACCAGCGCCGTTCCACACGCTTAATTCCAAAACTTTACTTCCTGTTGTAGTTCTTGTGCACTTCGGGCGAGATTTGGTAAACGAACTGCAATATCTCCTGGATGACGGGCTCTTTGCGCGTCTTGATAGCGCCTTCCATTTCCGAGAGCTTCACACGAGTATCAGCATCGATTTTCGCTGCAACTCCCTCGCGACTGCCCATATGCTGTTGTCGCAGTGTGAGGGGACGTTAAAAGATAATTAACTCTACTTAATTAACTCTACTTTGATTAACTAACCTTGGCCTCGAATTCCTTAAAGGAGCGCTCGCGCTCCTGACGGAACTTCTCAATCTCCTCGGTGGCCTCATCCTTGGCTTGCTTCAATCTCCTTGCCTTGCCTGCCAATCGGAGCAAAGAGTTTTCATTATATCAATATTTACTTGAGCATACACACGAATCATGTGACTCGCCTCGACGCGCGTAACGTCGATAGCGAAAAAGTCGTAAGCTTTCCTTCGTATATTTTTTTATTTTACTTACGTTTTCGGGCCTCGGCAACCTTCTCGGCTGCCTTCTTTTCAGCAGCAAGCAGTTGCTGTATTCCCTGCGTTTGGCTAGCCATTTTAAGGTGAATTCAAATTTAAAATTTTTTTCTGCTCGCTTCTGCCGTGGTATCAGCGCAATTGGAAAAAAGCAAGTGACGAGGGCGACACTATTAATACAAACGACGTGAAAAATGTCATATGACGAAGTCACACACACGCATACACACAAAATAAGGCATTAAGTCGATTGTATCGTATCACGAATGCAAGCTGCCAACCTATGCAAAAATTGATAGGTTTCGATATTTCCATTGGAGTCTACCATATAAACTAAAATTAAATTCGTCTTACTTTTTTATTAAAATTATTTATATTGTTAAGTCGTGTCAACAGGTAAGAAAGTTCAACTCCAATTGTATTCGTATCTGTTCAGTTTCATATTTTATATTATAAATAACATAATTTTTGTTCAGTTAATAATTTTTACATATAACAGCAACCATAAATGTATTTTTTCGCGCCCAAATAAATTTAGCACTTTTATTTATCGAACAGCCGCCACGATATTAAAGACAATTCGATAAATGGAGATAAAAATAAATTTATATCAAACCAACATTAGGTATTAATTAGAACTTTTGCAAACTTGCCGTACAATCTGGTAATTGTAATGTAAAGTGCTTAATTTGGTTTTTTTGAAAGCGTCGTAGTTTTAGGTAAAACAATCATTTACTTAAATTTCATAACAACAGTGTATACATGTTTTTTCTCTTTGGATATTTAAAATAGGGGTAGTATTTCGACGATTTTCAATTGAAATAATTTGGTATTATTTGTGAAAGAGAATAGTATTTTCTTGATATACGATTCGGGCACGCTATAGCCAGCGAACTTACAAATATAGTAAAAATTTAAACGAATACATTTAAAGAGACGGCAAGCATGGAGAAGGCGAGCAAGGGCAAACGAGTGACGCGCGACATTAAGCTTGAGGATGTGGTAAGTTGAGCAAACCAACTGCCAAAGACAGCTGAAATAAAATGCCGCCCTATACCAGGTGCTCAAATCCTTGGACGAGTGCTCTACAAATGAGGATAAACTAAAGATTCTGCTTGCTCGGCATGTGGAGAGCGAGAAGAATGTGGCCCGACTGACCGCCGAGACGCGCGCACTGCAACGGCACATGGAGAATCAGCAGCGTGAGAAGGAGCAGGTGCAGCGGGAGCTGAATAAAAGCGTTCTGATGCGGGATAAGCTGCAGGAAGTGTGCCGGGAGCAGCAGCGTATACTCAAATCGGTGAAGAACGAGAGCATGCTACAAATCAAGGTGGAGGAAGAGCGACGCAAGGAGAGTCAAACCAAATTTCAGAGCTCACTGATGGAGGTGCAAAAGTCACTGTCCAAAAACAACGAGGAGAACATTAAATTACGTGATTACAACATCGAAATGACCAAAAAGTAAGAGGCGCCGACACACAGAGATACAGACCGGCGTGCGCTGTCTATTTATAGGCAGAACACTGCATGCCACACAGACACACACATTGTTATAGCCATACACATAGAAATTAACAGACCATATGTTCAACATTTACGATTTTAGGTTAAAGCTGCTGGCCGAGCAATATCAGACGCGTGAGAAGCACCTAGAGAAGCTGAACGAACAAGTCCAGCTGGAGTCGCAGCTGTATCAGGCCAAGCTCAACAAGGCGCAGGTGGAGGCGGCCATGGAGAAGGAGTTACTCAGCAAGTCGGTATCACTTTTCCCCTCCAAATCTCATGTCTTGCTAAATATATTTCCAATTACCACACAGAGAAAATCAAATTGGTATGGAGAAATTGTTGCAAGCTCAACGCGCTATTAAGGATCTGACGGAGCGCGAGCAACAGCTGAAGGAGCAGCTGAACATATATACCGCCAAATACGATGAATTTCAGCACTCGCTTCAAAAATCCAACGAGGTGTTTGGCAGCTACAAGGTCGAGCTAGAGAAAATGTCAAAGCACACCAAGAAGATCGAAAAGGAAGCACTGGGCTGGCGCCAGAAATATGAGAAAGCAAACGCTACGGTCATTCAACTGGCCACGGAAAAGCAACAGCGCGATCTTCATTCGGAACGTTTGCAAAAACAGGTCGAACAGCTACAGAAGCTGCTGCGTGCACTCCAACTAGAGCGCACAACTTTGCACCAGACTCTGCGCGAATCAAAAATTGAAATTCCCTCCATGCCGCAGCTGCCACCTGAACCGGAGCCCATTAAAGTGGGGCCCGTTAACACGGACAGTGCCAAAATGGAGCTGATGACGCGCAACTGTGCAGAGCTCAAGCAAACTTTGGCCAACTTGCAAAACCAAATGAAGTTGCTCACCACAAATGACGCCAAAATTGCTGCCGCCGAGGCACAGAAGATCGCAGAGCAACAAAGGGCCAAAGCGGCCGAAGATCAACAGAAGGCAAGCAATGCCAAGAAGAACAACAAAAAGAAGGCCAAGTCAAAAGCTAAGGCAGCAGCAGCTGCAGCTGCGGTGGCGGCAACTGAGCCCGAAACAGAATTGTCATCAACAGCGGAATCCGAATCCAAGGCAGCGGCATCTAACAATGTGGAGCAGCTGCAAGCCTCTGATGATAACAAAGCTGTGGAAAAGCTTGCCGAAAATGTGCCAGAATCTCTGGATCAAGCCGAAGTGCCTGCATTGATTGATTTAAAGGATAATTAGAAGTATGCGAAGCCTCCGCAAACTGCAGCGGCTCCCTCGACTGTTATTGTAATTGTACACTGAATTTATGTCTCCTTCCTACGCATCTGCATTTTGTCATAATTATTTTCCTTTTTTTAAATACAACTCACAAAAAAAAAACAAATGTCAAACTATCCGCAATACATAAAAATAAAAAAAAAACACAAGTAGGAATCATTGCTACGAAATATTTATTTATTCTATTTTATATGTATGTATATCCTATTTATTAATGCGCTGCTTATGAGCTGCTGTAAAACAAAATAAAGTTTTTCAAAAATAAAAAAAAATTAAATGATTTTTTACTAATTGTGACAAATACAATCAATTAAAAATATAAATTTGCAATTCTGAATTTAGAAAAAAAAATTTCAAAAATGAGTAAAAATCAAAAACAAAAAATGTATGTTTGATAATGCACATATTTTAAACGTAGAGTCAATCAAATTTTTTTCAATTTTGTCATGATTTTGACAAAAAATGTGACTCACTCAGAATCTGTTTTAATGTCGTCTTTTATGCTTATTGTGAGAAATACAATTGAAAAATATATAAAAATTCGCAATTCTACATTTTGAAAAAAAAATTTTTCGAAAATGAGTATTGATATCTTTGTCAAAAAAAAATTTTTTTTTCAATAATGCATATATTTTATATGTAGAATCAATATATAGGATAAATCAGAACAAAATTGCTGGAAGTAAATGAGAAAAGTGAAACTCGCAGTTGCCGCGAGTATTTAATCTCACAATTTGTTAAACATAACAGCTAAAGGGTAGTTCTCAATATTGTTGTTGGTGCTTATTCGACTGCAAAACTTTGGCAAGAAAGTTGTGTATGTTTAGCTTTAGTTGCGTGTGCTAAAAGTCGTTGCAAGCGCTGCCTCTTCGCCCACTCATCACAGCGGCCACATCGTGGCGTATACGTAATGCGATGGCAAATTGACGGCGTTGACGCCACCGTTGGTGCCACAGTGTCTGCCACGGCATGCAACACATTGCACTGAGTGCTGCCGGGGTCTGTGACTGGGACAGAAACTCGGCTGGTTTTCGATCCCAAGCTAAGGTCAACGTCGCGAAGTTGCTTCATGGTTATTTTAATAGCGCCGTAATTACTTGCAGCACGCATCTGTCATTTTAGTTTGTAAAAACGCGACGGTTGAATATGAATATTTTACACGCGTGCAACGCGGCGTATGCGTAATGCCAACAACAAGCTGACCCACTAACGCACAGAGCCACTGTAATCTGTGGCTTTTTGAATAAAGCCATTTAAGTGCGCCCCCAAAGTAATTACGGAAATTAATTTAAATTGCATAAAGCGGAGACCGGCTGCAAGGAATACCCCGCGTTGCCCACGGGCTGGGTGTGAAAAATTCCAGCCAGCAACATAGACGACACGTGTAGCATATTTCACACCCATGCTCACACACATACGCACACACATACGCACACACATACGCACACACATACGCACACTCGCGTACCAAATGTGTGCACATTTCGCAGGCAATGAGCTTTTGAACGTTTAATGAGTTAATACGCTAAATTTGAAAGGCGCGCAAGCGTGCGCCAAGTGCTTGGCCAGACTGCTTCCTGTCCTATTCCCACCTGCCACATGTTCGCTGCCCGGTGCTGCAAATCCTACAGCCAGTCTCATGGCCATCAGCCCACAAGTTGCCAATTTTGGGGCTTCAAAAATGGAAATGCGGAAAACAACAACAGCTGCCACACACACACACACAGACACACACACACACACACACACACACACACACACACACACACACTAAGTACTTGTCATTTGGCTGTAAATTGTCCGTCCGTCTGTCGCTCGTACGTTGTTGGTGAAAAGTGTGGCAATGCTCAATACTCAACAATGCAGGGACGCGGGGGCGGCGTTCAGCGGATGCTCATCCTAAGCTCTTGGGTGTAATTTCTCAGGCACTGGCAAAAGACGACGACAACGACGACGTCGACGTCGGCTAACAGCGAAAGTTAACAGCGCCGTTGACTGCGACGTCGGCAGCGCAACATGAGCCCAACATATGCCCGAGCCAGAGGCGGGACCAGGCGCAGGCCAGCGTTGAGGCGTTTCGGTGCTGCCAGACTGTGTGACTCGGCAGCCTGCGATGGGGCTGGGTGGGAGGTAGGCGCCCTTAAACTGGATGACTGTGGGCACAGTGGGCCTAAACTGTAATCCAAACCAAAAACAAATAATCATGGGTTCAGTTCACGGCTCAAAGCAATGCTGCGGCTTCTGGTTCGGTTCGTTTATCTGTTTGTTTACATCAATCAATATTATTATTTTTATTTATCTATTTATAACTAAATTATAATATATAGAAAAATATTTTGTTTTCTTCAGTCTTTTATTGTTTATTTTAAAGTAATGCAAATATTGAAATATTGGCATTTCCTGTTCTGTTGCATTTTAAGCAAACAGGAAAAATGGTTTGGAGCAAGAATTTGGATTAAGATTAGCTTCATTTTTAGGAAATTGGCTTCAACCGGATTCTAACCTTGATTCGAATAGGGAACATAGCAATTTTGCTAAAATTTTATATATTTCCATGTATGCCTAAATTCGTCAACAATAAATATGTAAAAAATTAAATGGTTGTTAGGTAAAATCGAAGTCAGAAAAAATTCTCGAAATATGAAATAAAAACAACAATTTACTTAAATATAGTACTTAATATTTTACGCTAATTTTAGTTATGAAAATTCGTATAATACCGTTCGAACTAACGCCTTTCTTTACTATCACACACGCCAACGCAGCTGAATGCGAATAGGAAGATATACTAAGTCACTATATAAGCTCTCCATAAAGCCTCATCTCTATCCTAGCAATTAGCAACTACGACTTGGCAAATGTGTTGTTATATATATTTTTTTAAAGTTTTACAAAACAAAAATGATTGGATCATAGCTTATCTCTGACCAATTGTGTGATTGTGAAAAATAGCAATATGCACAATTTAAAATAAATTAAAAAACACACAAAATGTTTAAATATGGTCAAATTTGTGATTAGACATTAAAAATGGATTAACTTTCGATAAACAATTAAAATCAACGCCAGCTGATTACGAATTTCAGAATTTCTATGCGTCCCATTGTATGCGCGGGTGCCACCGCACCAACACCAACCCCCTGGTGGGTTGCTGTCCTTTTCATTCATTCTTTCTCTCTCTCTCTCTCTCTCTCGCCCGTCTCGTCCCGTGCACTCTCTCAAGCATTCGCTCTCGCCGCAAGTAGCCCCCGCCGCCAGCGCTGCGGCGAGAGCATAATAATGTGAAGCTGACGTCGCCGTTGCCGTTGCCTTTACAGTCTCTGTCGCAGTCTCAGCTGTCAGGCGTCAGGCAAAGGCAAAGCTGTGCTTAGTCAAATTTTGGTAACGGAACCTGGCCGTCATCGTAGTCGGCGTTGTCGACACGAGCATAAACCGAATCGAATCCGATTCGTGGCGACGCGACGTCAGCGTCGCTGCCAGCAAGCATTCGAGCCGCAGTCGCGTTCGTCGTCACTGCAAGAACTTCAACTGTAATCAGTTGTGTATAGGACACTCGCGTGCGCGCGTCGAAAGCTTCCTGGGTTAACGGCAACGATAACGGTCAACTGTAACGCCAGCGGAAACTGGGCTGCTTGGCGGCAACGCTGTGCGCGGTTTGCTCCTAACATTTATTGATGGTATATTCCCTATTTTATTGCTGTTGTTGTTGCCAATTGCTGATTTTGGTTTTTTGCTGTTGACGACTTCTTTTTGCAAATTTTTTTGTACTCGCAAGTGAGTGTTCAATTTCAGCAGCGTGGACGAAAAAAATTTTCCAGCTACAGCTGCTGGCGGTGCCACGGCCGCAGTTGCCAAAGCTGCTGCTGCTCCTGCTGCTGCTGCTGCTAACGCCGCAGTCGCTGCTGCCAGCGACTGCGCTGCTGCGTTGTCCGAGATAAAGGATATGCCCGGATCTAAAAGATACAGTTTTTTTTGTTTTTTTTTATTTATGCAGGCTGCTTGCTTGACTTTTTGCTTTGTCGTTTCGTTTGCAAGCGAATTTAGGCAGCAACAACAAACAGCCTCAAAACAACAACAGTCATATTGACAACAACAGCAAAGATTACAATGAGTGTGCGTGCGGGTTGAGAGCAAAGCGAAGTGAGTGACAAGTTGGCTAAAACCGAAAATGTAACGAACATGTGCGCAACTATGCAAATAAATTAATAAGCCAAAGTCATTACCAAATTAAAACGGGACACGCAAAAGCCAAAGGCGGGCAGCCAGAAACGCAAAAAATTAAGGAACAGGAGCGAGGACCTAGTCAAGTGCGTCGAGTCAAGCCGAGTCGAATCGAGTCGAGTGTGTAAAGTCAAGAGGTCCTGGCTGGGAGTATCTGAATAGCTGGCATGCTTTGAGGTTAACTCGTCCCTCGTCCCCATCGCCATCGTCATCGCAGTCAAAGGCATCGAAGGTAAATATATACATAGCAGAGGCAAGCCAAACAAACAAACCTACAAAGTAAACAATAGCGTAACGGTACAAATGCAAATTTATCACCTTCGCATACTCACACCCATACGTGTAGGACCGAACTATAAACAACAACTCATTTAACCGAGGTACCGTGGAGCAAAAACTATTGCCAATCACACATTATTTATCAAGAATCGCAGGATAAAGAATATAACCGTACCGGCTCAAAACCGGAACGCCAATCCAATTTTAAATCAAAATATGTATATATTGATTTAACTAAAGTACTTTGGAACATTGTAAACCCAAATTTGGATTTGGCCTAAAATATATTTTACCTCTTATTGCAAAATAAACAAAAAAGGATTATTTTTTATAAATAATAAAAGAATTTTGTTTTTAAGAAATGTGATGAACCGAATCCAAATTCGAAAAATCAGTTCAAATTGTGCATCGAACAATAAAACCAATTTGAATTTTACACAAGAGAAAGCAACATGCATTTTTCGTTGCATTAACTTTTGCTGCATGGAATTATTTATAGTGCAAAAGCTCAATTTGTTAAGAGATTTCATATTTATACAGTATGCGTGTTAATAGTAAAACTTCCTGATATTAAAATGTGCATTAGACGCATTAAATCTGAGAATTTTTAGATTAATTGATTTTTCTCTAAAACACTTTATGGGAAAAAATTTCCCGTTGATAATGTCCTTTAAGAATTATAAATTTTTCATATGTTGGGAACAATTAGGCTAACACGAGACAAACTTACGTCTTAGAATTTCTTTATGTTATTTTAAATATTAAACTATCGAACTCATTAAAATTATTTTCATATTAAGTTGTTAACGAATTTGAAAAAAACGAATTTCAATTATTAATCGTATATTTTGTGTGCCAAAAGCTTTTCTTAAAACCATTTTACCCATTTGTACTATTGCGTTTTTTATTGACTCCTAAACTTAATATTGAGGTCCACTGTGCGACTCCAGGTGCCATAAAAACATGAAAGCAAAGAGCACGAACAACCTGAAAAAATGAAAAAGAATTTTAAACTATAACAGAGACTCGTAAAAAAAAAACCAATAAAAAGAACAAAAAGCTGAACGCGTATCCTTAAAGTTACATATGTGTATACATTTTTAATTCCATGCGATTAATTGAACTAAGCCCTTCTATATATACACAAGAGTTAATCACCTGCCTACAAATTGGAAATTCGAGCTACAATATACACAAATCAGAAATGCAAAAACCATTTAAATAATTTGATTTTACTGCCAATTATTTAATCATGGAGGGTAAATTTTTTATTTTCGTGATAATTACAGATGATTTAATTGGAAGTGTTAAAGCTATTGTTCGGGTGTTCTATATTCATATTGTGTCTATACACAATTTTTATTATACTAAACATAAAGAATATAGGAAAAGGTTTTACAAGCTTATTAAATGATAAAATTTTATACATTTTGTAATATCTTTTGTTGGTATATTTTTAAATAGATTATTCGCTATAAAATTTTATGCACTAGGCAAATGTCAATCTTTAGTCAATAAATATTTTATATATTTTTTAAATGAACATTCATAAATTATTTATGTATATTGTGTGGACAGCTAAAATGTATCTCAATCATACTTTCCGTCAATAAACCAATTAAATTCAACAGAGACAAACAAACGTTTTATGACGCTTTAAACGACTTTAATTTCGTGCAGAAAATCTATTTTATTACAATAGCAATTAGGATTTTTATGTTGATAGGAAAACACTACTCATATTTGTAGGTTGATGTATTCAAAAAAATTGCTCATGGTTATATATATGCATGTAAAATTTATCGCAATTTTTTTTTTACAAAAATATAAATAATAATTTAAATGTATAGTTGTTTATCTAATGTGATTTTATTTTATTTAAAAAATAAAAAAAATAAAAAGTATAAACGCTGTTGCAATGTCTCGTTAAGAAAGTGCGCTCACACATGAAATCTGAATCCTTGCGCTTGAGGGTCCTTCAGCTGTATTGCAATTCATTAACTAATGTGTGAGTAAAACGTTCTGTATCATGTATGTGTATTTATATAATACTTGACGTTATTTACCCAGCTTTATTTTAAGTGTTAGCAACTAACAAAACTAAGCAAGAGCAAAAACAACAATGCCAACTTGCCATAGGATGCTGCACAAAAGATGCGGCGGCAACATGGAAAAAGCACTTAGCGCAAAACTGAGCGACAATTGTTATTGTTGTTGCGGCTGTTGCTGCCCCCTATGTCGATTAAAAATAGCATCAAGGTGTGCTCTAGTTTCATTCACACATAAACTCACAAGCACACATACAGACACATACACATACACACAGACACACAGATACATGCACCTCAAATGCAGATACACATACGCCTACGTCCGACCACAAAAGTGTCTGCTCTTGTGCAAAGTGCGTGCATGCCCACAATACATTACTAAAAATAGAAAATGTTAAAAATACACTCTACAGCAATCAAATTAACTTGAACCCTTGTGCACTCAGGTATTTGCAGTAGAGGGGAGTCAATCCATAGCACATAAATTGATCAAATTACCATGTGCAAGCCTTGTCCACAGTACGGAATTGTGTCACATACGGATTCGATGAAGCCCCACAAATGTGCGCTACTGCATCAAGTCACAGCCTTCGATGAGCAGGTGCTCTGACCTTTTGTGCTTGGTCAAATATTTGTTACCTAAGCGTTCAGACACGCAATCGAAAACGGAAAGCGACAACAAGGGGGCGTGAAATGATTAAAACGCTTTCCCAAATCGCCTAATCACTTTAGGTGTTCGAGTATTAGACTAAGGCTATCAAAACACACTGATAATTACATATAAAAACAATAAAATTGATGTGTATCTTATACAAGCTTTCATGACATATTTGTAAGTATTTGTATTTATTGTCTCTATAGAAAATTCACAATTTTTGAAATAATTTAATAGAAGAACAACGTATACGTATCCACAGTATAATAACAGTTTAAAGCAGTCTTAAATACTATTATTTTGAAAAAATATCGATTTTTGTGGGTACATTTTTTGGGGTGGACCTCTTCCGAACAAAAAGTACAAAATTTGTTAATTCTAGCTCTACATTTTTGCGGTTTACCCGCCGCATTATAAATAAATAAAATCAATTTGTCATGCCTCCTCGTCTCAGAGAAGGTTTGCAAACTTTTTATGTATCTAAAACTGAAGGAGAACATTGCACAAACCTAATATACTAAAATCTAAAATATATCTTATATCTTTATTCTAAAAGTTTCTTTGCACATCTATTTTGGAATATCTTTTAATGACATCTATATTAGCTTGTTATCCTGAAATATTTGGCAAGAACCTGTAAGCAATCCATCTCTGTTCCATATCATAATGTTTTATGTGATACACATTCATATTTCACTCAAAAAATAATTGCGCTCTCATCCCCGGTTTCTGGACGTTTAGACAGTGACAAAGTTTCACTTCATACTAACTATAGTATTTATAGCTTATACTAACTATAAGCTCAAATTTTGGTACAGTTGACATATCGCAAAAGTATTTTTGCAATATTGGTCAATTTATTAGACACAAATACGCCAAGGACAAAAATGCCCACATTATATGTAGATGCGTCTATAAAATGTATACTGCCACACACGTATACAAATGTTTGCGTACCAACTTTTATTATACCCTGTGCCCATAAAATACTTACGAATTGATGATAATGTAGTATAAATTCATGTAGCAATGATCCTATATAATATATTTATATATATTCGATCAGCCTCATTGTAGTCTAATTAATTAGTCTACTAAAAAGGCAATTAACCGGGAAAATAAACTTATATAGTCACGGTAGTTTACGGTAACATGATAAGACATTGAGAAAACCTTAACATAATATTCACAGCATTTTTTATTTGTATTTAAACCAGGAGTCGCGACTGTTATAAGTTTTATCTACAAAAAATTTACTGAAAAATTTAAATTTTACATGCATTAAATTGCTCGAGAATAATAAAACTCTAAATTTGTATTGAAAAGTTACGTAAAAACTTTTATTTTTATTTATTAAAAAAAATGTTTGTGTTTTAAAAATAAATTAATATCAAGATATATTAATTATTTTAAATACAAATTTAATTATCATTAAAAACTTTTAAAAAAAAAGTTCGGAAAATAGTTCGGAAAAAGTTGTATAAACTAAAAATGATAATTAACTCTAAATTGGTTTAAACTTTTCTGTTGCAAACTGTCTTTATAATGATTTTTGTAATTAAAGTTTCATATCATAACCGGTATTTTCAGTCCCTGATTTAAACACAAGGTAGGAATGTATAAGTATTATGCATAGGTTATCATTTAGTCGGGCAATCTCGTCTAGAAAATTTCTACTTGTTTTATGTGGGATTCATTCGATGTTTTATGGCCAGCTGATAAATGAAAAGTTGTGCAAAGTTTGGAGCACGCAGCGGCATTACGTATACGCCATGTGTTAGCTTCGACAACGAAATTAAGACTGAAACAAAGAATGAAATACTTGGAACTCTCAGTGGCCTTAACGGCCTTGATGTAGGAATTTGGTAACATTTTTTAATTGTCGCACTTTTTTTATAGAGATGGCGGCGTAGGCGGCGTGAAATTCACAGTTACAAGCGAACATATGTTGGCAACATGCAATTAACAAGCAGCGCCCGAAAAACTCGAAAGCGCAAAAACTGAAAATGTGGCAACGCTGCGCAATATACACACACAGCCACATACACATACACACACACACACACACACAGTGAGACGAGTGGCACTTACAAGCATTAATTACTATGCAGGACTGGCCAAGTAAACGGCGAAGGGCCTCCAACAGCAGCCAAGAGACCGCCAGTCAAGCAGTCGACAGTCATTGGGCCATTTAATATTAAAAAAAAAAGTATTATATATAGCATACTTTTTCGCGTAGCGCACAGTTTTTGCATGAGTTGTGCCTCGGATGTTTTCTTTTTATTGCCATTGTTGCCGCTGTTGTTTTCTATTGCTGGTGTTTATTTTTAGCTGAAAAAGTTTTTCACATTTTTTATTTGCTTGCCGTTATTGTTATAGCTGTTGAACATAATAATACATAATAATTTCGAAAACAAAAAAGAAAACAAACAAAAAGCAAGTTAAGCATTAATAAAAGAAAGTATTTTGAGTAGTACTTAGATATACAAACTTAAATATGTTTCTTACTGAAAGAAATATATATAATAGAAATATATTCAAAATGTTGCCTCGTAATTCAATGTGAATATATTTTAGGAAATTATTTAAGTTCGTATATTGTGTTTCTGGAAATTGAACAATACGATACTGTAATTTAGGATAAACAATTCAAACGACATTATTTGATTGAGTAGTTTAATATAATAAAGTTCTTGTGTGGAATCTAACATCTACTGCGAAGGAATATATGTAATTTGATGAGGTCAGAAATGCAATGTGCTGGAACAATTAAAACACACTCTGCCCGAATATATATTCAAAGTTCACTTATTTTGAACAACAGCTTGTTTGGCATCAAATAACATAATATTTATCCAATTTATCTAATGCCCCAATTGAGCTGCACAAGGATTTTGTGCACCTAATTCAATGTATTCATAAATACTAGAAGGCCTAAGGGCTGAAAACCGCATTCACATCGAGAGCAGACACTTGAGCCAAGCCAAAAATCAAGATTCGAATTGAGTGAAACAGCAATCAGTTCCATGAAACGCTTCAGCAACAAAACAAAACTTACCGCACACACTAACCACACACACGCACAAATAACCAAAATAGATAGCCTGGTTGCTACAAATAACAACATTACTTCGAACAGATGATAGAAGAGCTGTATGTGTGTGTGTGTGTTTGTGTGTCCTTTCAGGCAGCAAGCGAACCGAAAACTGGATACATGCAAGTGTATCATTGCATTGAAGTTTCATTAAGGGGTCGAATGAGGGCCGCTTGGGTGCTCAACCCAATCAGAAATTGGTTTTCATTAATTTCACTGAAAATGCAATGCGCACAAAGAAATTAAAGCGAACCATTTTAAACAGTATGCAAAAACTAAGGAGCCGAAAAACTTGGCGCTGCATTTCCGTTACGAAAGTTTTAGTAACTCCCACAATGAACGACTGGCATTTACTTGGCACTGGCCAACCGACTAAAAACTGACTTCATTGTCGGCCAGCCAAGCTAACAAACTGCCAAAATAGTTGTGCCCCCTATTGTGCGGGTGCGGGAGCGCAAGCTTTCATATACGATTCTACTCCTACAACTCTGCGAAATGCTCAACAATAAAAAGCCATTGAACGTCGTCCTGCTGGCGACGCACACACACTTAATCACATACAAGCACACACAAAGCCGCCCGCTAGTTTTTATGACCCCAGCACTTCCGGTTCGACGATATGCGCCAAGTTTTAGACAATAATTTTCTTTATCGGCCAACAAAAGCAAAAGGCGAAACGCAAATGCTTAGCAATTTCTGTTGTTCGGTGTAGAAAACGAGAATTGGGGGCAAGTGACCGAGGATTTCAAAGGGGGCAGTCACTACAATAATTTTCGGTCATGTTATAAATACGTTTTTATATGTATGTATACGCGATGAAGGGAGAACCACATAATGTTGACTGGACAGTAGTTTTTTTTTTTGGCTGAAATGCTTTAATTTATGAGCTGGCTTAATTTATTTCCGCCAGCAATCACTGTGGACGGCAGTCCACGCTAGTGACAAATAGTCACTTTGAAAGTTGCGTTTTTTACTCATTTTGGTAAAGGATATCATATAGTCCGATATAAAAATAAAAGGTGTATCCAGGTAAATTTTTCTCAACAATTTTTCAAAATTTAGTAATCGGGTATTTAAAGTGATTCTTAAGTAAACTGTATTAACTTATTTTTGTTTTAATATTATTTTTATTTTTTTACACCATCTTTTATGAAAGAAAGAAGAAATTATATTTAAACTTTCAGACATATTATAATGTAATATTGCATATGGCACTATTCGAAACAAGTACATAAAATCTGTACACACGGCAATAACTAAATAAATAACTAAAAAAAATTTTATTTTCTTTTTGTTTGTGCCAATAATCACTCTTTGATTGGAGTTCCAACTAGGTGAGGCACCAATTAACCTTTTCACGTACCGTATAAATTGGGCATGCCGGAAGTGATTTTATGATAGAAACGACATTGATTTGCAGTCACGAAAGTCACGCACGAGTAAAACATATATTTAAATGCAGAAAATACCAATATTTATTTAACAATCTACAGAGCCTTGAATTATTGAAACTCTCGTAAGTTAACTTAAAACCGCTTAATACAGTGATCCACGATTTTTTAGGTACTGTTTGTTATCACTAATAACGGAACTGGCTGTCTTTTGTTGATAAAAAAAAGATAAGAGTGCCATGCATTCGCTATTTCCTTATTTGTGTGGTTGGTGGTTGGCTAAATTGCTTTTGGGCACAATATTTAACTAAAAAATTATCACAAATGACGCTATGCACAAGCTCTCCACAAGGCCACGGGCGGGGACAAGGACATGGACACGAAGAGTGATACGAACACAACAAATATAGCGCTGTTCTGCATGCTCTAGGGAGTCATTTGTTATTGTTTCTTGGCGTATCTTAAGGCTCCACTGGGGCAGAAGGCTTCGTGCATGGCAGTTGAAAAGTGTGTCCTTAAATTATCACAGTGTTCTCGAGTTTTTGTTCGTTTTGTATTTCATTAGCAAGCAACTAACCAAATGGCAACAAACGAAAAGTTTGCGCTGCCTTAGAACCATGCAAGTTTTCATCAACACTTTTTGCCTGATTTCCCCAGAGTGACTCTCAAACGAATGTTTAATAGCAAACTACAAATTTTAAGTCAAAGTCCCAAAGAGTTGTGCGCGTCCTTACAAAAGTGTCATATTTCAGCTTTATTACGTATACGCACAGTTGCCAAATGTTACATCTGGCTGGGTGTCCGTCCACTCGTTTGTTTAATTGAATCAAACGTTTTACCAAGTGGTAACTTTCGAGACAAGCCATCTTATAATAACTAATGGTTTCCGTTTTCCGTACTATAGCCACTACCGATATCCATGGGCCATTTGTGCTATCAGCTGGCTTATTTCCAACTTTTATATAGTTTTGTTGCCAACTTTTTTGGCACATCTGCAAACTTTAATTATGCGTCATGCCGTCACATTGAAAAATACACACAGTGTATATTACACACACATATTTATACAGGTATATATTATACGTATTTATATAGAAACTCAATTTAACTTTTTATACCCTGTACCCATTGAATACGCAAAAATAAGTTACAACAGTTTGGTGAAGGGCAGGTAAAAGGAAGACAATCTAGTTGCAACCAAATTTACATTTATTCCCTTAAAAATTAAATCGTCAGAGACACTAAATAAAGTATGGGTGTTATCGATACTTGATACACATATCAAAAAATTATTTCACTTTTGAAATACCTTTAACACCATCCCCATTTAAAGTAGTAAAATTTCTTATAAGTATAGACCTGGGTATCTTATAATTGCGTATCTTATAGTATAGTGGGTATCCAATAGTTCAACTAAAACAGCCAAATTCATTTTAATCCTTATGACAAAAAATAAATTAATATGAAATATATAAATATATATGTGAATCCATTTAAATTGCTCAACAAAAAGTCAATAAAATCTTATAAATGTAATCATATCTATGAAAAAAAATTTGTATGCGCCGCACCAAAAACTGTATCAAAAAAATAATACTTGGAAAATATAATCTGAACAAGGTTTATGATTTAAGCTCGCATTGGGTATGTTTTTATTTATTTTGCCTATATAAAATTTTTTACAGTACAGCTTTATAAACTCAAATAAGAATTATCAAGTTCATGTGTTGGTAAGCTATATGTCTATGTAGTTGATTTCAACTCTCAATTGTTCCATAACTCTTCTTAGAACTAATCAGAATCAGAATTAAATAGATTGTATTATACTTTAAAGCTTCTGATGAAAAAAAACAAGAATGTTGCAGTTTAGAAGTCTTAATTATTATTGTTATTGAGCGAAAAAACATTGCGCAAACCCAATATACTATTTTCACTTCGTAAATAATGTACTTGCTCTTTGAGATTAAGATGTGCTAAATATTTAAGTTCTATATATGTTAATTTTGTATATGCACAGATTACCAACACAATTTAATTATTAATAGTGCATGCATTGGGGCGTGTCCTGCAATATATTCAAAATCAATTAGCGTTCATCTCTGCACTTACTTATTACGCTTGACAGCGTCAGTGTGAATATTTGTGGAAATGCAAATGAAAATTCCCCACAGGTGCACGTCAGCATGAAGCAGCGTCATTATCGGCAACAAACAACAACAACATCATGGAAATGCGCAAGCATAAACTTCAATATTGGCAAATTTAAGGCCGCACCGAATTGGGACACAAGTGCATGCCAATCCTTAATGTGTGGCTCACCAATCCCACAAGCATGAGGAACTCTCAGAGGCGAAACTCTTTCAAATGCCATTGCAAATTTCAATTTGTGAAAATATTTCTTACATGTCGTCACGAAATTCGCTTGGTTCATTATTTAGTCGTTTTTCGTTAGCAAAGTTGTGGCCAGTTTCGGTTTTTATTGCACGAGTACTTTTTATGCCCTAGCCAGCAGTGGACTAGATCTTAGAGCAGATTGAAAAGTGTTGCAATTTCTGTTGGCTCGTTGCTGAAAGTCGTTTATCATTTGTCGAGCCGAGCCAAGTTGGGCCGATATGAAAAGTTAGCCGCCAAAAAAAATGTACTATAGACGTATAATTGGCGTTGATTTATTGTCTTTGTGGGCGTATCAAGATTTACCAGAGATCTTTGTGGCCGTTTAGAGCATGCCAAAAATGTAATTGTGTAATTGTTTATGCCACGAAGAGTGTATCCAAATAAAAAATGCAATTTAAATAAGTATATACATTTATATGTAGTTATATGTGTAGTATATATAGAAATATGTCCTTAAACAACTGCGGTTTTTGCGGCGGTCGCGTGTCGCCATTGTCAGGCTATTTTATTTAGATAGTTGCCGGCTAGTTAGTTAGACGATTGCTTTTCTAGTATGCCACTCCTCTCTGCCTGTCCGTGTAAATGGCATGAAAGCAGCGGAAAATGACAAAGTCTCAGCGACATTGGCAATTGTACAGTGGTACACAAGTGTGCGCGCATTGCGTCAACTGAGCATATTATAAAAGTGCCATCTGTGGAATATATTTATAAGAACAGAAATCTGGTGTCGTTTATTTCTAATTGCAGTAAAATTTCCTAATTTTTATACTATTTTAATTTTAAATATGCTTAGCATAAACTGTCATAATTGCTGTCCAACATTATATGTTGAAACTTACTGTACATCTAGTGATTTCATATATTTAATATTTTATTTATTCTAAGAGCATAAGCAAGCTCCTAAATTTGTTAAATACAAGATACTCAAATACGAGATATTCAATTAAATATATATAATTCAAAATCGGACTTTCGTAGCAGATTTTTATTTGTTCGTGTTTATATACAGCTAGTCGATGAGTTTAAATTGAAATTTTAGCATGTATTTAACCTAGATAGAATATATTTTGTTTATTTAGCGCTAGTTGAATTTTAATTAAATTGCAGCATTTTTAACTTCTCTTTAAATTTACTAACAAAATAATATTTTACCCAAAGTTTTCTACCAGCTTCTTATACACTCAAACTAATATACAGTATCCAATTTAGAACTTGATTATCATGCGCTCAAATCCTTGTTAGAAGGTCATAAAACATAATAACAAATAATTTTGGCTATATATTACAATAGAGAAGTGCAGAGCTAGCAATTTAGTTCAAGAACCACTGTGTGCAGGGCTTGGTTTGCGTTTTTGTTTAGTTTTTATTCAAGTAGCATTGCATGACTGCATGCAAGGCGATTTGAGAAGCGGCGAGCCTTGTCCTTCGTGTGGTGGCTGCTGCTGCTGCTGCTGCTGCTGCTGCTGCTGTGGCTGTCATTGCTATTTAGAAGTTAAAAGGCTGACATGCATACCATTCCAGCACAGCAGCAGTCGAGACCACATTGAGGCGCAGTTCCATTTCCATATTTGCAGCTTTGTGCATCGCACACAAACACAATTAGACAAATGAATAAACATGCCATACTTGGCACAACAATGGCATGCAATGTTACTTAGACCACGCAATTTGCATAAGCCAACAAATCCGCGCCTCGCATCGGTTTTGGCTTTAAAACACTTTAAGACGATTTCAATATGCAAATATTCCCTCTTGTTGTGCCATTTGGCCAATGGCTAATAAAGATTTGAGCGTTAAAACGTTTAAGCGTTGACCTGCTTTAATATTTAATTAGCTCGCTTAGCTCGACATTGAATATTACGGTTGCTGGGTGTTCGTGTGCTCTTTGGCGGAAGCACATGTCGTATACGTGATATTTGACAAACATTTCTGGCATTCATATTGGAAAGCCCCAGGAAAAGCACCAGCCAAACAGGCGGCAACAACAGCAGGCCAACTGCATTTTTAAGGCGGGTGGCATTGTGGCCGGCGCATGGCAAGGGGCCGGCTCTTAAATGGGGGCGCTTGGCTTGACTTCCGCTGTTTAAACGATATAAAAATGTTGTAAAATGCAGGCGATTGCAGCTCTTGCTGCTGCTGCATTCTCTGATTTGTGCAAATAGAGCCATGCAATTAGTTGCACGACTCTGCCCAGCTGCTGCTCGTTATGGCCATAGCTAAAGAAGCCATTTTCACATTTTGCCATTATAGCTTCTTTAAGGCAAGCTGTTTTTCCCATAATGATATTAACATAGTCAAAACGTTTACTTTGAGTGGAAAATAAATTGTAAAGAAAATGTGTGAAATTTGTGAAAGTTTAACATAACGGAAACTTATTTTTGGGAAACTAATTTTACTGCAATTTAGTAACTATATAATGTAATGAATTTAATTTGATTAGGTTTAATATTAATAATTATAATAAAAATGATAATCATAATAAAATAAAATTTTTAAGTCATATAAACTCCAAACAAATTTTTAAGTCATATAAACTCACACTCTCATGAACATTTACATAATAGCAGTTTTTTAAAATTAAAACAAAATTTTTTTTTAAATGAGTAAGGGAGGATTACATGCTTTCCTTCCAAAAATATCACAAAAAATTTTTGTTTTTAAATGCATAGATTTTAAATGTGGAATCGACGGAAATTAAAAAATTCTGACTGAAATGCCATCAAACATGAAAATCGGTTCAATTTTGACAAATTTATGGCTGTTTGAAATATGACCCCTATGGGTCCGAGAGCTGTACATGTCCAAAATTTTGACATGATTTTTGACAACAAATTATACCCACTCAGAATCAGGTTAATTGTTGTTTTTCATACTATTTGTGGCCAGAAAATGGAGTACAAATGCAAACTCGCAATATTAAATTTTGAAAAAAAGTTTTTCGAAAATAAGTAAGGGGTGGGGTACATGTTTTTCTTCCAAAAATTATGAGACTTATTGGTCCGAGAGCTTTACATGTCTACATTTTTGTACCGATCTTTAAAGGAGGTGACCAGTTATCTACCTTCCAAATTTGGTAACTTTAGTTTTAAAATTTTTGGAGATATATGCATATCCGGGCGGGGGCGGTGTAAGCGTTCTAGTGGGCGTGGCCGGAATATGAAGAGTGCAGTCTGTGGGGGAGGTCACCACCTATCTACATACCAAATTTGGTGGCTCTATCTTTAAAACATTTTATCGACTTCCGATTTGGGGTGCATCAACATTTTATCAAATGTCCAGCCTCCCAGTGGGCGTGGCACAAGAAACAGACAGAAAACGGACAGCATGACAGACATTGCATAAGCCCAATATACTAGTCTCGCTTCGTGAACGAGTATAAAAATATTGTGATAAACTTCATTTAAGTTCATATTTGCAATTTAACTTTAAAGTATTTTAAAGTAACAAAAAATCTTTTCAAATGACGTTAAAGAAGGCTATATTCTGAAGTCAGTATTCGGCTTACTTTGAATTTGAATGCTTTCAACATCAGAACTTTCTGAAACCATTCTGGACCCCGATCAAATTAAAATTTCAAAATTTCCATTCAATTTTGCGGTACCTGACGCATACTTGCATCCAGAAGCTTGTGTAATGCAAAAGTTTCACAAATTCATAATTAAAACAATTTGAACTTTCTGCCTTATGCAGAGAACAATGAGTAACTACACTCAGACAAAACCATAGTTTTTAAGCAAAGTACGCAAAGGTATTCGTACCGTTTCTTTCTTGAAAATTTCCGAGTTATTCGTTCTCAAATACATATTTTTGACACATAAAAATGTTAAATAAAAGTTATGATAAAAAACAAGGTAAACAAAATTTTAGCAAAAGTTGAGTTCAGCATTTTTGGTTTTATTCTGCGAGTGTATATATGTGCATATATAACTCTTTATCGATTTGACTTTGTATACTAATAGATCGATGTGCCCCTGTAATTTAATTGGTGCATTCCGAAGTACGCTCCAATACTCAACGTATGTATATACATAAGTAAGGGCTCTGGCATTGATGAATTATGTATCTGACTTGGACTTTAACAGGCTGCAACTTATTTAAATTGCAAAAACGCTGAAAAGTCAGCTGAAACTTTCGAAATGTTGATTTTGTTGCACAGCGCACTGAATTTGTATGCCAAAAGGAAATTACCGCAGCAATTCGAAAAGCGTTGAGAAATATTTACTAGGATTAAACTGTCAAAGCTATTTCCTCCATGCCACTGACCTATTTCCCCATCTATTCGTCGCTATCTGCTGGATTTATCCATTCCAACTGAAAAATGCCGTGACGTCGGAAATGGCAGTTCAGTCCACAGTTTGATAACACTTCAGTGTGGGGCTATATTCGCTCAAATTTGAGTATAATGGAAATGACATGAAAAAACACTAAAAGGCACAAAATGAACGAAAAAAAAACGTATTTGCCTTTTCTAAGCTCGTAACGTCGTTATTGCATTTTGTCAAGCCAGAGGGGTCAAGTTGCCCACTCAAATTGGAGAGAACTGTGCATAAATTCTTCGTAAAGATGTCTCTTTAAATATTCTTAGAACTTGTTTCAGCAAGCAATAAAACGCCATAGGGCTGGGTGTTTCAATTCACAGTCACTATAATGGGAATTCATTTGCAGCAAACTCAATTTGTCAATAAAACCAATATATCCAACTTCCAATAAACTAATTTAAATGACTTCTGTCGCTTATTTCAAAGAATGGACTATATTATACGTCTTATTAA
Organism: Drosophila nigromelanica; assembly: GCA_004149465.1. Classification (NCBI taxonomy): domain Eukaryota; kingdom Metazoa; phylum Arthropoda; class Insecta; order Diptera; family Drosophilidae; genus Drosophila; species Drosophila nigromelanica. The sequence goes on from SCDS01000027.1 coordinate 59,920, forward strand.
CTGTAAGTAGAGTATATGGATTTCGAATTTTTCATTGCGAGCTTTTCGCTTGCATAATTTTCGATATACTTAATAAATGTCTTATGAACTCCAACTTCTTATTTTTAATGTCAAAACCTCAAAAGCAATATTGTTTATCACTTGTATATTGCCAAACAATCTTTTACCTCCGACAGTATTTGTAGACTTTCAGGCAGAAATTACAGAAATAGATCCAACAACAGACAAATTTGTTTGGCTATACAGCGATTTTAATATAAATAATATTTAAAATTCGGACTAAGAGAATTATCAACAAGTAAGAACGTTGCTGTCAGGTGTAACCGACAGCGCAATACTCGTTCACAGTGTAATAAAACATACAGCCAGGCATTATTTGTGCAATATAGAATTAATCTCTAATTAATTATGACAAATACAAGTCACTAAAAAGATAAATTCGCAATTCTAAATTTTGAAAATAACATTTTTTTCGGATATCAGGGGAGGGCAAGCTTTTTTTCCTGCAAAATTGTTTCAAAAATTCATATATTTTAAATGTAAAATCGATTTAAATGAAAAATCATGATTAAAATGCTATCAATCATGAAAATCGGTTCAGTTTTGTTTTGCAATGTTTTTGGCTTTCACTTCGGGAAGGAGTATAAAAAATTATCAATTATAATCTTATAATTTGATTTTATGTTAATTGCAATAATTGCTGATTTCGACTATATATCATAGAATTATTCACATATGGTAAATCAAATTTAGTCGTACAAATCGATACCTTATACATCAATTATGCTTATCTCTAGACGAAATTTATAGATTTTGGCACCCATTTCAATATAACCCCACACTCAGCACTGCAATTGGTAACAAAACCGATACACACTCAATTCATCTGCATATAAAGTGCTCATTAATAACATCTGAGTGAGCACATGGCAAATAGAATTTACAACAGCTGCTGCACCAACAACAACTGGTTGCCTCATCAACTGCACCTAAGCCTTCTGGTTCGAATTTTGCTCGACCAACTATTCGAATAAGGACATGATTTAATAGGCGCTGCAAACGCCAAGGAGCGCGCCTAACTCGATTCGCTTTGATTTATGGCACGCAATAACAATCACAATTTCCATGTTGCCGACGGGGCAAACACACACTCACACACATACATTCAGAAACACACTGCAAGTAAGCTTGATTTTATATTTGTGCAACAAACAATACTCAACTCAATACACACACACACACACTATGGAATATTTGAGCTGTTTTTCAGCCAAAAACTCGTTTCTAACAACAGCATAAAACAAGCAACATTAGGTTTTAATATTTTATAATTACATCAGTTTGCAATGTTTCAAATCAGAAATTTGAACAGTTAATAAGTTTGTTAGTATTTGTGCTGTTAAACACAATTACTAAATTACAAATGCTTTAAAATCAAAATAGAAAAGCCTCTGTTGTCTATTTTTGCACAATATTTGCAAAGCTTAAATTTTAAAATTGAACGTGAATTACATCTTGTGCGTCAACTTGAAAATTTTGTAATAAATTTTCATGGAACATAAATGAACTTTGTAATGAAATTAATTACGAGTTCAGGGAATTTCATTTTAAAGTACACATTTTACAAAATTCATGTTTTAAGCAGACAACAATAATTCAACTATGGGGTATAAAGAAAAGTCATATGTTTTAATTTTTTCAATAAAAGTGTGAGGCGAATCAAATTAAATATTGAGTCACATACCAGTACATGCCTGTTAAATACTTAGAATGCATGCATTAAAAAAGGGGACTGTAAAAATTTTCTTAAGCAATTTTAAGGACATTGTTTAATCGACTGGACTCAATAACTTCGTTAAATTTGAACAAATTCCCCATAGTCTAAGTCCAAATTCTACTTATACATCTATTTTTATATATTCGTGTACTCGTTGCTAGTTGGTTAGCTGTGTGGCAGCTGCAGATGGGCAACAACAAGTTGCACTTCCGGCAGCTGCTTGTTGGCCTTTACAAGGAGTCAGGAACATCAGACCGCAACTAGCGCTGATGATGAGCTGCGTCCTTGACGGCAGCCGTCGCCCACTTGTCTCGCCCCAGCGACATGATTTATGTAACATTTTATTGTAGCCCATTGCTCATGTTGCTCTTCTGGCTCTTTACAGCGATGCTTGCCTCATTAGCGACTTAGCGCTGCCACTGCTGTTGCTGAATAGGTAAGGAAAACGGAAGCCGAAACCAAAACTGAAACCAAAGTCAACGCCAAATCCACGACCGCCCAAAATCAAAGAAACCACTGAACGAGTTTACAAGGACACGAATACATATGTTAACGAGTTGCTTTTTACGAGCGAATGAAAATGGAAATTGATATTAAGCTGAAGCTGAAGCTGAAGCTATAAATAACCGTAACAAATTATATTTAATAAGCATCCGAGCTTGTAGTGCATAGCAACAACTGAGGCAGCAGCTAGCAGCAAGCAACCATTTGCATTAACATTTAGATTAACAACCATGGCCTCACCACCGGAAAGCCCCATCGAGGAGGTGGTCTATGAGTTGGAACACACACGCGTGCCTAAGCCCATACCGGTCGCTCTCGAAGATTTGTGCCGCCAAACCAAGTTCACCAAGCAGGAAATTCGCGTCATGTACAGAGGATTTAAAACGGTAAGTGGACACACGCATCTCATTCGCCACAATTCATTTGTCGCCAAACCCAGGCCAAAAACAAGTAAGAAAGTTATCGTTGGTGTCGCCGACTGCGGAATACTCTTTCAAAATATAATAACAGTTTACAACAGTCGAAAATGTCCGAAAAGTGTCCACCAAATTTGTTGACTCTAGCTCTTACAGTTTTCTCCGATTTGCCACGCCCCCCGTGGGCATATACAACAAATTGTTGTGTAATGTTTAGAGGAGGTCATCAGTAATCTGTCTGCCAAATTGGATGAATTTAGCTTTAAAATTAAGAGAGATATATAGATTAAGTCGAATTGCAATTCCAAGCTTCAAGTCCAAAAATACTCTGTTCATTTCGTGAATGTGAGTAATAAATATATATATACTTACTTATATGAGTATGAATTTCGGGCTAAGGCTAAGCACTCAAATTTATGAGGCTGACAGTCAGCAAAAGCGCAGCACGCCAAACCATTGCCGCCAAGTGGCTTTTGAGTGGGGGGAGGGGGTGGCAGGGATAAAGACAGCAAGCGAATGATGCGAAACAGCGCGCAAATAATGCTAGCCAATTTAATGCACACGCGTTTTGAATTTCATTGCAATATCATTGCGAATGTACGTGTTGGGTGGCTGGTAAAGCAGCTCCTCCAAATCTAGGTCAACTAGATGTTGTTAAATTGGTCAAAAGACAACAATGTAAGAAAATAATACAAGTGCACTTAAATGATGTGATTCATCAAATATAGCCGAAGAGTACTTAAAATTCGAATAATGTTATTTACTACAATTTTAAAAAATTCGTTGAAATTCTGAAGAAATATTCCTGTGAAAAATGTTAAAATTAAAATATATTGCATTTCTGAAAATAAATAAATAAAATAAATCAAACAGTGCAAGGAATTATTTAAAAAAAATATATATATTGTATAAATCAAGTCTCTAAAAATCAGTACAAATACTTGAAATAAGTTTGAGTGGTCCTTCGTTATATATTTTGATATCTAGCATGAAAACCAATTTAAACAATAATCTAAAGAACTCCAACATTTAGGTATTTTGTGAGGGGATGCACAATGCGTGTGAACTCAGCTTATGGCCATTACATTTGCGCTCATATTTTCAAAGAGATTTTCTGTTTTTGCTTTCCAGGAATGTCCCGAGGGTGTGGTGCACGAGGATTGTTTTAAGGATATTTACGCCAAATTCTTTCCACATGGCAGTAAGTATTTGAGAGTGTGTCAGTGTGTGTATATGTATGAATTCAATGTCATTTCTTTTCGGTTTTTTGTCGGTTTTTTTTATAGCTGCGCGTCATAAAGCGCCACTTAAGCCAACATTTCATTTATATGCGCCAGTTTTTTTTTTGGTGCTTTTTTCCCACTTTTTAAGTACTAAAATGTTCTATTTTTGCAGATTCCAGTTTATATGCTCATTATGTGTTCAAAGCCTTCGATGTTAATTGCAATGGTGCCATTAGTTTTCGGGTAATTATGCTCATTATCAAAATATTCCTGTTGATGTCTCTATAAATATATATATTATTTTTGGACACATTAGGATTTACTAGTCACCTTATCCACACTGTTGCGCGGCTCCGTCTATGAACGTCTGCGTTGGACCTTCAAACTGTACGACCTGAATGGAGATGGTCGCATCAGTCGCGGCGAACTGAGCGAAATTGTTTTGGCCATACACGAGCTTATGGGGAGGAGACCACATCAACCGGAGGACGATCGCAAGGCAAGAGATCAGGTAAGACACATCCGTCTATTTCCTATGAAAACTTTAATAAATCTTTAAGACAATAAAACAAATGATAATTGTTTCTAATTAAGATTGATTTAAAATTGTAATTATTTATTAAGTGGAAAAGCCATCGAATATTTAGATCTTCTTTACAATATAATAATGGTAACTATTTCATCTGAAATAATACTAAAATTGTTAGCTTATTTAGTCTTGAATCTTCGAGTGGGACTTACTCCTTTTTATAAAAAATATTCTTGATTTAGGGTTTATCAAACTTTAGCGTTATAAATTGGTTACAACAACTTAGTCCGAGACAAATCTTCAATATAATATCGAATTTCAAATATCTAAGTAATGTTTCTGGTTGAAATATGTTTTACAAATTCAAATTATGTGTATAAATTGAATTGCTACAGCAGGGAATTAACGTAAATTATTTTAAAAGATATATTTCTATGAAAATATTTGTTCGAGCAGAATAGTCACTTCTGTATAAAATAATATAATTTTTCATACCACGCTATATTATATAAATAAAAAAGCATTAACTGCAAGCTCGAATTAATAAAATTCCCATTGCAACTGCTGCAAATAAAACTTTATTCAATTTCTTTTAAAGCGCAGATGGGGCTTTAGTTTTTTGTGCTCGATGTGCATGTATTATTTTTTCTACAAGAGCCGCACTTGATATAACGTATAGCATCCGTTAACGGGGAGACGCGGCTTACGCTGCGTATGAGTAATTATAATTGTGCACATAGAGACAGAGCGTCATATGCATGAGTGTGTATGTGGGTGCAGCTCAAGGGAAACGGATTGACAACGTTGAGCGGATGCTTTGTGTGCGCCTACTGCAACGGAAGCTGCGGCGGAAATTTTATTTAATGATGAAGGCTTCACTGCACGTTATTGATAAATGCAGATGTGTGTGTGTGGGTTTATTTACCAAAAAAAAAATAGAAGAAAACAATCGGATAATAAAAGTTAAAAATAGCTCTTGATTATCGTTAAACTGAACAAATAGAAAGACGAAAATGATGCCCAAGCTTAATAGCAAAATTCGTATAAAGATATTTTCCATTTTTGCAGGTGGATCGAGTTTTTCGCAAATTGGATTTAAATCAGGATGGCATCATAACGATAGAAGAGTTTCTTGAGGCATGCCTTAAGGACGATTTGGTAACGCGTTCATTGCAAATGTTTGATAATGACCTTTGATGACAAGCGGACGAGCCAGTGATACGCAATACAAGGACTATAATACCGCTTATAGATCTATAAATTGAATAAACATATGTTGCGCCAGTTTATGTAAACCAAACCCCAACAAACAAAGTTCAACTGTCAAAAACACCATTAAAACAAAGAATTAAATGAAAAACAACATAGTATTTAACATTATTTTAGGAAACTACAAAAGCAGAAAAATAATATCAAGTAAACAAAAACCAAACAGCAAAACTTTAAAATTTATAAATGTGTGAATTGTGTTAGTACTTAAAACGAGATGCAAATGAAAAACAGAAACAGAAATTGAATACAATTTATATAAAATATGTAATTTTTAAAGCATATTATGAATTAAATCCTGCCGTCAGAAGCGAATTGGTCTTATATGTACTTATTAAATGTATATGAATGTATAATTAAATTACTTTGTTTCATAATATTGAATGAACTAAACTAAACCACCAATCAAAGTGAATAACAAGCAACTTTGAAACGGAATTGGTTATAAAATAACACTAGAAAAAGCCTAACCAAAAATGGAAAACAATTTACTTTACACCATTGAAACGACAGCAATTTATATACATCCGAGTATTATGTATATACATACATAAAACATGTATTCATTAAAAGTACATTAAGCAGGCATAACAATAATCGTTTGTGAACATTTTTAATTACCTTACTCAACTGATTGCATTTATTGTTCATTTTTTTTAAAAAGTGGTAAATTCAGATCATTGAACAATTGCCCATTACCGATTTCAACCATATTTTATATTTCCGAAGTTTGCGGTCAATTAAATGATAAATAAAATGCACAACATTTGATTAAGCTATATTAAGTTACATTCATTTTATATTTATGAATATTGTTAAATGCCAAACACCTTAATAATATTTTTAAAACTTTTGCTGAAAGCAAAACTACCACCGATAAAATAGCACTTGACAATTAAAATCACGTTTATTAATTATGGAGAGCACAATGCTCGACATAAGATTTCAATTAAACTATTATTTTTTAATTCATTTTTCAACTTGCGTTCGTAAATAAATTATACGCCCCGTGTCACTTCCCACAGATTTCAGCACAATAACAATAAAAGCTTGTCCTCGAAGTATTGATTATTGCGCCATGTGTGCCCTACATTTTAATAATAGTACAATATAATTTAATTTTTAGCATATCAGCGGACAGAAATTCAACCGAAATGAGACAGGCAGCAGGATAATACAATTGCCTGAGCTGTGCAAATATTTAACATTGCCTCAATGCGCAACAGCAAAAAATAAATAAAAAAGCAGCAAAAAATAATAATAAAATAAAACAAAAAAAAAAGAGAAAAGTTCGTTTTACATTGTACCTATCATACAATACAATTGTTGTTTCAGCAAATGTTTTATACTTACTTATATGATATACGCGTCGCGTTCATTGAATGCCCCTGTGCATGGAGTCGAGACAATCAATGTGGTTTGATATTTCCCCTTAGTTATATACATGTTCTTCCATTGTTATTTTTAACTTGATCTAAGTATTGTTATCTAACACATCTATATATCGAGATATGCTTATTAAAAGACACGAACTATCCTGTGTCCCATCGTTTATACATTTCACAACTCAATTGGCTTTTAATACAGCTAATATTTCAATTTTCAACAGAAAGCGGAATTGCTCTTAATGTACTCGACTTTGAACATCTTTTGCATCTCACGTTACAAAAATTATGTTTCGTATTTCATTCATTTCATTTCAATTACAAGCAATTAATCTGATTTTCTGTTGTTTGTTGAATGAGATGCTTTCGAGAAAATTATTTGGTAATTTAATGCAAGCCAATAAACTTGATTAGGCAATGCGTCAATATTGTTCACTTATTCCAAATATCATTATCAGGTTCTATTTAGAACCATTCAAAATAATTGGCAAATGGATGCTTAATTACAATTAACTTGTAACTAATTGCATGATATAAATGCCATTGAACTTGCAACATGGAAAACTATGCGACCTACTTGATAAACCACCCTAAAAATTCTACCTACCTAGAATGTATAGATATTATGCAATAGGTATAAATTAAAACTGTCCAAAAAAGAAGCTCTAATGAAAAATGAGATGAAAACTTACAATTTAAATGTCTAACTAGTAATATACTAAATAATGAAATTGAAACGCTTAAAACTTAATTCATTAACTAATTAATCAATTGATAAACCTTATGCTAAAGCCATTGTCATTGTTTTTAGCAGCTAAATGTTTAGTAAGAGTAACTCAATTTGTGTATATGTCTACTAAGCTACTCCCAATTCGAACAACAAATATAAATCTAGTTTGAGAATCAAACATTTTTAATGATGTTGTAAGAGTGTAGCTAGCTAGCAATAATTATCCCTCTAATTGTTTAACAACTATTTTTGGCATGATTCAAATTGGCAAAAACAAAAAAACAAAAACATAAAAAACCAAAATGAACTAAATTGTGTATTTTTTAATAACATATATTGCATTCGCATTTAGTTGAAACTAAATTAAATCAAAATGTACCTAGTAAATGTAAATTATGATAATAATTTTCCAAAATAAGCTATTTAAATTACAATTTAATGTAAAGGAATTTTCAATGATGTGAGGCGTAAAAGAAAACGAAACCCGAGGCAAAATTCTCTCACTTCATTAAATCCTTGAATTCTGCTAAGTTTAAATCTATTATTTATGCTATCAATATTAAGCGACCCTTTTAATTAACACACGAAAAAAAAAACAAAAAACAAACACACTTATAAATATGTAACTTAACAGCAGCAAACGTGGTTAGTGATTTGGATTGTTTATAAGTACATACTATAATAGGAGAACCATAAACATTGATAATACATATGATCTACTACAATACTAACTGTACTAAGCAAAAACAAATTCTAGTAAATTTATTTAATTGTCTAATACATATAAATGTATGTATCAATCTTTATTGTTAAATATTCAATAATATTTGTGGTCAACTTTTAAATTAACCTAAGCATATGGAATTTAATGCATACGGCAAACCAAATACTCTACTCTCAAACAAAAAATCTAATTCAGTTCAATGAACTCGTTATGAGCTTGTTAACTTATTCGAAATGTATACTTGTTAGTTTAGATTTGGTGTCATTTTATTTCCCATACAAATGGAAAGATATTCCATAAAAATCGGTTAGTTTTAGTTGTCACTTATTTATTATTTTTAGTCCTTATCTACATATAATAAAAGTGAAAATAACAAATGAAAACTGGATAAAATTAAACAATTTTAATAAAGATAACAATTTAATATTAATCTTGCATTTTTATTAAAAGAAAATGCATATTGCAGTAATATTCATACTAGGTTTGTATGACATACATATATCGTCATTCTTCCAGATCGAATAATTATATCATTTCCATTTCAAGATAAACATTTAATTGAATATTTTTGATATGACAAACTACGTTTATTAGCTAACATCAGAATAACAGTTTCTGTATCTGTTATGTCGGCAAGGTTTGTATAAAATAGGGTTGAAGACCCGGTTTGAATCGAACCGGTTCGAGCCCAGTATTTAAACTATTCTTCAATTTTGTACTAATCTTATTGCCATATTTATAGAAAATAGCAAGGAATATATATACAAAAAAAGGCAATTACCTTAATAATCATTCAAACCTAAAAAATTTTCTTATATACATACAATATTTATACTGGTTTACTAGTACAATGGGCTTGTGCTAAGTCCGTCATGCTATCCGTCCGGATGAACACATATTTTTTTAACGCTATTGAAAATAGAGACTTGAAACTTTGGATATATACTTGTAGTTATCCTCTTCAGACAAAGTGCTAAGATTTTTGTGACAAATTTTCCTCCCCCACAAACCGCGAAAATCTATATCTTGCACAGTTTTAAAGCTAGGTTCAAAAAAATCTGGGCACCTCCTTTAAAGACTAGGGGAAGAACGCGATAACAGACATCTCCCACTGTCTTAGAGCTTAAATAACTAAAATTTGGCAGAAACACAAATAACAAAATACCGAAATTTTACAATAATATACAATAATAATAATTACAATAATAATTAAGACCGTGAACGAGTACAACGCAGTCTGTAATACCCGACTGCAGCGCTCTTACTTATTTTTATACAACTTAACATGTTATAAACTTACTATGCAAATTAAATACCCTAGCAGTACTCGGTAGGTTGGTGTTTTAACTGTTTATTTGGTTTTAAATTGCAGATTGTGAGTAAGAGCAAAAAATATGTTGGTCAGTGTAAAAGGACCCATTTCCAACAGTAATAGAAGGCACATTTATTAGTTTAATAGATGTTTATTTATTTATGAAATATCAATAATATGTATCAATACATTCTTTCAAATGTATTGAATTTTGTATTTATGCATCCGTCTGTGAATAGCTATACTTGTATGAGAGTGTGCGTTTGTGTTCTTATCATAAAGTATTTCACATTTATGTCTGTTCTTCAAGTAATTAAGGTTTTTGAGCATCCAAATCCTAGGATTTATTTATATTGCTTAATTTGTTTTCGTTTTCTCTGAATTTAAACAGATGTCGCACAAGCTCTGTGCTCTCAATGTTTGTATCCATCAACTTAACTTGCATAAATATTCTGTTATAAGAATGTTTACAAGTTGTGAGTAAAGAATATATTATTTATTTATGACACACGTATCTGTTCGTATTCTTTCAAGATTGGAGTTTCACATGGCCAGCATTAGATTTGAATGGTTTATGAAATATTTTAACTTTGATTAATGCAATATGTTTTATGTATTTTAATGTATTGATTTTGATTTTCAATGATTTATGAGCTCCGTGCCCTAAATCAACTTGAGGTTTTATGACATTTATTTAGGTTAAATGTTTTACTTGAGTGATTCATTAAATTTCTATATATTTTTTTATAAAATGATTCGCTACAACTTGAACGCAATAATTTTGGTTGCTTGGATTTGTTATACATATTTGTTATGTGTGAAATTGTTCACTTATGCTACGTTTTAAAATTTAACTGTATTTGCACGAACATTTTTACTTCACTAAATCAAAGATAATCTTAACTAGTATAAAATGTAAATAAATGTTTACTTTTTGATGTGTAAATTTAAATATATATATGTATATATTGATTTATTTACGTTTATTTGTAAAGTAATGTAAATTTAATTTAATTTTGTCATTGGATTGGTTGTAGATTTGATTTATTAAAAAGGTATGAAGGGTACAAAGTATGTCGCTCAGCTACGTTTAACTAACAACAAAATTCATATAACAACAATACAAATACAAAAATTCGTTTAGTTTCGTATGTACGAGAAATGAAAATGCATGATTAAAAAATATATATATGTCTATAAATATATATGTAGTGTGTGTGGATGTATGTTTGTAAATGTAAGTGTCGAGAGTGTAGTGTGTAAACATACAAAAAATACGTCTTCTCAGCTAGTAAATATGGATTCATGATGTACTTTCATTGATTTTTGTTTGTTAATGTTTAATTGTACTTGGATTAATTAAAAATAAATAATATATTCGTTCGATAAATGTTCAGTTCGTATAAGTATGTGTGTGTTTGAGTAGCGTGTAAGTGTCGTTTCGAGCGTACTTAATAAATGGCAGGGTATTTTACAGAGGGCTGTTAGTTAACAGCATAATCAACAGTGCAGCGCTTGTAACGGCAGCTAAATGTTACTTGGTTAACAGTGCGCTGTTACTTAACATTGGATGTTAAAACAAATTTTGTAAATACATAAAATATTTGGCATTTAATATCTCGAAGCTCAACAAATTTCATTTAATATTTACTTAATATTTTTAGCACATGATTTTACACAAGAGAAATGAGACGAGTTTTTGGGTTTGAATCTTTGGATGGCAACACCGAATCATAACTAAAAGTTGGCATTCATTCATCATTTTTACTTGTGGAATGCTCATTTGATTGATTTTCAAAAAGTGTTTTGAACATCAAATTTGAAACAGAAACATGATTGCATTTATAATTTCATGTTTTTGGCAAATAAGTTTTACTGTGCTTATATGGCTAATTTATGAATTCTATATAGTATATGTGTCGTACTATATATTTTTTTAATTTTCCTACCATAATGCAAATTTTTGTTTTCTTTTAATTTGAAACTGTTTGACTTATGCGTTTAGACTATCCTAATATTAAGGAGTTTACTGCTGTGTGTATAAAGTTATGTTTGATGCTATTGTAAATTGTGATTTGTTCTCCGTTTGTTTATGTAGAAATTATTTAGAAAAGTTTCTGCGTATCAAGTTCATATAAAGTTTCTGCGACTCTTTGTCGATTTCAAATCTTGCTCAAATTGCTCAGTTATTGTTTGTTAAAGTACTACAAAAATGTTTTAAAGTATCTTGCTAGGACTGACAGCCTTTAAATGTAGCCAGCTACAGCTGTTGCTACTGTTGTTGTTCTTGTTGTTATTATTACTGTTGTTGTTGTCAGTGCTAAATGCATTTCATTCGCTCCAATTACTGTTGTTTTTAGTAACGCTTAAGCTTTAGTTTACATTTGGTTTGTTAGTACTTCTCATCGTCAGTTATTTCCCTATGGGAATTCAGTAATTCTCAGGCCTTATAATGCTGATTCCTCACTGCGCAGCACAGGCTCAGGGCAAAGGTCAGAGACAGCAGCTCCAACAAAATAACAGCGGCGGTAATTGCGAAAATGGTAACCCAATTCTCATAAATGATTTCGATCAGCTTATCGACGCAGCCCTGTAAAGCAAAAATACAAACAAAATTTCATTAATAAAAACGTCAGGCAGAGTACACACAATTTGTATGCTGGTGTGTGTGAGTGTGTGTGTGTCTCTTTTTGCATTTGTCTGCTTCTCATTTTCATTGCAATCAAATGTTTATTGATTGTTTATTATTCGAATTCCGCCATATGAAAAATTTCTGCAGAGACATTCAAAATGCGTGCGTAATATCAATAATAATTAATACATTTTTATCGTTCTTGTGTCGGGCGTGGAGTTTTTTATTAACTCGGGCGTTAAGGAACAAAACTATTAACGCAAAAGATTATTAATTTTTATAGTATACAGTTTGATGGTGATTAAAAACCACCGATAGCCATCAATGGTCAAAGAGAGACACACCCGATGATAAAAAGTTGCGACTAAGCTTAAAAGGGCATATCAATACTTAATAAAATATTAAATATATACATATAAATGAAAATTAAATATATATGTAATATTCATTTACCATATTAATAACCAGTGTTATTAAATATAAATTATCAAGAAATCAAAAGATATGCCTAAGAAAATTACTGTTTTAAAGAAGTGTTATATTACAATACTTTAAAATATAAAGAGTACCTTTTACAATATTTTAATAAATTAATATCATTAAATTCATGTATCGTATATATAGTTAAGCTGCCTAAAACTATCCCAAGTGCGCTAATTTTTCCTTTCTCTAAAGACAATACAACGACATGAACTTTACACATCATTTGAATTTACCTGCTGATAAATGTACTTATTTAATGGTCCGCCAAACTTCAAAATACGCCACTTATCACATTCGTTATCCTTGATATCCTCTTTGCAGCACGATTCAGGTATATTGTAAAGCACATTCATGGACGATACGGCAATATCAACGATATTCGTGCGATCCACATTATTAAAACGGCTCGTGGCCCAATCTCCAGGTCCATCTGCGCCGCAGCATTTCAACTGCAAAAACAATAAGCAAAATTCATCAATTTAAATTTGAATTAATATTAATGAATAATAATTACATTCTTTTGCAGCGTATCAAAGGTGACGGTGCGGGAACTCATGCTAGACTGCCCGTACTCCTCCTGCACAGACGATTTGACCGCCGCGCGCACAATATCATCCAGTTTGTCTTTGTTGTGGAAGGCCCAGGCACCGGCTGCGATTTGCGCCACCATCACAATGAGTATAACACAGAAGAACTGTAAAGAGTTGGCAATTTATTAATTCATGAATGGGATTCGTGCGCAAGTGTGCATGGGCGTAAATAAACAAACAGCAGTCGTACAAATTTTACAAATTGCGTTGGCCCGTGCAGACGGGGCAGGATGTGTGGGCATTGGGTGTTTTGCATTTTAATTGAGATTTACAGCTGGGCTCCACTTACCGAGACAAGCAGACACTGCGACTCGCGACATACGCCCAAACAGCCAAAGAATGCGCCGAGTGTGATCAGTATGCCAATGGCCAAAAAGACGTAGAGTGCTATGTGATAATGATTGTACGATTGTGTCATCGACAGCATAAACGTCGGATCCGTTAACATCCACAGCGAGGTGATCACAATGGTCAAACCGATGAGCTGTAAAAATTCAAACAGAGTTACAAAATCTGAAAATAGGTTTTCTAAATAGGTCATGTTTTCATTCGTTTATTCGTAAAGTAACGTCGTGTTTTTCTCAATCTCATCAATCCAAACATTAGCAGCAAAATGCTTCAATGACGCCATGTCTGTGTGTGTAACTGTGCGGCACGCCCCACTCGAAGGGGCGGCAATTAAAGCGGGCGGCAAAAGTCGTGCCAAGAATCTGTACGTATTCCCCGAACACCCCCATGAGCATTATGAAACATAGTTCGTTTGTAACTCATGATGTCAGCAGACAGACAAATTTTTTTTATATTTCATCATTTCAACTCAATTTGTTTGTGTGAATTTCGGTGTTTACGTTTTAATATAATTAAGAGCCACATTTTATTTCCTTTTTCGTTTTCCTTGTATTTTTTGTTTGCTTTTGTGTACTTGGGAACATTTGCCAAGACATTGAACCAACCGCCAATGTGAATGGGGCCGCAACCTTATCTTTGGGCTGGGGATTAGTGCGGCGGGATGGATCTTATAATATGCCCGACAATATTTTCAGCTGTGTACTCATATTACTCGTATACTATATATACTGTACTCAAAGCTGATTATATTCCTAATAAGTAAATACATATGCGCACAAATATTTTTTTTTTACTTATTTCTCTCCGAATTGGAACTGAAAAAATTATATTTCAAGTATAAATTGTTGTGTAAGATTATTAATATCTGGGTGTCGAAATCTAAATACCCTTTATAAAATAAGAATTGTTAGGAAGTTGTGTTTTTATAACTATAAAGAAAATTGTAATTTAGCCGAGATGTCTATAAAAATTAAGATTTGTTTATACAATTAATAGAGACTTGCGAAAAAAATATAAGCGGTCTATCAAATCCAAAAACACTATCCAATATTTTGCAATAATATAAATAAAGAACAAATCGAGTGTGCTTGACCGTCACTTAATATTTTTATTGCTCTTATTATAATTAATTGATAAATTACCCAGCTTACTATAGAATATATATACTTGATTTACACAGGGCGTACAAAAGCCTACAATCAAAAACGTGCAAAGTCTTTTGAATCATGAAATACATTCATTTCAAGCTTAGTAGCTTATATTAATTTATTAATTAATTGGTAGCTCGTATTAATTAAGAAAATCTAGTCGACCTTTTTTTCAATTATTTTGTCTTATCATTCATACAAATCTTATACTTTGCGGGAAGATGTTGCGATGCTGGTCACATAACATGCAGGTTCACATTCCTATGGAAATTAAATACATTTTTGCATTTGTTTTTACAACAGCACATATAGAATAAAATAGGTAGACCCTGGCGGGTAAACATTCATAAAAAAAGTTGTTTTTTTACTACACTAAATACTGTTCAAATATTAAAATTCTACCACATCAGCTTTACCAACTGATTTCGTAATGCTGGAATTTGGTGCAATGTTTGTTCATCTCGGCCCTTCTACTTTTGCTGCCACCGATAAGATTACGCAGCTGACAGAGAGACAAGCCAAAGTAATAATAAGAAGACTATTACAAGAGTACTTGAGGTTGCTGAAACCAAATTATCTGTGTCTTGTTATTTACATACTTCAATTAGAAAATGCAGATCAAATAACAAAATGAATTATATACATATATATGTATATTTAAAACTCTTTAATTTTTGTAGATTTAGTCAGTTGGTTTGGTTCAAGGTTCGGCTTTTGACTTGGTTTGCTTTGTTGGGTCTTTAGTTTCTTGATCAGAAAATATATATTGTTTTCTATATACAAATATGAGAACAGACTTAAGTTACACTACTCGAAACACAAATCGAGGCAGAGTATGAAACTTGTAATGTTTCATGTGCGGTGTTGCAATATGGTTTGAATATTACCGCATTGCGGGAGGGCACGTATGTATTTATGGGTATACCTATAAAGGGAATAGCAGAAAAACAAAATAACTTAACCACAACTTAAATGTTGAATGTGTAAATACTAGTCACGGAGTTAAAAGTAACGTATAAAGGAAACTCATATAGTTTAATATGTACTTAAATATATATATTTCCTTTTATTTTCTTCTTTCATTATAAACCTTTATACAACTGACAATTCTAACTGACTTTATAATGCTCCTCGTTATAAGCCACGATTTGACTCGCGAATGTTGCAAGTAGTGTGTTGCAAGATAAACAACTAAGTAACTAGTCGAGAGTGCCCAATTAGAAGATACCCTGTTCAACATATATTAAAGTCTCTATCTGTCTGGTACTATAGTACCATATATAATATGCACATATTTTTAAAAGCAATAATATGGTTAACCTACATTTTTTACATTCTTTTAATACAGATCACGATCATTTATGGGGTCAATACACAGTGATTAAATTTAAATGCCCACTGCAAGAGTATGGAAAACAAAAAAGACAGAAATACATAAGCCCAGCTTTTGCGTGCGGGTGGTCTGCGAGTTGCGCTAGGAACGCGAGTTCAAGAGAGCGGAGAGAGTGTGAGAGCGGAGAGAGAATACATGCAAAATGGGTCAAAGAAAAGGTTTGTAAGTGTGAGTGCATGAATGAATGAGAAAACAACAACAAAAAGCATAAAGTTGTAAAAAAAAATGTCGCAATTGGCAGAATTTGATTTGATTTACGTCCATATGTATGTGTGTATGGTTGTATGTATGCATGTATACCATGTATGTACACAATGTATTTCAAAATGTCGCGTGCAAGTAAATGGTTAATAAAAATGCAAGCTCCTTACATGACCTACATTACTGTAAAATTGAGAAAGGAAAGAGGACAACAAAACTTAGAGAGAATCGCTGATAAATGTCCTCGCTCTGTTTCGTTTTTTGCAATATTTGCCACACTCAATTTTATTCTATCGTATGAATAATTGTGCGAAAAATAGCAAAATAATTTAAGAGCAAAACAAAGGAGGGCAAATCATCTAAATTAATTGCCGGGCAGGCGGACAGAGGGGCGGACGTTAGTTGTCCACCAGCTGGCGAGGTGGATAATCATAGCCTTAAACTATATGACGGCATCTGCGACGGCCGGATCGGGCGGTATCAATGGAACGCCAGAGCATCAGCGTCAACTAAAATCGTGGCGTTTGATCACGAAGCCCCGCAGCGATGCCGATGAAAATGGAAATGCTTGGAAAACTGTGTCACAGTGCCGCAAATGTTCATGGAAAAGCTAAAATTAAAATTGCAGCTAAAACAAACAAAATCGATATAAAAGGTATTTGCTCGAGAAGTATTTTTGTGTATTTATTTTTTGTATGTCCATTGTGACCAAAATCTAAAATCAAAAACTTCGCCAAAAAGTACTCATCTATTAATTGCGACATTTATTATTTTTAAAATTAGACAGCTATTTTGAATTTATTATTTTTTTTTTTTTTGCTGCAAGGAGAGCATACTTAGATAAATACATTTTATTATATTATTACATACGGTGGTCACGTCACAAACAAAATTATTAATTTTAAAAAAATATGTAAAAAAAATATATTAGACGTCACAAAACAAAATAATAAATATCTTGTCTGTAAATCTGGTTTTGGTTCGATAGGTTCGGTTTAAGGTTCGGTTCACAATATGAAAAATGTTAGAATATCAGTTAAAAACCAGTTTGCAGCCCTTATTATAATTATAAGTTGAATATAAAACTGATACTTAATTTTGTTTAAATATTTTCTTGATTTTTTTCACAAACTATTCGTACCACTGTGGCCAAACAAGAATCGTTCATCCCACCCCACCCAAAAATCACATCCACACGGAACGAAAGCAAAAACATTTTTTTTGGTTTGTTCGAAAATAGATTTGACTAATAAATACTATAGGGAAAAATCGAAATAAGCAACAACTAAATAACAAAAAAATTTAAATACAAATTTGAAAATGAAAATGTTAAAATAACAAAATATAATTAAAACAAACTGAAACACAAACAGCATAAAACAAACAACAATTAAAAGCGATGAACCGATGGGGAAATAGTAAATTGCGTAAAGCTACAACAACAAAACACACACACACACACATACAGTTAAAAACGTTGAACCCTTTTAACTGTAAAACGAGAGAGCGGCAAGTGGGGAGTGGCGCACCCAAAAGGCGCCAAATGTAGGTCCTGCTCCTACATAAAAAAGTATTCATGTGTGTGTGTGTGTACAGATACATACACAGGCGTTGCTGAAGCAATGAATGAAGAATACGAGAATACGAAAAGGTGTGTGGCAAGAAGCTGACTTCAAAAGTAAGAACAAGGGACGCATATAAAAATAAAAAAAAGAAAGCCAACAGGAAAAGGCCAAGAAGAAAACAAGAAAACCAACACAACAATGTGTGGGAGCAGCACTAGGAAGGGGGAACGCGATGCTTTTGCTGCCTGTCTATATCTATATAAGAACGTGTGTGTGGGTGTGCGTAGCATACTCTCCACCCACAGCGGAACTTCTATTGTTTATTGGAGTAGGGAGCGAGCAGCGCAGCAGCAGAGAGCGTGCGCGCGAGCAAAGGCAAAGTTCATGTGTGTGTGTGTGTGTGTGTTGATGTGTTCCAGTTCTGTTTTGTATTAGTAAGCTGGCTGGCTCTGTTGTTGTTGTTGTCCCCTTGCATACCTACCCAAAATAAGATGTTTATAAGGACCATCAAATATTTGACACACGAACAACAGCCGTTGAGACCCATTTTATGGTTTTTTTTTTAACTTTTACGCTCAGTTTTCGTTTTCTTCCTGTCGCCGAGATTGGTTCGACGAAAACTCAGAAGCTGCGCTCGCCCCTTACAGCCTTCGATGCAATTTCTCTACACTTGCACTCTGGCACACTTTGTTTAAACAATGCGTTTGGCGCCCTTTTTCTTATGCAAACGTCGTTTAGTTACACTTTTTGCTTTAATCACTAATATCCTTTTTTCCGTTAAGCGCGTTGCATTTAGCAATAATTTTAAATTTTCATTTGTACATCGAAGCAGCAGCGGCGCTCTCTCAATCGCGTCTGCGGCAGTGTGCCCGTGCTTGAAAATACCCCTTATTAGTGCAGGACAAAACATCGAAGTAACATTAATATATCGATTTTGTTAAATTTATTTTAAGCATCGATGTTCGTTTCCGATATTCGATATTTTAGATCGATACATCGATATGCGAAGACATCGTAGTTTCTACAGCATTACCACTGCTTGATTAATCTTATCTTATCGATTACATTATTCGTTTCTAACGTTATGCAACACTGTATGGCATACGTTCTCACTCACGTTATGTTTATTTTTATAGTGAGTCAATATGTAAACTTTGCAAATTATATTGCAGTCATTTACTCACTACTCATTAGCACTAAAGGTTGTATGTATCGACGATTGCACATAATCGAATAGTTTACTTTACTCAACTATCGATAAGAAATCATTTTTGAAAAATTGATAACATTTATGGCTTCGCGCTGTTGGGTCACACTCGCAGTTCGTTGTTTTTCCATCAGAAAAAAACAGTGAAAGAGTGCAGAGGGAAATAATAGTGAAAAATGCATTATTATTAAAAAAAAAACAACGCTGCTGAAGATTAACCAGTGAAATGTGCAGCTAATTCACAAAAATCAAAATGTGTGCACAAATAATATAGCTGCTTTGGCACATCCAACCAAAACGAAAAGAAAATCGGTATAAAAAGAAAACAAAATACACAGCCAAACGCGAATATAAATGTGAAGCATAGGGCAAAGTAAGCACAAGCATTACCCCAAGCAGGCGCGCCCGCACCCGTACCCCCACCCCCCGCGAGTGGTGTACACCACATCGAGGTGCAATGAAATTGAAACAGGCTGCTGCTGATTGCGTCTAAGTTTTAGTAATTAAAGACCAGCCCCTGCTCCTGCCCCTAACCCCTCTCAATTTACAGAGCGAGCGAGCAAGCGGGCGTGTGTGTATGTGTGTGTGTGCCATGTAATTTTGTTACGCAGTGGAGCGGTGCGGCGACCGTTCAAATGGAGTCTAGGCATACGAGAAGAAAAAAAAAGCTTAGCCTGCGCTTTGAGGTTTCTTCTTGTTGTTTTTGTTACGGTTGTTGTTGTGTGTATAAAATTTCACAAGTGTTGCATTTGAAGCCAGTTGCGAGGCCGCTTTGCTGTTGTTGTTATTTTGTGTGTGTGTGTGTGTTGGCCAAAAAATTATTGAAGTAGTGCAAACGCCAAACAGCAAAAATGAGCAACTTGCTTTGCATATATATTTATATAGACAGTGGTGGTTTTGATATTAATTAAATTCCTTTTTAAGAAAAAATATAAACAACAATGCTTTTAAATCTACTTGTCTGTATAAAAATATTTATCTTTAAAAACAAAAACAAAACAGTGTACCTAATGATATGGCCACCACTGCATGTGTAGCTTTTTTTTGGCTTTCCGCTCACCGTTTGAGCGTCTCATAAGTTAATTTCACTTTCACCTTCGATGTGGGCAGTTTAGAGTGCCGGCCACAGCTGACCAATTACTTTGTACTCTTCTGTAAGTTATTATTAGGCGCGTTTCAAATTAGAAAGTGAACACGAGTGCGAGTGTGTGACATTGTGCATGCATATATGTAAGGCTTCTTAATTTGCCTCAATTAAGTATATTTGACCACATACTTATTATATGCAGGTCTGTCTTTTCCTTTTTTTTTTTAATTAGAGTCGGCCCTTCCCCCTAACAGACAGAGTACGTCATCTAATAGTCTGTCTGTCTATTAGTCTGTTTCCTCGCTCTGACAATTTTAACGAGCGTGCAACGTGTGGGAACTGTTAAATTGTTGCATCGAAAAGGGGGGCACACAGATAGATATTTCAATCATTTGCATGCTCCCCACACAGACACAGACACAGCATATGCTACACTTTGCATTTCGAACAAAGCACATTATTTAGTGCGCGCAACGGCACTTGACAACATGCGGCAACAACAATATTAGACAGCTAACTAGGAAGTTGTTGGCAACTGTTTCGCTTTTGTCTTGCACTTCACTTCTCAATTAACGAACGGCTTTATTATCATTAACAGCGCACTGCACTTAACAGTAGCAGTAACAGTGCGCTAACAGAGCACAAGTGCAACAACCCAGCAACAACAACAGCAGCAGTCACATTAACAAGCACACTTGCCGCTCGATCAAATTATTTATGCACCAGAAAGTGGAAACATTTTACCATTTGCACCAATATTATTTCTTGTACTTAGTTTTTTAAATTTTCAATTAAAATTTAAAAAAGTAACGAGCCATATTCAATATAATATTAGAAAAAAATGTTTTAATACTGAGAAAAAACTTTTTTCAATTTTAAATTTATGCTTAAAAGTATGCTATATACGTATAAAATAAGTACATTTAAATGTAAAGCAATTCTGAATTTAATATTTCTGTTGTAAGTCTTCTATGGCATCAGGCGTCACCGTGGACTATCCCAATATAACTTTTTCGGAGTTAATTAATTTTAAAAATTACTCAAATAAAACGAACCCTTTTTAAAGGCCAAAACTGGCAGCCTTGATTATAATATAACAGAAAATCATTATCAAAAATCCAACAAAGAATAGTTTGAGTGGTTTTTAAATATGTAATAAACAATCTGTTTGATTGTTTGATTTTTAAAGTATTAATCAAATTATTGCATATTATGCATACCCTATGGACTTAACTACAATCATAGGTATTTAAACAGTAGCTTGAGTGTGAGTAAATATGCCATAAAATTTGTTGCAAGAATAACAGTAGGCGACTGCCACAACAACATTGAGTTTTAACTACAAGTGGGAAAAGCATAACAGAAACTGGGTAATGCTTTTATAATTTATTCCAGCTACTTTTTATGGCCTTCTTCTATGTGCTTAGGCCCGTTTATACTAATTCTCACACACTGACAGCAATTGTTGTTTTCCTCTGCTCTGTTCCGCTTTGGCGGCGGTGGTGGGGTGCAAAATTTAAACCCGTATGAAAGTTAACCTTTTGCTTTATGTTTGGGATTTTGAGGTCTTGCGAGCGTTAAGCAAGTACTCGGCATAAATCATATAATTTGTTATTTGTTTCTGCTGCGAATGTGTGTACAACTTGTGTGGCGGGGCAGCTGTTTAAAGTTTTATTAGAAACGCAGAACAAATAGCGTAGAGTAAACAAGGCGAAATAAACTCGACACACACGAAGCCACAGAATCAAAATAGTGTATTGTGTGTGTTTAAGATAGAAGGAAAATAATGTTGTTTTGGCTGCGCCTATATATCCCAATACATATTTCCCTCAGTCTTAAAGCTAAATACACCCTATTTTGCTGTATCAGTCGACGGCAAACCGTTAAAGTCCATATCTCCATATATCAAACAAAATTGGACAGACAATTTTCGGATATGTTGTTTTTTTTTTTTCAAAATACTAATAATATTTAAGACCACTTTCGACCATTTTAAACTGTAAACCAGTATTACGAAGTCGGCTACACCCGACTGCAACATTCATGTTTGTTTGTTTCCGCGTTTACTAAGGCAGGTCACGAACAAACACGAACCACAAGCTTATCACTATCCTAATAAGCCGCAACAAATTTCAGTTTTATTGCAGACAACAGCGTCGCGGTGACAACAACGTGTAGCAGCAGCAGCAACAGCGGCAGCAGCAGCGGCAGCAAAGGCAGATAAGCAGCAAACGCAGAAAAGTCGCAGCTGCGCACACTGATAACAATTGATACTGCTGCTGATACTGTTACCGGTCCAACGCAAGAGTGTCCTGCGCAGCGGCACAAGCCAACTTTTTGGCTTCTTACTGACCGAGCATGTCGCACGGCAGCGCCGGCGCGCAAACTGGTGGTGGCGGTGGCGTTGGCGGCGGCAGTGTCGGCGGGGGAGCAGCGGCGGCGGCGGCAGCAGCAGCAGCAGCTGGATCTGAATATCGCGAACTACATTGGACTGTGTCGAGCGTGATGGACTCCTCGCGCGTATCCACCTGCCTTATATCCATGCTGCTGATCGTCTACGGCAGCTTTCGCAGCCTCAACATTGAGCAGGAGGCGCGCGAGCGCGAGCAAAAGAAACGCAACGAATCCATGACGAATCTGCTCACTGGCGAGCAGGTCGAGAAAGAGTCGAGTAAGTTATGCACTGAGCTAAAAAATCTATAAAAAGATTCTTTTTTATTTGTCATACAAAATATTTATTTGGTTTCTAAATTCATTCTTATATACTTTCCCATTGAAAGTTGTTATCATTTAATTAAATTGTACTAATTTCATAAAAACTATCAAGTATTAACTCGCTATGGTTTTGTTATCTGTCCGATTCTATACACTTCTTTTATATATAGATAGGAATTTTTAATCTATCTATCTATTGATGAAAACAATATTCTTTTAACTTATAACGAAGGGGATTTTTACAAACTTTTTTGTATGCAAATTTTAATGTTTGAAAACTATGGGTAAAAAAACAAGTTATCATTTTTTGGGAGGTCATAACTTTCGTCCATTTTTTCACAATATTCGAACTTTAAAAATTATAAAAAATCAAAACATTTGTTGGGCGTCAATTGACATATTAAACCAAAATCTATGTTAAGATGCCTAAGCTATAATAATTCACAATCATATTCTGTTTCCTAGTACAACTATTTATTTTATGTTTTCTCTAGCCCTCTTCCCTGCACTTTTATTCATCATTAATAGAACTTAATCATATAATAATAAAGCACAATTTTACTGGTATTTTTAATACCTATTTCATATAATTTTTCTAGCTATTTTTAATTTATAAACAATATATACAAACCTATGTCAACCAGATATTAAATCGTAATGACATTAAGTCGACTCTATTGCAGCTGATAAGTTTGCCACGCTGGATACGATGCATGCGCTGTGTCTGCCACTGGGTGCTTCCATATCGCTGCTTATCATGTTCTTCTTTTTCGACTCGATGCAGCTGCTCTTCGCCGTGTGCACAGCCAGTGAGTGGAACGTGTAATATGTTATGCACATCTGCTGCTATTAATTCGACTTGTATTCACTTCTTTTTATAGTTATCGCCACAGTGGCGCTGGCATTCCTACTGTTGCCCATGTGCCAATACATAATACGTCCCTGCACGGATGGCAAACGCTTCTCCTTTGGCATTTGTGGACGATTTACGGCAGCGGAGCTGTTTAGCTTTACACTCTCCGTTTCGATTGTGTGCGTTTGGGTGCTCACTGGGCACTGGCTGCTAATGGATGGTACGACCGTAAAATCATCTTGAAAATTGTAATTAATAATGTATTTATATTTCGTAACATGTTTTAGCCATGGGCATGGGCCTGTGTGTTGCCTTTATTGCGTTTGTGCGATTGCCCAGCTTGAAGGTGTCGACGCTGCTGTTGACCGGTCTGCTGATCTATGACGTCTTTTGGGTGTTTCTTTCATCGTACATATTTAGCACAAATGTGATGGTCAAGGTGGCCACACGACCCGCCGATAATCCCGTTGGCATTGTGGCGCGCAAATTGAATTTGGGCGGCATTGTTCGGGACACACCGAAGCTAAATTTGCCGGGAAAACTGGTTTTCCCCAGCATACACAACACTGGACATTTCTCAATGCTCGGCCTGGGCGATGTGGTTATGCCCGGACTGCTGTTGTGCTTTGTGCTGCGCTATGATGCCTATAAAAAATCCCAGGGCTTCACCTCGGATCCAACACTGTCCCCGCCAAAGGGTGTTGGATCCAGGCTAACATATTTTCATTGTTCCTTATTGGGGTAAGTGAAGCGCAAGTGTTATTAGTTGATGTTGTTTCACAATTGCACCCACTTTCATATAGCTATTTCCTGGGTCTGCTAACGGCAACGGTCAGCTCGGAGGTGTTTAAGGCCGCACAGCCCGCACTACTTTATTTGGTGCCGTTCACGTTATTGCCGCTGCTGCTGATGGCCTATTTAAAGGTAACATATTCGTAACACTATATAATATTATCGTTATAAACTATTTATCCTGCAGGGCGATCTGCGGCGAATGTGGAGCGAACCATTTATTGCGCATCAACCATCAAAACAATTGGAAGTCTGAGTGTACTCTATCTTAAAACAGAATATAACAAAAGCAAACAAAAAACTACAAGGCAAAGAGAAAAGGAACACAACAAATCTAAAATATATAAATTCTCTCTTAATAACATACGTATTGTTTAGTTATACGTATCAAGGTTTTTTAAGTTAGGTGATTCCCTTCTTAGTGAAGTAACAGCAAAACCGAATAATAAATGTACGTAGTTTTAGAATAAGTGGAAATGTTTTTTTAAAACCACAAAACTGTACATGTATATGTTAATGTAATTTGGCGTTACGCAGTGCAAATTGACATACAGTTTATGCTGGTCGTAATGTTCAATTTGAAGCAAATGGAGATTTCAAATGCGCTTCAAGCCCATACAGACTCAAGCAGCATTCTTACTTACATACTAACCTGCATATACTATAATAAAGGTTTAGTATTAGTATCATTTATTTACCTACTGTTGAGATTTAATTTTGTTCATTTAGTTTCTAATACATTATCCAACACACGAGAAATTCACAAAAATTAATTATTCGAATCAATTATCAAACCGTATGACATTTTCTGTAAATACTTAATTTTAATATCACAATCACAAATAATAGCTAGTAAGTGCGCCCGCATTACAAATTCACATTTTGACTGCCTTCAAACACATTTTCGTCCCCATTTCCATTTCCGGCATTCGAAATTTCACACATTTATATCTACATGTATATGAATGATGGTTTGCCAAATTGCGAGTTCGTTTTAATCAAAAACTATTAAAAAAGAATAAAAATGTTGCACCCCGTGTGATTCACAAATTAAGTTTCAAGAATTTTAATTATTTATAACGATCAAGCAAAATTAACAATAATACATAACTATAAATATATGCATAGTAGTTACATATTAATTTTAAGTAAATGCAATTTTGAAACATATAGAAACAATAAAAATGTGAGATTTGAAAATACACCATTTAAATAAAGGAGTTCACTTTAAAATTATTATTACTTCTTGAGTCGTCTGGGCATACGAGTTGTGATAATAGTAATATAATATATGAAGATAAAATTAAAATGCTACAGATCGTATTAATTAAAATACGACTACTGGATTCAAAAGAACCGCCCAATGCGGTCCAAACTAAAAATACTAATCACCGATTATGCTTGTCCGATATATCGATATTCTTGATGTATATGGAGGATTGCCGATAAGATAATAAATTACGATAAGCTATACTGTGTTTTGTCGATAGACGATTGTATTGCGTTGTGTTTTTCTTCGGGGAAATAAAAATATAAAAGAAGAAAATAGTGAATAGTTAAAAAATATATAAAAACCCCTATGTTACAGTACAGTGCGCGCTTGTTTATAACTACATAAATAACCCGAAAATGTAAGTTAAACCTGTTAAAAAAGTTTATGCCGAGAATTAATGTGTAGGTGTAGTACACACACATACGCACGCGGAGCATAGAGCGAGTTGCATTTCAATAACAAAATGTCAAGGAATAGCATCAAAGACATTAAGGACATTATTTTAAATCCGCTGGCTTCCATCTTATCATCAAATCTGCAAAACAAAAACAAAACAACGTCATATCACACACCGACACAAATACTACATACACATTCATAGATATGCGGGGTGTATGTGTATAGATACGTTAATACGCCTACGCTTTACGTAAAGTAGCATTTTACAATAAATCGAGCACGTAAGAGTAAACACGCAAAATGAGCAACGTAAACTCAAAATGAGTTACGTCGTTCATTTCACGAACTTGTTTATTTACCCAGTACAAATCTTGGCCAAAAGGCGTCCTATTTGAAAATGTTAAGTAATGGAATTTGATTGTTATATATTAATACGAAATATTTAAAAATGGATTGCTTAAGTACAGATTTTTTTATACAATATTGCATTTATACGTGGTGCTCCATATAAGTATTGTATATTTGTTTGACATGATTTAAAAAAGAACCAGAATTTTTCTGCTAGTTAACCAAATACCTTGGCAAATGTTATGACAAGATCTCCGACTGTTGATTGCTGTGGGAATTAACTGTACCATGAATATACATATATTTATTGCAGCACTACAGTCTTCAGCTGGGTAACTCGTGCATCAAACTAAATATAGACAGGCATAGCGAGCCGGAGCAGCGCCGTCACCACCCACACAGACAGCAGCAGTCCTTTGGGAACATGGGTGGCAACAACGCAGGCGCCAATTCGAGCGCTTTCAGCGCTGGCGGCTACATTGGACCGACCACAAGTCTGGGCGCCGCCGGTGGTGGTGATTTGATACCAGCACCAATGGGCACTGGCACTGCACTAGGCAGTCCATCCTCCTACACGTATGGCGGCACCAGCTGGGAGGAGTTCTGCGATAGGCATGCGCGAGTCGCCGCCAGTGACTTTGCCAAGGCGTGCATTGCCTACATTAATGGCAATCTGCCGCCGGAGGTGGCGCGAAACATACCGCACCGCAGCTTCGCTCTTAAGTTTGTCGAATGTTTCTCGGATCACTACGACACGGAGTTCTTTCGGCGACGCAGCAATCTGAAAACAGATATGGGCTCAATGTTTGGCGACGGCGGCCGTGGCACCAGCGGCGATTTCGATACGGAGGAGCACGAGGTGTCGCGTCTGTTTCCTAAGTCGCTGCTGCGCCGCCTTTCCTTTAAGGGTCTGCGCAAGGGCAAGGTGAGCGTGTACCAAGCGGAGCCATTTGCAGCAGGCAGGCCATTCAAAGTTTAACTTTAGAAGCTCCTCTTTTTACAGGCTTTCTTTCACAAGAACTCGGACGATGTGGACGGTGTGGGCAGCAGCAAACAGAGCAACAAAACGAAGCTGGCCAAAATAGTGGTCGAATGCCGCAAGGAGGGCTATGTCAACAATTTGACTGCAGAGAGCTTGGACCAGACGACGGGCACACAAAAGTGGGAGAAGTGTCGACTGGCCCTGGTCAAGGCCGTCGGCGGTTACATGCTGGAGTTTTATTCGCATAGATCATCAAAGCCGCACAGCGGCGTTTTCTGCTTCCTCATCTCGGAAGCACGCGAAACAACCACACTGGAAATGCCCGACCGGATGAACACGTTCGTTCTGAAGGCCGACAACAACATGGAGTACGTAATTGAGGCGGAGAGTGCCGAGGAAATGCGCAGCTGGCTGGCCACAATACGCTACTGCATGCGCACGCCGCCCACACAGCAACCGATTCTCGATTCGGATGTGATTGCGGCGGCGATGCAAACATCGCCGGTGACCACCAGCCCGAATCCAACAACAAGTAGCGCCGCTGGCGCTGCATTGGGCGGCATACAAAATCCTCAATATCAGCAACAACAGGGCGGCCTCGTCCTGGGCGGCTCCAATGGCAATCTTGTCAATTCGCAGTCGGCGGACAGTGGCCTGGCCGTTGCCACAGCGAGCAACAGCAACGCGAATACAGCATCCGCCAACGATGTGAATGCCATTTCCCAAGGCAACAACGAGCAGAGTAGCACACCACCCGAAATTCCCTTACGTCCCACACGTGGCGAGCAACGTTTGTCCGCGTCCAGCAACTTTGATGGCAACGAGGTGGTCGAAACCGAATCCGATGTGAATGTGGCCGATCTGACAGCGGAAATGCGCCTTTTTCCCTGGTTCCATGGTACGTTGCCGCGTGCCGAAGCCGCACGCATGGTGCTGCAGTCGGAGGCAGCGGGCCATGGCTACTTCTTGGTGCGCCAAAGCGAAACGCGACGCGGAGAGTTTGTGCTCACATTCAATTTTCAAGGACGTGCCAAGCATCTGCGGCTAACAATCTCCGAGAAGGGCCAATGTCGAGTGCAGCACCTGTGGTTCCCCACCATACAGGAGATGCTCGAGCACTTTCGACACAATCCCATACCGCTCGAGTCCGGCGGCACTTCGGATGTGACTCTCACCGATTGGGTGCATCACACCAGCAGACTGAACGATTCGGCCGCCATAACAACGATTACTGCCGCAGCGCATGAGTCAAGCGGCGATGCGGCTGCTGGTGCAAGTAACGCCGCCGGCAGCTCCGGCAATCCGAGTGGCAATGGCAATGGACATCCATCGCCGAGACATGTGAGATAGCCAAAATTTTGGAGTCAATTCAGTGTCAGTGATGGTTTTTATTTTCCTTTATTTGATTTTGCAACATTTTCATTTCCTAATGAAACGGGGGCATTGCAGTCGGGTGTAACCGACTGCGCAATACTCGTTCACAGTATAATAACCTCTTAGAGGAGGTCGTCCGAAAACCTGATTTGCCTAATGTGGTGACTTTAGCTCTAAAATTATGGGAGATACGGAGTTTCGCGGCCCCCAATGTATATATATATATATATATACATTTGATCTGTTTATCACACCCCCAGTTGGGTAATTTTTTGCGATAATTTTAGAATATCATCTGACTGAAAAAAACGTATATTCCCAGCTTTAAAACTAAGGGAAATAGACCTATTCGATGTTATCACTTTATCTTATGCGGGTATACACGAGTATATATTCCAAGTTTTGAGTCTCTAACTGCATAGAATTAAAGTATCTTATTGATCAGAATCTCGGAAACTATAAGCTACCGACAGTTTTAAAAATATATTTGTTTATTTGAATTGTAATATTAATGTCTACTCTTCAGACCTGAGCATAAGAATATTATTACTTAGAGATGTGTTCCATGTGGTCAAGTATGGTAAACGAAAAATGCATTATCTTAATTTACCTGTTTTTGAAAGTTTTGGGTAATTTAGTTTTTGTTTTTTAAAAACATGATTTCGTTAGTAGTTCTTTTTGGGGAAAACAAATATGTTTTCTTTCATATTTATATTGTATTTAGTTTGAATGCGTTGTCAATTGTCGCATGTTTCATGTGTTTAACCCACTCACCCAAAAATATAAAAAATTTAATTTTCTTGGCCAAAAGTAACGGGCATCTGTCTTTAACCATTTGCAGTGCAACGAAGTGATTACCATGAATCTAAGTGTTCGCCTAAAGACAAACGAAATCGAACTGCCACAGGAGCCAACACACGTCTATTTTCCGGAGCAAGTCTACTTTCATTTGGATCCCACAACGGTGACCGTGCCCAATTCGCCGCCGACAGGTCAAGGATTCCTCGATCAGCCACATCTGCATGCATCGAACGCATCATTGCAGGCAGCCCATCAGGCAGGCGTCGGCACGTCGCGTCATGGCGGTGATATGGGCGCTAATAGTGGAGGACCCGGTGGCAGCGGCGGTGGGGCAACGGGTGCCGAGTGCACCGGGCGCGCCATTGATAATCAGTATAGCTACACTTAGGCGAATATCGCCAGTGCATTGATTTTGAACTTCTTGCGCGGAATTTATTTTTGTGCCATTGCGTAGCAGCAGCAGCAAAAATTTTTGTATTTTGTTTACTTTTTTTTATACATATATTCTTATTTGTATTTCTATCTGTGTAAGCTGTCTATTTCTTGTTTCTTTTAATTTTAGAGCCTTTTTGGAAGACATGAAGTAACTGAATATTATTACGATAATTATACATTAAATAGCTAAATGTGTGTGTTCATTTTAAGTACATATTAAGTGTTGTATGTATAACAAAAACAAAAGTGTAAAATTGGTGGCACCAAAGGTGTAATACTTGCGAATCCTAAAACTTCCTGCTTTACAAAAAAATACAACATACATATATACATAATATATATAAATAATTATAAAAAAAATATATACATATATATACTACACTTATAAATTAAATCATATATATTTAAATTAAATTAAAACTGATATACTACAATAAATGAAGTTATATAAATACAAATATGTCTGAAAATTTTCAAAGAACCCGCCCAACATAACGATAACGTTACCGTAAATGCATATCCGAAATGTGTCTCAGAATAAAGAACCTGAACCGGTTAAATCACCTATTCGATAATTGAGCATTATGATATTTCTTTAATCTGCCGACAACAAAAAGTTCAAAAATCACCAGGAACAAATATTTATTTTTAATAAATATTTATAATATTTACACAGCTTCTTGAAAGTCGCCAAATTAATATGTCTGACTTATTTCCGAAACATACTTTTAATCTGATCATTTGGATTTTTTTTTTGTGACGATTATAATAAATAAAATGCCAAATACCAGGCATTTTGTAATTTGCTATATTAATGTTCATAATTGATATGGATATATATTCGATAGAAAAAGTTAACAGCTGTAATAGTTGGCATACCGCTGTTAAATAAAAATTGGTGAGATTTTTCTATTAAACTTTAAGTAGAGTAGATTCTTTTTTATAAACTGGCTGTACACCATGTCGTTCAACTTTGAATGTTCAAAATAAATTTTTATCATTTCAATGTATAATTAGAAATGATTAACGGCTAATATTTGGTTCGCTGTTAATAACAGCCGAGTAAAATGTTCCGTGTTGCCGATATATTGACATGTATAAATATATGTTAAGTGTGACAGCTAAACGAGTGTGACCAAAAGTCTGAAACTGTCAGCCGGAGAAAAACAAAACAAAAAAATATCAGCCGGCAATGGAGCTTGAATTAGATATTGTTGATTCTTTGGATGCACTTGGCTACAAAAACGCTCAACACGAAACCCTGAGCCAGGCATTAGACGTGGGCATTGGCAGCGCCGAGCTGCGCGAATATATTCACTGGCTGGCCCATCAATTGCATGTGCTGCGAAAAACCGACGAACATGTCGCCTCCAGCAGCCAGGATCACACTGAGTTCGCTTTTGAGCTGTCTCTCCTGTTGACCGAGCTGGGCTGCCCGTACCGGCAGTTCGTAGCGGTGCCCATGTCGGAACGTTTCCAGACACGTGCCTCGCTGCTGCAGCTGCTCGACTACCTCACCTCGGAGCTGATGGCCACCAAGATGTCGCTGAAGCTGCAGCCCGTCGAGCCACCAACTAAGAAATCCAAGACTGAATCGCACCTGCAGGAAGCGGTGCAACAGCTAACGGCGGACCTACAGCTGGGTGACCTGCAGAAAAATGTGAATGCAAAGTTGCTATTCGAGCGACTGACGCCCAAGCTGGAGCAGCGACTGAAGCAGACGGACAAGGCAGTGCTCAGTGAGCCATTAATGCATACAAATAAGCCCTTGAGCGATGCGCAGTGGCGTGTGCTGGAGACCATGCACAAGGATCTGGACGCCGAGTACAATCTGCGTCGTCAGATGATGTTGACGCGTTTGGAGGCGACTGTGCAAAGTTTTCAGTGGTCGGAAAGCATGAAAAAGCGCCAGAACGAGATTGGCGATCGCTTTCACCGCAAGCTCAAGGAGATCCAGCAGCACCAATATGGCGGAGACGATACCAACATTGTGGCGCTGCTGGCGGCGCGTGCGGATCTCGCGATTATTGAAAAGACGAGCTCGGCGAATGTGCGCAAGAATACGGCCTCAAAGATCGAAAAACATGTGATTGGCAATGTGCCCGATCGCGGTGGACGCGCCAATGAGCATGCACCTCCACCGCCAGAGATGCCGTCCTGGCAACAACAGCGAGCCGGCGGTCCTGCAGGCGGTGGCGGCGGCGGAGGGCGTGGAGGTGGTGGCAACTATCGTGGCGGACGCGGAGGAGGACGTGGTGGCGGCGCTCAAAACTGGCAACAACAACAACAACAGCAACATCAACAGCAACAGCAGCCGCAGCAGCAGCGAGACCAGTGGACCAACAACAGTGGACGTGTCCAGGGCACCGGCTGGAATCCTCAAGCTGGCGGACGCGGCGGTGGCTACCACGGTGGCGGACGCGGCGGCTACAATCAACGTCACCAGGGCGACTATCAGCGTGGCGGCTTTCGCTGAGCCGTATAGACGACAGCATTCTAGTTTCAATTTCAACTATTATGCAGCTTAAATTAATTACCCAAATTGATATTTATTAATGCTAGCACGTTTCATAGATTTTCCAATCCTCCCTGACATATTTTGCAAGACTCATAGATGAATCTATATGGCGATTGTTATTAGGGCGCAATTAAAAATAAAAACTATGTCATCTAAACCCAAAATCTCGCATGTCGTTTAATATTTGAGGTTAGGGTTTCACTTTCAATTGGTTAATGTCGCACCAGATCTGTGTATTGTTCGTTTCCCCTATTAAATTGTATTCCCATCGTACAGAGACGTCAATAATTTATAGAAAAAGGGGTACAGGTTGTGCAAATGCTTTCAAAATTCAGTATACATGGTAAGTACTTATAATAATTGAGGTTACGTATACTACTGGATTAGTGTTAGAAAACAATGTTACTAATTGAACAATACCTAATCCAAAAATAAACTCAACTTGGATTAAAGTTTATTTACGATAAGCTTGTTTTAAATAAATTTTTTATATTTGGAATAAAACTGAATGTGTCTTTCTAGTTTTTACTATATTTTTTATCATTATCATTATTATTATAACAGCACAACAAGAATGAAAACCGAATTTGCATTAGTATTTTCAATAAATTTTAAGACATTTAATATGAAGCAAAGTTATTATGATGTAAATATTATTTTCACAATGAGTGTATACATATGTATGTGATTTGAGGTTAAGTACAGTACTGGATTATAAAAAAAACAATGTTGAATTTTCCAATTGAACAATACCTAAACAAACAAAAAAAAAAAAAACTAACAGTGAAAGTATATTTATAAGCTTGTTTTTAATGAATTTACTTATTTTATTAATCAACAAATTTCTGTTGTGTTTTGACGTTTTGACAAAATCTGAAATTTTTTTATCTTAGTTTTAATTGTATATATAATGGAAATAAAATGAATTTAAAATAAAATTAAAGACTTTTGAAGATATAGCCAAGTTATAATGAAGTAATAACTATTTTGGCCATGGGTGTATGTCAATTGAGGTTAAGTACTGTGTTTGAGGTTGCGATCGAAGGGTAATATGGCTACGCCCCTGGACAGGTAGCCATCAAAGCATCCAACACGCGACACTCAATTGCTTTTAAGCAGATAGCGTAATCTAGCCATCATCCATGCTGGCGATATTGCCACTGTCCCCAGCCGGCAATTAGCGTGTGCAATCAGCATGAAATCCATGTCGAAGCCATCCAAATGGCAACGACATGGACGTGCCCACAGATTGCCCCGTTCAGTCTGACTGAACTATTCACAGAGAGCGGCAGCGATTCCGACTAGCGCCAAGTGCCAATTACCAAGTCTCAATCACAAACAAACTGAGCAATTAACCGGATATGTTCGGCTGTAAACCGATTCTAGCGATTATGCTATTAACTGGCATTTTTGTGCCTGGCAGCGCACAAAATTTGCTGGATCGCCTGAGGCCCGCGCCCGCCAATCTGACGCACATCGACGATGTCAAAGTGGTGTCCGGCACAAAGGTGAAGCGCTACGAGCGCATGACTGTGCCGCTGGGTGGCATCGGTCCGGTCATTGGCGGCATTGGGGCTGCCACACTGCTCGGGCCACTGGTGCAGCCGCAGCCGCAGCCGCTGTATCCCGGCTACGCCTATGTAGGTCATTGCCATCATTTGCCAGCGGCCAATTAATGAGCAGCTCATCCACTAGGTACCCCAGTGGCAGGCGGGCGCCAAGCTGATGGGCGAGGGCGAGGCGGCGTCTGCAGCCGGCATGATCACCTTCCAGCAGCTGCCCTACAACAGCGACATCAAGGTGACCATCAACATGACCGGCCTGCCGCCGGGCAAGCACGCACTCCACATACACACCTACGGCGACATCAGCGACGGCTGCAAGTCCACGGGCGGACAGTTTCCCAACAACTTTGTAAGTTCGCTCAAAATTCCTCAGTATAAAACTCAGATTCAGTTCGAAATCAAATACAAAAAAAAAACCAAAAAAATTCTATCAGCGAAAAATAAACAATTATAAATTTAGATCTCGTAGTAAGTGTGCTTAAAACTCGATCAAGGATTTCTTAACTTGTAACTTCATGTAAAAAAGAAAATGGTTTTCTAACCTAAAGTTCTGAAATAGAAGACTCGTTTACAGTTCACAATCTACAAAAAAAAGTCGGAGTTTTATATAGAACTTATAGTACAGATTGCCAAAAATATATGTATTTATTTACAAACGTGATCAAAATCAACAAGCTGGAAATTTCAGAACTCGATGTTAACAAAGTTTTTGTTTTTTGTGTACTAATAGCTATAGAGTTTTAAGAAACCTCCAGATTTTCGTTATCGTAACCTGTCGAAGCTTTAACTTGTTGAGAATAGATTCCTAAAGTGTACTTTAAATAATAGTGAAGTTAAAACCGAACTTTCGTTCTGGCAGCTGGGCAACTTGGAAGTCAAGGAGGACGGCAGCATATCGGCCATGTTCATGAGCATTTACCTGCAGCTGTTCGGTTTCAACGGCATCGTGGGCCGCTCCATCGTAATACACGGCAAGCCCATCGATCTGAACACGGCGCTCAATGCGGAGGTGTTCTCCTCGGCGCTGTCAGCGCCCAATGCGCTGGCCTACCAGAATGAGGAGCTGTCCGTTGGGCCACCGGTCGCCTGTGGCGTCATAAGCCTGATGAGCACGGCCAGCACAGCGGCGACCGCGTCTTCTTCGCCCACCAGCCCGCCAGCAGATGGTTAGATGTCCCGTATAAAAATCATTTGAGCATCACTTCGAATAATTCATTCAGCAATTTTCATAATACTTTTCAAATAAATAAAAAGTACTTTTGCTAATAATACACCAATTTTTAATAGGTATTTAACTGAACAACGATTTGAGCTCATGCTCTGGAAAAGAGCCGGAAAAAACGAATTTGCACGGCATTTATTTATATGATGCTCGTTCACCGAGTGAAATGAACTTACAAATTTGGGTATAATCGCGACAGAAAAAAAGTATTTTGATTTTGCGGCTATTTTGCGATCAAATCTATATACATAGCTCCCTTAATTCTAAAGCTAGATATATACAGCTGATGATCTTATTTAAAGATCGCACAAAACATATTTTGTATAAGCCTACTGGGAGCGTGATAAATTGAAAAAATCCATATACATACATACATATGTATGTGCATATATTGAGGGAAAGAACCGAATTTGACAGACGGGTTTCTGCGGGTTTCGGTCACGTCCCGCAAATTACAAAAATTGATATTTTTCGAAAAATAGCAATAATTATTAAGACTGTTTTAAGCTGTTTTTCTATTGTGCGCTCTTTTGCATTACAGGGTATTTGGTAATCAAGCACCAATGATACAGGTGTTCTGGGTCTCTGGCAAATTAAAAGGCAATAAAATTCCACTCAGCTTTTATTATTTGCACGTGCCGCGCATGCCCAACTCTTTTTGGGGGCGTCTAGTTTGGATTTCCAAACTTTCTTCGGCCGTTGCACCAAGTCTTTGGGCGCAGTTAAAGGTTGAAACTCGACATGGTTGCTACAAGTAGTAGAAGGCGCCTAATCCCAGTGCTCCTCCTCATGGGTTGGTGCCACATGGCCCTGGGCGAGGCGGAGTTGAGTGCCAAAATTGACTGGTTAACCTTTCCCTGGTCGCACCGCAACAAAACCGATAAGGGCACACAGTCGGCTGCCGGGTTGCAGCTGAAGGAAGACTATGGCCAGGTGGACGTGTCCAGTTTCGGTGGATTCGAGCGACATCCTTGCCGCCGCGTCTGTCAGCAGGGCCAGTCGCAGAGCTGCTACTACCAGCTGGTGGTGCACAACTACCGTCGCCTGGGCGCCGAGTGCCAGCGATGCCAGTACGATGAGCGCGCCTGCGCCGCGGAGAACTGCATCTACGGCGATGGCGTCCCCTCGCCAGTGATGGCCGTCAACCGAATGGTGCCCGGCCCGCCGATCGAGCTGTGCGAGAACGACACCGTCGTGGTGGACGTGCTGAACTACCTGAACGAGCCGAGCACAATGCACTGGCACGGCATTCACATGTCGCGCACACCGGAGATGGACGGCGTGCCCTATGTCACCCAGTATCCGGTGGAGCCGGGCGAGGTGTATCGCTATGAGTTCCAGGCGGATCGCAGCGGCTCGCTCTGGTACCACAGCCACGTGGGCTGGCAGCGCGGCTTCGGCGTCGCCGGCAACATGATCGTCCGCCAGCCCCATCAGGCCAATCCGCACGCGCGTCTCTACGACTACGATCTGGTGGAGCACGCGCTCCTAGTGCAGGACACGTTCTACGACTACAACATTCAGCAGGTGCGCAACATACTCATCAACGGCAAGGGACGCAACCATCTCAGCCAGCTGCCCGACCAGGATGCCAGGCACCGGTACGAGCGGCTGCGCGTCTCGCCTGGCTATCGCTACCGTATGCGGATTGTGCTCAACGGTGTGTTCAACTGTCCGGTGGAGTTCTCCATTGAGCAGCACCGGCTGCTCATCATTAGCACCGACGGCAACGACATTGAGCCCGTGCTGGCCGATGGCTTCTTTCTGACCTCGGCGGAACGCTTTGACTTTGTGCTGGAGGCGAATCAGCTTGCCAAGAACTATTGGATACGCGTGCGCGGCTACGAGCAGTGCGAGGAGCGTAATCTCTACCAGGGTGCGGTGCTCAGCTATCGCGGAGCCGCCCGCACTGAGCTGCCCCAGAACAGCATCCTGGCCAGCCGACAGGGCAAGGACCTGGACGAAACTGCAACGTTCATCAATGATTTCCGCTTCAAGGACGCAAATGCTTCCGTATCTGCGTTGCGTCTGTCGAGCAGGGACAAGGATGTGGGCACTGTGTCGCTGCGCTCTCTTGAGCCCGTCCCTTGGCCTAGATACACAAAATTCCTAACTCACTACTCCAGCGTGGGCATGCGCCAGGCCCCAAATGGTGAGCTGCTCTTTCAAATCGACGAGATCAGCTTCAGTTCGCCGGGCATTTCGTTGCTGCAGGGACGTCATCTGTTCCAGGACGATAACTACTTCTGCAATCGCAGCTCCCTGGCCAGCCAGGGACGCAACTGTGCCCGGGAGCTGTGCGAGTGTGTGCACGTGATCCGCCTGCCCGCCTACCGGCCCATCGAAATGGTCGTGGCCAACCACATGGATGCCACCCATCCCATTCACTTGCATGGCTTCACCGTTCGCGTGGTCGGCCAGGGCGTGCTGGGCAGCCTGAATGACCTGAAAAACGTAGGTGAACCCAGTACCATCCTAGTTGCACTTTAACTCGAATATCGATTGCTCTGCAGATACGCGAACTGGATCGCCGGGGACGTCTGTCTCGCCTGTCCGATGACTACGCCGCCGTTGCCAAGGACACTGTGCAAGTT
Organism: Drosophila nigromelanica; assembly: GCA_004149465.1. Taxonomy (NCBI): domain Eukaryota; kingdom Metazoa; phylum Arthropoda; class Insecta; order Diptera; family Drosophilidae; genus Drosophila; species Drosophila nigromelanica. The sequence continues at coordinate 98,314 of SCDS01000027.1, forward strand.
CCTGGACTGGGCTACGCTATCTTGCGCTTGATCTCGGACAATCCAGGCTTCTGGAGCTACCACTGCCACATCGAAGCGCATGCGGTTCAGGGCATGATTGCTGTCCTCAAGATCGGCGAGGACTATCAAATGAAGCGCATTCCAGCCCGAACACGCTGCTGAACCTATGTATATGTAAACCTCAGACACTTGGTTGCAGACAAAAATAGAAATATAAATAAGCAAGAAGTTTGCAGTCGAGTGTAACCGACTGCGCCATACTCGTTCACAGTTTACAACTTAAGACAGTTGAAAACGTTCGAAATTATTCTTGTTATTTTGGAAAAACACCGATATATCGGCTTTATAATATATATACATAATATTCCCTGCCAATTTTGTGTCCTTTCAAAAACTCTGTGTTAATTGAGTGACGTTATTCATGAAAATGTTGTTTGTATTCTTGCGGCAATATTTATTTTTTCTCTTTCTCTCACACACATTCTCTCTCTCTCTCTCTCTCTCTCTGTCTTTCTCTCTCTCTCTCTCTCGCTCTTTCCATATTATCTCGCTTTCTTATTCTCATCCTCTCTCTTACTCTTTTATTCTCTTTCTATTTCTCTCTCTCTCTCTCACTCTCTCTCTCTCTCTCTCTCTCTTCCCATATTATCTTGCTTTCTTACTCTCATCCTCTCTTTTACTCTTTCATTCTGTTTCTATTGCTCTCTTACTCGCTCTCTCTTTATCTCTATCTCTATCTCTATCTTACTCTTATCCCTTCCTGAACGAGTACAAAGATTAAATTATAATGCGCAGGCACATGAATGCTTTTGTGCAATAATTATTATATGATCCACGGGAAATTTGCCAAATAGTATTTACTTGGCGTAGCCCGCTGATTGACGCTTATCGCCAGATTAGGCTTAAGTGTCCAACAAGGTTCTTTAAAAGGCGTGTTGTAATTTAAAAAAAACCCCAGTTCGGCCGCAACATGGCTAGGGGCCTGATCGCTGTTTTGTCCTTTCTATGCCTGGGGGCGGCAGTTCCAAGTGCTCCCCCTGGTCTAGACACAAATAATTTTGCGGGTGTCGATTTCTATCAGCTCTTTAATGATCCGGAGGGTCGTTTAAAATTGAATCCCCGACTGAAAACGGTAAGCAGCATTGGAAATGTCTAAGCTCATACTGGAGGATAACAAACCTATTTAGGATGACCGCATTAGGGCGCATGGATATCCGGCCGAGCAGCATTTTGTGCCCACCGAAGACGGCTATATAATTGGGCTATTTCGCATTCCCCATTCACACAAACTACAGAATCAAGAGGAATATCGACCCATAGTGATTTTACAGCATGGTATATCTGGCAGCTCCGACAGCTGGCTTCTCACGGGTCCTGATAATGCGCTCGCCTTCCAACTGGCCGATGTAGGCTACGATGTCTGGCTGGGTAATGCACGCGGGACTACGTACTCTCGGAATCACACGACGCGATCGACGCAACATCCGTACTTCTGGCGCTTCAGCTGGCATGAAATTGGGTACTTTGATATTGCAGCGATGATTGACTATGCATTGGAAGCCAACGGACAGGGACAAAAGTCCGTTCACTATGTTGGCCACTCCCAGGGAACAACGGTCTTCCTAACACTAATGTCGGCACGGCCCGAGTACAATGCTAGAGTCAAGACAGCCCATCTGCTAGCGCCGGTTGCCTTCATGGGCAACATGGGCAGCCTGTTGGCACGTGTCGTGGGACCCTATCTGGGTCATCACAGCACCTATTCGCTGTTGCTCGAGGCACAGGAGCTGCTGCCCTACAATGACTTCATACTCGCCCTTATCTATAACACATGCGGACCGGATTCCAGGTTCCGCAGCTATTGTAGCGTCTTTCATGACAGCAGCACCGACGGGCGTTCCAATTCGGTAAGTTTGGTTGGTGTGGTGATAAACTGACTTCAAGAACTTTGTATTGGATTTCTTTTGATCATAGAGTGCTCTTGCGATCGGTGCTTTGACAAGTCCCGCCGGGCTCTCTACTGATCAGCTGTTGCACTACCTTCAGGAGCAGCAGTCGGGATATTTTAGGCGTTTCGACTTTGGTACCAAGCGCAATTTGGTGAAATATAATTCGGAAGTTCCGCCCGACTATCCAACCCATCTCATCACCTGTGAAACCCACCTGTGGTACGCGGACAATGATGAAATGGCCGCTGTGGACGATGTACTGCGATTAGCTGAAACCCTACCCAATAAGGTAATGCATCATATGGAAGATCCGATGTGGGATCATGGTGATTTTGCAGTCAATTGGGAGGTGCGCAAGTATATTAACGATCCGATTATTCAAATCATGAACGAATATGAAGCGCTTAATTAGTTTTATGCTAATATACATTTGCCAAAGTAACTAAAATTGCTTTTTGATTATTTTATAATTCCCTGCCACAAATATTTATCACTTTATATGGTTTGTGGGGGTACCTGTACTTAAGTCCATAAAAAGCTGTACCCGTGCACCCAAACACGAACAATTCATTGGGGACTTCAAGTGATAAGCGAATCTGATAAGTATGTGAAGCACGTCATTTTCTAAATAAACGTAATCTGAAGTAGCTGGAATTGCCTTAGACTATATATATTAATACAATCAAAGCCTAAATGTATGCTTTTAATACTATAGTGGGCTATGAGAAAGTAAAAATTTAAAACATTTTTACTACCTTTGTTTTTTTTTTTTTATTTTATTATAAACAAGAATTCTGTTACCTAATAATTATATATGGAACAAAAATAAAAGAAAAGAGTTTTGAAACTTACTGCTATTTACACTAAAAATAAATATGATTACTATGCGTTAATATTAACAAGTATATATGTATATAGTTCTTAAATTACATGTATCTTGTTGAGATGCGTTTTTGAAAAAAATAAACTAAATTCAGGTTTAAGTTTAGAGTATATAAAACATATAACCATATTTGGGTATAAAAAGATTTGAAAAACATCAGTCTTAGTTAAACACTTAGGCTTCTGAGATGAAAAGAAAATCTATTCAGCTGGGAGAAAACGGGAATCCTATCTTAAATCTTTTTAATTGTGTTTGAATGATTTGGCTTGTCACGAAACACTTAGCTTCTGATTTTCCTTATCATCAAGTTCAAAATTATGACATTTTTGAAGGTCGTCTGATTTGATTTTGATTTCCTGAACGTTTTGTGTGATAACCTTTTCTAACTTTTGTTTTCAAAATATGCATATTAATTGAATAAGTGCGCCCACATTTAATTTTACATTGAAGATAACAAAATGATTTTATTTTTAATGCAGTAATTTAGGATTTAAATATGCAATTGAAGGTAATTATAGACATTTGTAAGAATAATTAACTGCATCTATTAATTAAGTATTATCTATGTTCCTAAGTTACACCATCTTTAATTTAATTTTTTTAATTTTAAAGATTTTTGCGTTTCAACGAGCGGAAACAAATACAAGCCAATAGAATTTGAATAAATAACGGCCGTTACAGCGAATTGTTGGTTTAAACCGTGACGTGTATTACGAGCGAGAGGCGAGCTTTCGAAAACAATAAATAAATGGCAAAAATCAGCACAATATATAAATAAACAATTTCACCTGATTAAACACAACACATATTAGTATTAATAGATATTCACTACACTAATGCTCCAAGAACTCCACGAGTGGAGTTTAACATTTAACAACACTTAACTCACATTTTGCAGCACTAGTTCTCCACTTAGCTGTGCATATCAGGTGTACATATATAAACGTGTGCCTACGCATCTGTTTGCCAGAGTAGACACGGATCTATTTGAAGAAACATCAGCAACGCGCTATAAATCACGTGTATTTTCACTTTCAACTGTGATTTAGTATTTACACACTAAGTGTTTTGTGTACTCGAAGTTTATAGCTATTTAAACACATATAACTACTGCGCCTATTATCAACAACAGGTAAGAAGATAAGACCAAAATGATAAACAAATGTACAGATAATAAAATACAAGCAAGGGCATACGATATATGTATCTGTATATGTATGTAAATAGTAAGAATAAATGCGCGAAAGTCAATACAGTTTGCATTCCTTTTCGTATGTATTTATAGGTAAGATAAATGTCTTTACCAGTTCAATGCACTTTTAATGCATTTATACATAAGGTACATACACAAACGTATGTACCATAGGTTAGAATGTACCTACTTTTTATTACCGGTTACACTGCTGTACAGAAAAACCTGTTGCAAGGAAAACCTAGCTAAACCTCTCTTTGAAAAAAAGGGTCTCGACTACGATATACCCTGAAAACTTCCTTGATGAAACTTTTTACAATAGATTGTTTAAGTGCAATTGTATATATTTATACAATATATTTTTTATATATTTTTATTTAAAGTCTCTAGCTTTTTCAGTTTCCGACGTGTTTATACATACGGACAGACGAGCGTGGCGAGATCTATTCGATTATTGAATCAGATTAATTTGAAAAAATATTACACCCTTTTTACCTAATTTCAATGTGTTCAGAGTATAATTACTTTCGTTGAAAATTGATAACGCATAAAGAGTCGAATTGCTTTCTTTATTAAAAAAAAAAATACAAGTGCTCTAGGGGATGCCTTCAAAAAATTTGGTAGTATTAGCTCTTATAATCTTCGATATATGCTACCCTATCTTAAAATCGATATTTATTAATGTTTTAAAAATGTGGCAACAAAAAATGACAAATCAAGTTTTGCATATGGTATAGGATAATCTATAGTTGAAAATCAAGTTTGCAGACAGACTGTTACACCTTTCCTATCGATTTCCAATGTGTTTAGGATGAACAAAAAAAATAAAGTTATGACTGTGCAAAGCTTGTAGATAATCGTAAGGCTCCAGAGCGTGTATAGTAGTAGTCGAGTGACATGGCAACAATACAAGTGACGTGGTTTGCGTAAGCCCGAAATCAATCTCAGAATGAGAATGAGGCAGCACAAAATGGCTGATAACAAGCTGAGTTCAGCGCCTGCCGGACCCCGGCCAAGCTGCCAGATGGTGTGAGCCGTGCACAACTCATTGAGCGAATTATTACAGCACGAGCAGGCAGCGGAACCACATCAAATACGCACTGTCGCACTGTCCATTTACTGATTAAGTCTCGAACTAATCCACAGCGATGTCAGCGAGCAAGACCTACGAACGTCCCGCCGATTTCATAGATCCTGGCAAGCCCTCAAAATGCACCTGGCATCTGGGTAGCAAGGAGCAAACGCCGCACACGCAACGTGACATTGTGCACGACCAAAAGATATATCCGGACATTCTATCAGTGATTGGAGGCACGCCGCTGGTGAAGCTCAACAACATACCCGTCAAGGAGGGCATCCAGTGCGAGATGTGTGAGTATGCCACAGAAATGGGAAAATTCAGAGAGAGAGAGAAATGTGAAATTTTGTAATCGTGTCAATTTAAAATATTAGCTTAATCTGATAAATCGATTTATTTTTATACTATCAATAATTGATTTGCACGTGTACGAGTTTTACAATTGGCACTGATTAGTTTTCACTATCTCTTGTTTACCAAGAATAATTGTGTCCTCTCATCCAAATAATCGCATTTTGTCACTGAATATGCGTTAATTAATTATTTTGTTTATTTAGATGCCAAGTGCGAATTCTTGAATCCGGGCGGTTCGGTCAAAGATCGGATTGGCTATCGTATGGTACTCGATGCGGAGGAGGAGGGACTTCTGAAGCCGGGCTCCACAATCATTGAGCCGACGTCCGGCAACACGGGCATTGGACTGGCCATGGCATGTGCCGTTAGGGGCTACAAGTGCATAATTGTTATGCCCGAGAAGATGTCCAATGAGAAGGTATATGCGCTGCGTACGCTGGGCGCCAAGATAATACGCACGCCCACGGAGGCCGCCTACGATTCGCCGGAGGGACTCATCTATGTGGCACAGCAGCTGCAGCGTCAGACACCAAACTCGATTGTGCTGGATCAGTATCGCAATGCGGGCAATCCGTTGGCTCACTATGATGGCACCGCCGCCGAAATACTCTGGCAGCTGGACAACAAGGTGGATATGATTGTGGTATCGGCCGGAACGGCGGGCACCATCAGCGGTATTGGACGCAAAATCAAGGAACAGGTGCCCGATTGTCGCATTGTGGGTGTCGATCCATTTGGTTCGGTTCTGGCGCGTCCCACAGCGTTAAACAAGACTGATGTTAAGTTTTATGAGGTGGAGGGCATTGGCTATGACTTTCCGCCCACTGTCTTTGATGACAGCGTAATCGATGTGTGGTCAAAGATCTCCGATGCCGACTGCTTCCCCATGAGCCGTCGCTTGAACGCCGAGGAGGGTCTGCTCTGCGGCGGCTCCAGCGGCGGTGCTATGCATGCAGCTCTGGAGCATGCACGTACCCTTAAGCCCGGCCAGCGTTGTGTGGTCATCCTGCCCGACGGCATTCGCAACTACATGACCAAGTTCGTCTCCGACAATTGGATGGAGGCTCGTGGGTTCAAGCAGCCGGTTAATGAGCACCGCCACTGGTGGTGGAATCTACCCATATCGCAGCTCGAGCTGCCAACTCCAATCACACTGCTGCATTCTGACCACGATTTTGGATATGCCATTTCGCTCATGAAGCAGCACGTCGTGGATCAGCTCGTTATGATCGACAAGGAGGATGGGTACGTTACATTATGCGCAATCTATGTCTTCACTTTCTAATTTGTCTAATCCCCTTTCGGTCTGTCGTTCTACAGCAGCGTGCTGGGCGTTGTGACTCAGGAGGCACTCATGAATCAGATCGTCAGCATGAACCGACAGCTGAATGAGCCCGCTATTAAGGCCCTGAACAAGCGCATCATTCGTCTGACGGAGACTGATATACTGGGCAAGCTCGCACGCGTGCTCGAAATTGATCCCAGTGTTCTTATTATTGCTAAGAACTCTGACGGTAAGGACACGGTCCTGGCACTGGCTACCAAACTGGATGTCATCTCGTTCATTGCCAAAGGCGATGGCGCCAAGCACAATGGCAATGGTACCGGCGACCATTAAGCTCGGGCGGACTTTAAACGTCTCGATTGATTACTTAAATATCCTTGAAATCCCAACTGTGTGCATTTATAATATTTGATATTTTAGCTATTAACCTTGAGGTTTACTCAATGATTTATATATTTAAATATTTGTATTTTGTATCCGATAATAAGACCTCTAGCAATCAAAACTTGTTCGAATTGTTTTATATCTATCCTTATCAAACTATTTTATAAAGGTATTTGTATCTAGTTTTAAAAGTAGCCTTTGTTCTGGATGTCTGGCAAATCGAGCAATAAAATCCCTCATATCTCCCACAATTTTAGACCTAGTTATCACATTAGGCTTACAGACTATCCCAATCGCAAAGTAAATTTATGACAATATAAAGATCACTGCGGACATCAAGCTGTACTAAACATACTAAACAAATCTTATTTCAAAGTTAAGTTTTTTATTCAGTTTATTTAGGAATTGTTCAATTGTGTTTATATTATTCAATATTATTCTTTCCAGTAGAATATGGGTTAATTGAAAACAACAAAAAGAATTAAAAATTAAAAAAATAAATTGCTTTTCAAAGCTAAACAATATTCATAAACTTCAAGCTTGATAGGGTGTGCTGATCCAATAGTCCCAAGGTAATAAAAAATCATAAGTTTAAAAAAAAAAATGATGGTAGTTGGGTTTATGCTAATGACTCTTTTTTCTTTTGTGCTTTAACGTGTTCTTCGGCCTTTTTATGAGATTTGGTCGTCAAGTGCTGCATATAATGTTTCTGCAGTTTAAAGCTCTGCTCGCAAATGTCACAGCTGTAAAACAAATCGATAGGAACATATTAATATTCAAATTCAGTAGTGATCGCAAATTGCAAACCTACCTAAAATTTCGGCTCATGGTATGAACCATTTGATGGGCTCTGCAATCGCCTTTGGTTACAAAAGTTTTATCGCAATAGTCGCATTGAAATGGTCGCAAACTGCCAGCCATATGCACTCTATAAAAACACAAGTTCATATATAGTAAAATTAATATCCGTATACCTCAATACAACTCACCTCTCGTGCGTGCTGCGATTGCTGCAGTGACGAAATGATTTGCCGCACGCATAACGGCACGGATACGGCCGCACATTGTCGTGGGTGCGCTGATGATTGTTCAGTTCGGCAGTTGTGGAAAACGCTGCGCTGCATAACTTGCACTTGTGAGGTCGGGTGCCCGAGTGCCGCACAATATGGTTACGCAGATTGAAACCAGTGGTAAAGTTCTTGCCACACATGTGGCAAATATGTTCATCCGCCTGCCCGTGGACACGTCTCTTGTGCTTCTTGAGGAAATGTCTGCTATGAAACTTCTGTCCACACTCCTCGCACTTGTGCCCAAAATGAACTCCAATGCTCTTGAGATGCTCAACGAGCGGAGCAGAATATTTGAAATCGTGCCCACAATGCTTGCACACAAATCTGAAATCATATATTCATATATATAGAACAAACATATATATGTAATATACCATTTGTAAGCAAACCTAGTATGAAGCTGCATGTCATGCAACTGATGCATGTGCATCTTTAGTAAATCTTGACTAGTAAATGTAAGTCCACATTGATGGCACTGGTATTTATGGTTGCGTGGTTCCTTTTTTAATTTCTTTCTGGTCGGCGGTGTTGGTGTCGATGGCAACGGTTGCACATCAACTTCTTCATAATAGTTTTCTGTATCGGAAATGTCAATTTCTTCCAATCGTTCTTCTTCTATCTCTATGTCTGTATGGCTGGGGCTGTGTTCGATATTTGACTCTGGATATGCCAACACTTCCGGTTCCAACTCGTCCTTCACTTGCACTTTGATGCGGGCCTGCGTCTGTGCCGCAATGCAAACTTTGCGAAACTCAGTGGCGATCTCTAAATTATATTGACAGTTTCGGCAAATAAAGTCCGAAAGTTCTTCATCTGGTTGTAGCTATAAAAAACAAAAAAAAAAAACATTTTAACTTTTATAAAACACAGCTCTGCACAATCCCCACTTACAAACAGCGCTGTTAGCTCTTTGATTTGCCACAGAAGCTTACGATATTCTGGCTTAAATAAATTTTGAGCGGTGCGAAGGTCTAATGGCTGAGCGCATGTTCTACAATGTACATCTAGATTTGTGCTCTTTGGTTGATTTCCCTTCTGTAAAGAAGATAACGCAACTTATAATATGCTATAAAATATAGATATATTATGCCGTGTAGCTTACATGTACAAGTTTCGAAGATTTGCTCAAATGAAAAACGGTGCCATTCACGTCAACAAGAACAACATTGTCGTCGTTATCGACATCGTCGTCATCATTGCCATCATCATAATCAACGCCATCGTCGTTGCAATCACCATTGTCATATGCGCCATCCAAATATTCAGTGTCAGTATATTCGGCATAATCTTCCAATACTGAGTTGTTAGTGGGAGATTCGTTCAACTGGACCAAGTCGGCGCCCGAGCTAAGAGTTATGAGGAATAAGAGATAAGAACAAACATCATTTGTATGAGTCAAATACTTACTTTCTATTCTTAGACATTTCCTGTAAGAATGCCATATCATCGGCGAACTCCCATTGAATGTCTGGGGTCTCTAAGGGATCGGCCTCGCCCACATAATTGTCATCATCTGTCTTGAAGCGACTGGACGCCGACTTGCAGTGGTAGCGGTAACTCTGGCGCAACGAGCGCCAAGCGACCTTGCATTCTTGTGCTTTATAAAAGCAACAAATTATTTTAATTTGCTGCATTTGCTTTTAAATCTAAAACTTACGGTCTCTGTCCAGCTCAGCCCCAATGGAGAGCCAAGCCGCCTTTATACTAATGAGATCATTGTGCTCGCTGTCTTTCATGTCCCAGAGTAAACGTCTAACCCTAACTGCAGCGATAAGTCGTGTTTTATCCTCCTTTTTAAATCGCAGCCACTTTTTACGATGGTTTGTAAACATTTTATCAACTTTATTTCTAATTATCAACTAATCCCGCTTTACAGACATCAAGCATAAAAGTGCGCTATGCTCGTTTTTGACAGTCTATATAATAATTATAATTCTGACAACTGGTTTAAGAATGTCAGATTCTAAAAAGTTTCAAAAGTGAAGCTAAACACAAATGGTTCTTATCAAAATGTTTATTCAAATTGTATATTGAAGATTTTTTTTCGTTATCAGAACAGCGTATGCCCCTTTAAAAGTAAATTCACAGAAAGAAAATTGCCGTTCACACAAAGTCTGTCAGCTGTTTAATGTTGACAATCACACGGATGCAGTTTGTTCAAACTCATTTGTACACAACATTTATTTAAAATTAAAAGCAATGCGTTTTCATAAACCTAGGTACCATTGATTTTATTTTTGTGCAGTTTGGTGCGTTGATGTAATGATAAATGTGAAGGTCGTAAAAACCATTGATCGCACCGCTCACAGCTGCAAGAAAAATAAGTTCCAAATATTACGCTGTTAATTAGCATTCTTATAACTTTCTTACTGATATTTTCGATTATTAACATGAACACGCTCGTGCATTTTTCGTACCGATGTTGATGTAAATGTTTTATCACAATATTGGCAAGCAAACGGCCGTTCGTTTGTATGAGTTCTAAAATTACAAACAGTATTACCAAGTGCATTTAGAAAAAACAAAATCGGTTGACCAAACCTTTCATGGACTGCTTTGCTACTAGTGCCACGAAATGACTTGTCACAAAATCGACACGTGTAGGGTCTTGCGTTGGTGTGCAGGATCTTGTGTCGCTGCATTTCGTTTTTCGTATAGTATCTGCTGTTACAAATATCGCATTCGAATTCCTTTTTGCCCGTGTGCCGCAGCATGTGTAGTTTTAAATATGTAGAACAGCTAAATTCGCCGCCACATTGTTCACAAATCCACGTCCTTGCCTTTGTTCGTCCATGTATGGTATTTATGTTTTTGGTTTTATTTAATCTCTTTTCATGAACTTGTGTGGGACTTGGATGTACCTTTGCTTCGGTGTGACTTTCCCTATAGTTATCTTTTTCTTTTGACTCTTGTTCACCACAGCTATCGTTACTTGCCTCCTCCACTAAAACGTCTATTTCTTCGTAATCCAATATGGTATTTACTTTAGGCACCTGTTCTTTGCCGCTTTTGATGCTCTTTTTTATGGCCGCCAATAGTTTTTTATGAGTAGCGAGGCAGCTCGCGCGGAACTCTGCTATTTGTTCCAACATGTATTTACACCTTATACATATGAATTCTGGCAAGGTATTATCATTTTCTATCTGTAATGTTTGAAATGACAGGCTTAAAAACACAAAGCATAAAAAACTAACTTACCAACATGTCGGTAATGTCTTCGATTATAGTTAAAAAAGCGTAGTTCAGTTCGTCAAAGAGCTTGGCGTCAAACTCCTCATTTATTTTTGTGCCACAAGTGCGACAAAGAGTGCGCCAGCCATTCATCGTGCTTAGTTGCAATCAAAAAGCCATATTTACGTTTTCAAGACGATTGTTGTTAATTTCCGGGTGAATGGCAAGTAGATAAGCAGGCCAATATTTAACGCTTTTATTTTTAACAAATTTTTTAGGTACACACTGGGCACTAAAAATATTTAAAATTAAATGTACGACGTCATATAAAATATATTTACAATAAGAACTTTTCTTTGTGACAATCATAAATATTTAAATTACAACATATGTAGATTATAATATTCATGGGGTAAGCCTGATTAAAACTAGCAAATAATCAAAAAAAAAAGCAAAATTTAAATGTATATTGAAGGTTCAAAAATTTTATAAATATGTAGTTGCTTTAATATATTTGATTGGTTTTGCTAATCTAGTTTACTGAAACATAAAATGTACATACAAGTATGTACATATTTTCAAATCATCATTGCCTTCTTTTGGTGAATAGCATTTTTAGTAGGGTTGTTGAAAATATCGATATATTGATATTTTGATATATTTTCAACAACCCTAATTTTTAGTGCATTTCAGATATATTCATGTGTGCACACTTCCTCAATTTTAACTTTAGATTTCGTAAACAAACTAAAAATATTAAAGCGAAATGTCGATTCACTGTAGAATGTGTGGAGAGCCAATTTACCATCTGAATCCCAGAAATCTCTTTAAACATGAGAACGAGGATATTCGGCACAACATCCACGCGATTACTGGGATTAGGGTAAGCCGATTCAAGTCGAGTGTCGCCGTCTTTCACGTCAACTTGAGTATTTCGTCCTAAAATTATTTTTAGTTATCTTACGATGCTTACTTGCCTAGCCATATATGTTCCTGCTGTTATCTGGATCTGAACCATTCCATGGCATTTCGCGAACGCTGCTTAGAAGCCAACAAACACTTTATGGACGTGCGGCGAGATGAGAGTAGAGCCACACACTTTCGGCAAATTGATCCATTAGATGAGCAAGATGCACCCGAAGAGGAGGATGCGATACAACTTAAAGATGAATTTCACAGCTCCAATAATACTAAAGTGGCATATCGAAGGGAAAGTAAAGAACATACAAAAGAAACGCAAAAATCATTAACCCCAAGCCACTTATCACCTCGAGTACGAATTATGCGTTGTCGCGATCCAAAAGATGCCCGCCAAGCAGATACACGCCCTGCAATATTAGTTAGTGAAAGTCAGCCGGAAAATGGTAAGCAGTCTATGGGGACGGCGGCACATCCTGCTGCAGGACCACGGTTTGTAACAGTTCGGCCAACAGCAGCTATTGCTCCAAGACCGACAAAGAGCATCACACGACCAGCAACAGATTTTAGATATTCATCAGCTCTTCGTCGTGAAAAGCTTAAGAAACTGAAAAAGAAAAAACCTAAAGCTACACCAAAGGAGAAAAAATATGTATGCGACCAGTGTGGTTGGTCGTTCCGTGATTTAAGTAACATGAAGGATCATCGGTTGCGTCACTCGGGCGTGAAAAAGTTTGAGTGTGATGATTGCGGCAGTAAATTTTTCACCCGACCCCTATTAATGCTGCATGTTCGGGTGCATCACAAGGGGGAGAAGCCATTTGTATGCAAATATTGCGGCATGGCCTTCCGCAACAGTCCCAGTCGCTGTCGGCACGAGCGGTAAGTAAAGAACAGAGCATGGTTTGGGTTTTGTATTAGTGCGGCCAATGATTTGCTCTCTTATTTGCATTTTGAGCTTTTAATTTTAGACTTATACATTTGATTTATTTGTTGCTTAGGAAATATCACGCAAACGAACTGCCTTTCATGTGTAACCTTTGTAGCAGAACGTTCATAAGCAAAATAAGCTTGGAAAAGCATAAAGATGTTCATATCACAGGGGAAACAATTCATCGGTAAATTTATAACTATCATTTAACGACATTTTATTATATATTTTTATTTTTTAGCTGCGAAACATGCAAAAAGACCTTTAAAGGACTCACATATTTGAAAAATCATTATCTAACAAAGTTCCATCTGAGAAGAGTTAATCAGATGATAAAAGATGATTGTGATGAAGCTGAAATGTCAACGGTCAGCGATGAGTACATCGATTTTGATTTTCCCGATTCTATTATTGAAGAGATCGACGAATAAATAAAAATATACATAATATTTTAATAAATCAAGATATTAACTACCTTTTTTTAAATATATTTTCGTAAGGATTTAAAAAATTATTAATGGTATTGCACTAAAATAAATTACCATGGCATAACTAAAAAATTGGGTTTCAGCAGTGTTTTATTTCATTATAATTTTAAACATTGAAAATATACAAACTAAACGGTAATCAGCATTATTTTGTAGCAGATAAATATGTACATAAGTTTTGTAGGTAAACATTAGGGTACGTACCATGCCTAATTATTGTTATCGAAATTTTTATTTGGCCATTCACAGCATTGCATACACAAAAAATACTTAAATAGAATAACAGCCCTGCCTCTTCTCGGAAGCTACAATAAATTTACGCTAAAAACATTTGATGTCTTATAAAATGTCGGTTAAATGCAGAACTTGTGCCGAAACGATTTTTAGCCCAAATGCCAAAAATTTGTTTGAACAAGAAGACAATGAGATATTGTTAAACATCGAAATTCTTACTGGAATCAGGGTAAACATTTGCCTGAACCCCAAATAAATATATGTACATATATAAAATTTGACATGATTACAGGTAACTGAGGAGCAGCATATGCCTAAACACATTTGCACCTGTTGCCACCTGGACCTGTATCATTCAATAACGTTTCGAGAGCGCTGCCTGAAATCGGAACAGTTCTTTCAAACTGCAAAGCAAATGACCACGACCCTGGACCCACTTAAAACCGCAGAGGCAGAAACCCTTGTACCAAATGCCACATTAAATCAACCGCAATGCACAATGAAAAAAAGTCGAAAGGGGCATCCCACAGTGAATACAGCAGATGCAGAAATATTAAGTCGCCATTCAACCCCACGCCGCACTTTACGCGCTCGTAAACGGAGTTCGAATACACTGTCGGATAAGTCTATACAAGAGTGCAACAAATATTCCTATGCTTCAAATTCAGCTAAAACACCAGCAGATCCAAATTCTACAGTTTGCCATAAAACGCACGGATTAAAAGCTTCACCACGCCGCAGTCTAAGCAATGGTGATGAGAGACCTAGTACATTAACATTAGAAGAGTTGCATGAATTGAGTGTCTTCGAGGAGACTTCAGACTTACAGGAAGCAGCACTTGAAGAAGCATCGCCAGCGCCCAGTCCGGCTAAATCATCTCCTGTTGCCCAGCTCTTAGCCGAACAAGATAATGGCACTGTGATCAAGAAGAAGGATAAGCCATCTGGTGGAGCTAAGGTTTTTATCTGTGACCTATGCGGCCATCAATCTTCGAATCCGAAAAACTTGGATATTCATATTTTGCGCCACAAGGGTGAAAAGAATTTCGAATGTACAGAATGTGGCACAAAGCACTATTCCAAATACTTATTGCAACTACATGTTCGGGTGAAACACCAAGGAGAGATGCCATTTGTGTGCAGATTTTGTGGTCAGCGTTTTTATTCAGGCAGCACACGTCAACGCCACGAACAGTATGGATGATATATGATTACTTATGAATGCCACTAAATCTTTTGTCTATTACAGAGTGCGGCACGTCAAAAGCTGGGCATATGAATGCAAGATTTGCGGTAAAAAATATAACACGAAATCGTGTTTGAATAAACATGAATTCCTGCATTCAGGCTTGCGCCCATATCGGTATGCTTCCATGATTAATAGCTTCCTTCAATTCTTTCAATGAATTCCATCTTTTAGTTGCGACCTGTGCAATGTGGCCTTTCCTCGCAAGCCGGGCTTAAGAATCCATTGTCGTACAAAGCAGCATCAAAAGCGGGCAAGCGAAGCGTTAAATAAACAGCTTGGAGACATAAAAGAAATAACTGTTGCAGACGAGGCAATCGTCTTTCCAGACTCCATAATTGTACAACTTGATGTGTAACTTAGATTGTACAGAACCGTTTTGCATTAGTTCGAATGAACTACAAATTTAACTGGACGGACGAAGTCAATCCTAAATAAAAGTTCATGATTGGATTTATTCCTTTTATTGTTTTATCGTTTAATACGTTTTGATTATAGACGAAGCAATGTAATATTAGTATTAATGTACATAATAAGTTATGCAATAAAAAGGATGAAGAAAATTTTATTTGTTTTATAACTTGATTTCATTTTCAATAATAAATAAATTCAGAAAACATATATGTACATATTAAGCACGATGTGCTTTTTATTGCATTCATTATCAAATAAGTAAACGATTCAATGAGAATAAAACAAAAGATGAATTAATTAAAAGGTTCGTTTGCTCAATTAAAAAAGTCAACTGAACTATATAGAACTGTAGTGTAAATGGGCAGGCGCATGAAATAATAATGCCATTCACAAGAAACGTAATTGAACAGCTGTGTTTATTCTATTCACATTCTGGTAAAAAAAATTATTGAAAATAGAACCACCTGTAGATAAATCGAATTGTTAAAATGTCGACGTTCGTTTTATGTAGAACGTGTGGCGAAAAGATTTATAACCTCAATGCCAAAATTCTCTTTGAGCACGAAAATAATGAGATGCTGGACAAGATCAAAACACTGACAGGAATTTGGGTAAAATGTTGTTTGAAAAACACATGGAGACAGATGCAAACAGGTGGCTACTAAGGTTTAAAACGTTTCTTATAGTTAGATGACGTTGAAAATATGCCTAAGCACATTTGCTCCTGCTGTTTTATGGATTTGAACCATTCGATTGCCTTTCGGGAGCGGTGCATTAGAGTACAAAAACTTCTACGCAGTAAAGGGTGGATGCAAAAAGATACAGCTGCGCTAGATCCACTGAATACCCAAAAAAAAGTAAGAGTCACCACATCACAGATCTGTATCAGAAATCAAACGCAGCGCACAATTGTACGTGCACATACGGAACCGTACTATGTATCCCCTCATAGCCACATCGTCCGAGCCCGCTCACCAAAGCAACCATTCTACATAAATAACGCAATTACAGACGCTCTAGTGCCAGGTCAGCATACAAAAAGTGGCGTCAAACACGTTATGATAACCCGGTCACACGAACAACAGCCGGCAACAGGGCGCGATAAAAGAGTGATGAACACTACGGGTATTGCTGCCACAACGTCGATAGAGGATTGTAATAGGCACACCCCCAATAAACCAAGTGTGAGGCGACCTGCGGTTAGCAAGACCTACGTCTGTGACCAATGCGGTAAATGTTTCACGGATGCCAGTAACTTGAAAGTGCACATATTGCGGCACACAGGTGTCAAAAACTTTGAATGCACGGAATGTGGCTCAAAGTACTTTACGCGGCATCTGCTCAACTTGCATACCCGCGTTAGGCACCAAGGAGAAATGCCATATGCATGCAAATTTTGTGATCAACGATTCTACACTAGCACCGCCCGTTGTCGCCATGAACGGTATGAATAATACTATTTGCTATATATTTATATATTCAGTCATCTCTTTTCTATAGAGTAAAGCACACAAGGAAATCGTCATATGTCTGCAGACTGTGCGGAAAAACGTATCTTACCAAATCGTGTCTTAATAAACATGAGTTCCTTCACACGGGCGAACGACCATATCGGTATACTTAACTCTCTATTTGAAACTGATATGTGGTTAACAAGCTAATTTATTATCCTTTAGATGCGACATATGCAATGTGGGTTTTCCCAGAAACACCAATTTAAAAATTCACTACCGTTCAAAGCAACATCAAAAAAGAGCTAGCGACGCACTGGACAAGCAATTTGATATAATAGACTCATTGTCGAATGGGGAAACAGAAATTGATTCAATCATTGGAGAATTTGATGTTTAAACACGTATCGGTATAAAGCTTATATGGCTCAGTGATCAAGGAAACTAAATTACTAAATGAATAAGGATTTTAAACCATGACATCATTCAGTTGAAACTGTTTTAAGAAAAAACCTTTTTTCTGAAAAAAAGTGTTAATTTAAAAGTAGAGTCAATCAAGATTTCAAGCCACGAAAAAAATGGTAAACATAATGAAATTGGTTCAATTTTGACAGAGTTATGGATGTTTGAAGTCTAGCAAGTACGGATTTCGGAACTTTACATGTAAAAATTGTTGTTTCTTTTTGGCATGATTTTCGACAGAAAAATTGGCCTCAGAATTACTTTAAAAGTTTCGCCTTATACTAATTTTGGTACCCGTTATCGATTAAAAATAAAAGTTTGTGATTCAAAATTAAAAATAAAAAATTGTTTTCCAAAATAAATAAGGGGGTTGGGTAAAGGATTTTTTGGAAAATCATCACAAAAAATGTATTTTTTAATACGGAATTAAATTTAAATGTATAATCACTCAAAATTTCAAGCCATGATGAAAATAGTGATCATCATGAAAATGGGTTCAATTTTAAAAAAGTTATAGGGCTTTGAAAACTAGAAAGTTTGGTTTCAGGAATTGACTTTCCCTTTTTATACCAATTTTGATACCCAATAATAAAATTGAATTTTATATCAGAAATTTGGAGCTTGAATAAGCTTTATCTTGTTACCCCGTGTAAATGTTTTCATTCGATAACATATAGACTCTCTGTGAGCGAGCTAATTGCTTTGTGAGATCGCCCAATTTCTGAAGATTCTGCAAGTCCGCGTTTCTGTGAAAAGCCTTTTAGTACAATGTTTAATAAAACAATTTTCAACAACAAGAAACATTCACCTGCAGCCATTCACTAAGCAACGATTTCACTTGCTATTCACAGCTAACGAATAATGCCATAAACAGAATAACACCTCTGTTCTTGTCGATGCACGCTTGTTATGTGGATGGCATATAAACAAATCCAAAAACCATACAACATATATAATTTTATAATGTCGGTTGCATTTCTATGTAGGACTTGTGATAAGCAGATTAATTGTCACAGCGCCAGAAATCTTTTCATAGATGAAGACGATTTTATTTTAAACAATTTAAAAACCATAACTGGTCTTTGGGTAAGGATTGAAGTAAAAAAGCAAGCAACATTATTAACATTACCAAATTCATAGTTGGTGGATGGTTTCAATATGCCCAAAAAGATGTGCGCATCCTGTTTATCGGACTTGGATCACGCTATCGAATTTCGAGAGCGTTGCATTAAAATGAATAATTTTTGGTTACGAAAAAATTTTGGAAATAAACTGTCGAGGCGTAAATCCAACTTTGAACAGATCGAAACCCAGATTAACAACGATCCATTATCAAATGAAAAAGAGTTAGATATAAAGCTCGAGCCGGCGGAAGAACTCAGTTGCGAAGCGTCTAGCAGCGATCAGTCGCATGAGATGGTGTCTCACAGAAATCCTACGCAAGAGCAAACGAAATCAAACTATGAAGAAATCGTTAACAATTGCGTAACAGATGAAGAAGCAGCTACGCCGGATGATCTTTCGAGAGTTGCGTTTCATGGGCAATCACGTAAATATTTATATGAACAGTTCGGCATGAGCTTCAATGATGAATCGAATGAACAGACTGTTGAAGAACAACTTGTCGATGCCTATTTGGACTCAGCGGGGACTGTGGTTGATCGTGAACACTCGTCGCCCATTGTGCCTGCCTCCTCCACTGAATCACAGAGTTCAGTGGCGTTGTATAAAAGATTAAGACCAGCAAAAGCGAGGAAAATGATAAAAGTTGGTTCTACCAAGAAGGAGATATCCAGATATCCAAGGACATCAACGCAACACTCGCCTGGTAAACGGGTTAGGAAGTTAGGAGACTACTTTTGTGATCAGTGCGGTAGGCATTTTAATGATAAAGCCAATTTTAATCGACACCTGCAACGGCACTTGGGTCTCAAGAATTTCGAGTGTCAGGAATGCGGCTACAAAGATTATTCACAGCATTTAATCAATTTGCACACTCGTATCCAGCACCAGGGCGAGAAGCCTTACGCCTGCAAATATTGCGGCGAACGTTATGCGAACAGCATGACACGATTGCGACATCAACGGTAACCATATTGCCCACTTTCTTGCATTTCATTTTTCATTTTGCCTTTTCGCAGGAATCACATAGAGTATTTAGATTCAGTCGCAGTGATACCTGCCTTTACTTGTAAGTTGTGTGGCAAAACTTTTACAAAAAAAAGCATTTTGGACACACACGCTGTTGTGCACACCGGTGAACAACCATTCTGGTAATTACACAAAATGTTCTTATAGCTCTTTTATTTATCAACTTTTTTGCCCAACAGCTGCGATATATGTAATGTGTTCTTTAATCGGAAATCCAGTTTACGCACACATTACCGCTCAAAGTTTCATCAAAAAAATGCTACCAGGAAATTAGACCAGACCGGAGTTAACAATTAGTAAAGAATTTTAATTATGTTTACATTTTCTTGCTGTTTATTTTCCCGCCTATTTCGTAGGTTATCGGTATTTAAAATTTAAAAATATCGATAACATATCGATTCGTAACTTCGGAGACAGTACATATTTGCCAGCCCTGGCATTAGGTCCGCAAATAAGACGTCACAAATAAAACGAAATTGTATAAAAATGAAGTGTGCGGTGCAAAACTGCGGCAACAAGTTCAAGTCAAGACAAAAACATTCGCAACAATTGAGTTTCTTTAGCTTTCCGAAAAATCCAGATGTCTTGAAGAAATGGATTTCATTTTGCCGCAAAAGCAACAAAGAGAAACTGAAGGCACCTCAAAAGAGCGTCATTTGCAATGAGCACTTTAAAGAAGAAGACATCCAAGGAGGATTACAATTCCAAATGGGTTTGTATTATTTTATTATTATTTGACTGCACAATGTGCTTAGTTGCGATTTTTAGGCTTGTGCTCAAAGCGAACGCTTAGGCCTGGCGCCGTGCCATGCATTAACAAAAACGACGTAAGTGAGATCGAGCGAGAGAGATCGGAAAAGCGGAAGAACAAGAAGTTGGTCGCCGAGCTGCTTGAGGAAGCTGCCGCACGCGAAGCAGCTGAAGCCAGCGGTGCGATTGTTATAGCACCGGACTTTATCAGGAACACGGGCATTATCTCAGTGCCCGATTTTGTTAGCGCCACCGGAAATGCCTTCACTCCATTCACTCCGACGCCCAGTGAAAACGATCCTCTGGCAGAGGAGCAGGCGGAGCTGGACGCGGTCATAAAGAGTGCCGAAGCCAAAGGTTGTATTGATCAGCAAAAGTGTCGCACCTGCCACGAACTTTTTGTTGTTGATGAAAATGCGAAAGATCTATGCGACGAGCAAAACGCCGTGATGTTATATCACATAGAAGTTATTACCGGCATTTGGGTTAGTGTCTGTTAAAGTAATAGTAATAATAGTCCCAATCAAGTTCAATACACAAATATTTGAAATTGCAGATCCAGTGTAAAGACGGCGTGTCACCGTTCATGTGTTCAAGCTGCGTCCGTAATCTCCGCATAGCCATTGAATTTCGAGAGACATGTATACAAACTGAACTGCACATGGTTGGGGCCGCCACTGATTTGCTTCCACCTGTTATCAATGAAAATGATGCGGAGCCTTGGAATGCACAGGATGCCCATGATGGCCAACAACTGCTGCAGATAAGTGAGGACATTGTCAAAGAGGAGTATGCTTCTGTGTTTCCGGCAGAAGATCAGAATGGTCAAACAACTGTTGTTGAGCCTTTGTCCCCGGTAACAGCAACACAAAAAATTATTGGGCCCATAAATCCATCGGGTGCAGATCCCAAAAGTATTGCATTGGGAGCCCAAATCTATCAGGACCTTTTAAACGAATACCGAGGCAATGATAAGATATCGCGACCAAGACAGAGGAAGGTAACAATAACAAGGACAAAATCGATAAGACAAAGAAAACGTAAGCCTCGGGAACCAAAACCGAAACGTCCAAAACGCACGAAAGAAGAAAGAAATCGCATCCGTCGTGAACAGATCAGAGCCATGCCGCTCAATCATGTGTGCGATCAGTGCGGGGCCTCATTTCGTGTTCGCTGTAATTTAACCATACACATGTTGCGTCACACGCGCACAAAAAACTATTCCTGCTCCGAGTGCCCCAAGAAGTTCTACGATGCCTATATGCGAAATATTCACATACGTGTGCGGCACAGAGGCGAACTGCCATTTGCCTGTAATTATTGCCGCAAAGCATTTGGCTCGTCCAATACTCGTTATCTGCACGAAAAGTAGGTTAATCATTTAACATTTTAACGAATAAAATAATTATATAAAAATCATCATTACAGAAAAGTTCACGGAGCATCTCCACGTATTCACCGGAACGCGTGTCGCTTGAATAAACGAATCGAACTGAAAGAAGAACAGCTGTCGCAGGAAGAGCTGGATGAAAAGGCAAACTTGCGTCACTATTGCACATATTGCGATAAGAGCTATGCAACAAAATATGCATTAAATTGGCATACCAACCATCACATCGGTATTACGCCATTCAAATGCAAGCTCTGTGATATGAAATTTGCAGATCCCCAGTCGAAAAAGAAGCACGAAATGACGCACGACAGTAAACGTCCATTCGAATGTGACATCTGTTTAAAGGGCTTTTATGTACGCAGCAAGCTTAAGGAACATGAACGAATTCATACCGGCGAACGTCCCTATAAGTTCGTAAATCCATACATAATAACTAAATGACATAACTAAAAAGTATTTATACAATTTCTACTTGCAGGTGTGACGTTTGCGACGCTTTCTTTCGATACAAGTTTAATTTATACTCACATCAGTTTAGTAAAATGCATAAAGAAAACATGCGGAAGCTGACTAAGATTGAAATTATCGAGGATTCCAATGAAAATTGCGATTATTTTTTGCATAAGGTTACGAAAATGTAAAACATACACTGCAAATTCTTCTAAGAAATTTTATTAAATTAAGTTTCAAAGACAGAATTGTTTTCATGATTTCACGTCCATGTTCAGCGATTTATTTTGTTTCAGTTGCAATTTTCTGTTCTTTCTGCGCACATTTTCAATATGATTCGAAGAATTGGCGTGCTGTGTAAGGTTGCCGGCGCGCAGGAACCAAAGATCACACACTTCACAGCTTTGCAAAATAAAAGAAAATAAGCTTATATAATTTGATAATATATCTTAATTAAATTCACTTACTGAAATGTGCGTTCGCCTCTTTTAATAAGCTCGGTTTTGGACTCTGGCGCTCGACCTTTCTTGCACGCCTCACTATAAATAAATGCAATTAGTTTATGTTAATCTCCTTTGCGAAATACAGTTTACCCACCGTTCGTGCCGCACCCGCGAGCTGTTTGTACTGTAATGTAGTCCACAGAAGGTGCACTTGTATGGACCTTCCGTGTGTTTGAGCTGATGTCGTCGCAGGAGGTGCAATGTGTAGCACTTCTCATGACATACCTGGCACTCGTAGTTCTTGGTGCCGGTGTGCCGCAACAGATGCACATTGAGATTGCTACCATCCTTGAACTGGCGGCCACAGTGCTCACAGATGCAGGGTCGCGCCGATGCCCATTGTCGTTCGCGATCCACAATCCGCTTCGGCTGTTTATCATTGGTGAGTTTAATGTACATGGTTCTCTTGCCCACACGCATTGTGTATTTGCGGGACCCCGTTTTGGGTTTTCTATGCGAAGTGTCCAAATACGCTGCACTGTTTGAGATCAATTCAGGTTCGGGCTGGGCAGCAGCACGCGGAGAAGCATTAATGGCTGGCTGATGCATTTCCTCGTCAAATGATAAACCAGCATAAGCATCCGAATCGGGTTGATCTTCAAAATATGATTCACTCAATTCATCAATGTTTGCTGGCAGCTGATTATGAACCTCATTGTCGATCTGATTGAGATGGGCAAGCGTGGGCTCCACCTTAATATCAACTGTTTCAAGTTCTGGCTCTTCAATGCGAAGCGGATCGCTAACTTTTGCCTCTTCTAAATTAACGGCCGAAATATCACTATTTGAACCCAATTTGTTTTTACGTTTAACGAGGAAGCATTCAATTTTCGCGCAACGTTTGCGAAAGGAGCTCAACTTCTTTAGCAGCGTCTGACAGTCTTCGCATATATAGATGGGAAACCCGGCAACATTTTCTACCTAAAGGAAAACATATATTAGTAAATTAGCGAGTTCAATTTGTTTTAGTACCCAGCAGTTTGTAATAGTGCGCACGCAATGCAAAAGGCGACGACTTCTGGGCGCAAAGATGTTGATGCAATTTGTTGCAATTACCGTTTTGCCGCAGGTTCGGCAAAAACCCTCCATATTTATAGAAATAAATTCTCGTTCAATTTATGAACAGTAGAAATGTTGACACAAGACCAAATCTTGATAGCATAAAAATACCTTCATTTCGAAGGTATACCAAAAATACATTTTTAGTATTATAACTATACTGCTAGTATTTTTCGCAAGTAATTACAAGCATACTCTGTTTTTTTAAATTTGTTTATTGAAAGGCAATTTCTTATTGCTATTTTCTTTAACGTTCTTAAAACAATTTAAACTTTAAAAAAATGAGCTTATTTCGTGGAACAAAAGACTGGCACACTTAACCTAATAATGTTTTTTTGTTAAAAGTAAAGTTAATATTTGGTAGGTAGTCCTTTTGCTCGATTACATCTTCTAAACGCCTAGGCATGGAATAAACCAACTTTTTTGTTGTTTCATCCGAAATAGTTGCCCATTCCTCCAATAATTTCTTTTTAAGGTCATTTTTGGACGAAATTTTATGTTTTCTCATCCGACGTTCCAATTCAATTCGGAATTGTCATATTTAAATAAATGCGCACGGAGTATTCCAAAATTGTAGTATCACAATGCCCAGAGCGCAGCATTATTCGCATAACCATTCGCTCTCTAAATAGTGATTTTTGGTTTTACAAGGAATTTTGCATTGCATAAAAACATTTATTAAATTTGTATAATTGCAAGAATAACTTAAATTGTATACACTGAGATCATTTATGTTACATGTTTACATCAATTGAAAAGGATAATATAAAAATTCATATTATTGACTTTGTATTACATATACATACATACATATGCCTTTTTTTTATTTACACAGATATTTATTTTAACTTGTTCGGGACTTTGACAAAACGTAAGTGTTCCGTTCATTAATATTTGATAAACAACTTTAAGACTAATTAATGAAAGTTTACTTAGACGGCACATAAAGACATTCGCTTCTGGAATTTAACGTAATTGTCGAACTCGATTTTAGGAAATATTGTTTGCAATTTGAAATAATGCTTTAAACGTCTTAAAGAAAAATAAAACAAACGATTATTAGTTTTCACTCAAACTCTCTTAATAAATTAATGTTTGTTTCTCTTAAGGCGTGCAGTTTGGAACGTAAGTGAGCCTTCAAATGAGTATTTCTTTGAAATGTTTTATCGCATGTGTTACAGCTAAAAAATTGTATAAAAGTTTATTAACACAAGTCTGGGTTGATTTTAAGGAGGAAAAAAATACTTACTAAAATGCTCGCACACCATTGTGAGTTAATTCATGTCGCTTAAGAGCAGATGTGGAAATAAATGTTTTATTGCAATATTCACAAGAGTATGGACGCACATTAGTATGGGATCTAAAAATCAAAATTTATTTATTTAACATTTGAAATGATCATTCCGTAACTGAATAACGGCACCAACCAAAGAATATATAACTAGGACTTCTCGAACAAAGTGAAATACGCATTGCCACATTTTTCACGGCGGGTTATTTGTTCGAGATGTCCCAACTAAATGTTCTTCCGTCAGAGAGACCACTAGACACTTACCTTTCGTGCATGACACGAGTTGTGCTGCTGTTAAAAGTCTTGTCGCAAAACTTACAGGCGTATGGTCGCTCACCGCGGTGCACGGTCCGTTCGTGCAGCTGCAGCAGGTGATCGGTGTAGAAAAGCTTGCCGCACTCTTTGCACTTAAAGTTCTTGATGCCGGTGTGTCGCAGCATATGCAATTTGAAGTTGCTTTGGTCGGTAAAGTGCCTGCCACACTTCTCACATATGCAATCCCGTTGACGCTGCTTGCGCCTGCGATCGATGATTTGCTCCTCTGTCAAATTCTTCCAGCTGGTGTAGTTTTTTTTCACTTTGAGCGATGAACAGCTAACACTATTTAAGTTGCTACTGCTCGAATTCTTTTTGAGAGTTTTCCTTTTTGCACTTGTTCTCTTATTCGCTTTAATCAGCACGTTAGTAAAATCTGATGGGTTGATTGCCTTTAAACTTGCATCCTTGTAGCTATCGGCATTTTGGCTGCAATCGCTGTCTGACGCCTGCAACTCTGCGATTGTCTCTTGGCTGTCGCTGCTATAAACACATATACTGCGTATTTCATTTTTTACACTCGCTACCAAGGACTCGGCATCTTCAGTGGTGTCCTCAACGCAATTGCCTGCCACAACAGTTAATATGCTCTTCTCTTCTTCGAATTCTATAAGCGCATCTTCCACATCGCAGAAATCGTGGCTTTTTATGGTTGACTCCTCGTAGTTAATATCAATTTCCTGTTTAACATTAGCATCACAACTATTGGATTGATGGCCCAATTCGGATTCCCCGTCCGACGACAGTTCTTCGGTACGCATGTGTGTGCTCAAGAGTTCCTCTTGCGTCCTGAGGCAGCGTTCGCGGAATACCTCCATATGGAATACGGCTTGTTTTAAGTCAAGCAGACAGCAAGCGCATATGTGCGAAGGTAGATCTGGACTGGATATTAGCTGTTATCAAAATCATAATACATTTATAAGACGTGTGGTCTAGAAATATATTATAACAAACACATCGTTACCGCTGTTCCAACTACTGTTTTGATGTTCATTAGGATTTCAAAGTTCTCACTCTCAAAGAGATTCTTGGCGTTCATGTTATAAATTACATTTGCACAGGTGCGACATTGAAAAGTCATTTTTAAACATTTCATTTAAACATAGTCCACATATTAGTGCTGTGTCAAATCGTTCTGAACAAGTTTGGTTTACTGAACTAGCGAACTATGTGCGTCAAATGTGCGTCAAGTTAGCAAAGGTCACTTAGCGTCGATTTTCGGAACTTGGTTTACGAGCCGGAACCAGAAATTTGTCTTGCGTTTAATTATGTATATTAGCACCTAATCGAAAAAACTTAAATGCAAAATTGTTAAGAACTAAATTCACTATTAAAAAATTCTTATTAAAGCGAAATATTTGTTTTTTTTGCATTTATTTTAACAAATTACCGTGCAAAGTGGGGCATTCTCTGTGGAAAGAGATTAATTTTTACTTACTTCTGGTTAGAGTTGCTTTCAATAGCGACCTACTATGTTATGAAATTCAAATTCTAAATACTTGTGAATATATCAGTTTGTAAAATCTCTGCAGAATTATAAAATGTTTTTTAAATGCACTTTATTGTTATTGTCATTTAAAAGTAACCATCCTGCATTTATTTAATAGAGAATTTAAATCTTAACAATTTTGCATTTAAGTTTGTTCGATTTGGTGCTAAAAGACATTAACAAACGCAAAACGAATTTCGACGCTATTTGACCGTTGCTAACTTGTGCATCCCTGGCATTATTTTATGCCTTAGAGCTGTGTTGCAAAATGCGTCATTCCATTTACCCAACACTAAACAGTAGCCAAACACATGATAAGTAAATAAGCCGGCACCAAGTAAATTGTTGCGAACTAGTTATATTAACTGAAAACACAATGTCCGAAGAAGCACCTAGTACGTCCGCCTTTGGCTTTAAGAAGCGCAATGTTAACAGAGGTGCCGGTATGCGGCGGAAAAAAGTCAGCAGCAGCAGTAACGAGTCGGGTAAGCACAACGCGCAAATTTGGCGCACAAAAAAAAAAAATGAAAAGCAGAGTTTTAACCAGAAGCTTACACTACAGCTAAAAGCAGTGACGAGGAGTCACAAAGTAAAACTAGTGCCTTAGTTCGAGCTGAAAATCGGCGGAAGCGTACCAATCCCAACTTCCAAAGTACCAAAACATTAGCCAAGCGAAGGCAAGAAGCCGGAGCCACTGTAGGCGTCGATTCATCAGCCAGTGATTCGGAGACGGCTGGCGACAGCAAAACGGTGGGTGTGGCGTATAAATCGAAGCGGGAGGCGATTTCCAACGGCCCGCAAGATCAGGGCGCCACTGCTGTTAATGAAATAGACACAGAATTGGATCGGGATGCCCAGGCGATACACGCACGCTCAGTTAAAATCAATGAGGAACTGGAAGGTAAAGAAGACGATAAGATCTATAGGGGTATTAACAACTATGCGCAGTACTACAAGAAGAAGGACACGGTGGTGGGCAATGCCAGTTCGGGCATGGTGAGGAATGGACCCATGCGGGCACCGGCGCATCTGCGTGCTACCGTACGTTGGGACTATCAGCCGGACATTTGCAAGGATTACAAAGAGACGGGATATTGCGGTTTTGGGGACAGTTGCAAATTCTTGCACGATCGCAGCGACTACAAGGCCGGTTGGCAGCTGGAAATGGATCATGAGGCGCAACGGCGTGGCGATTGTGACTCGGATGGTGATGACAAATACGAGATTCATTCGGACGAGGAATCCTAGCCATTCAGGTGTTACATATGCAGACAAAGCTTTAATAATCCCGTCGTGACCAAGTAAGTGCACTTCAAATTCGGATTTTCAATTAAACTAATCAATTTTACATAACATTTCAGGTGCAAACATTACTTCTGCGAGAAATGTGCGCTGGCCCAGTACAAGAAGTCGCAGCGCTGCATAATTTGCTCACAGCAAACAAATGGTATATTTAATCCCGCCAAGGACCTGATAGCGCGCCTCAAGACAGCACCTATTGAACAGTTAGACGATGATGACGATGAAAATGAAAATGACAAAAGCTATCATGAAAGTAATAAAGAAGAGACCCAAGAGATTTCCTCCAACAGCGATAGTGATTAATAAACCAAGTCAACAGTTAATAATTAATATAAAAGTGTTCTTTAATGTCGTAATATTAAAACAAATATTAAATTAAATCTTGTGTAAATTTATGATATTAATGGATCGCTTAAAAGAGTAAAGATCTGTTAAGAAATAATTGTTATTTATACCAGTAGCTTAAATATTAAAATGAGATATCAACGAAAGAGTAATATCTTGTTCTTTTGAAAACGTGTTTCTACTTATTTACTTAAAATGCAACTAGAAAAGGGAACTTTTAGGATTTCTACAATTAGAGTAAAATAATCAACTATTCAACTCCATGTTCCTACTCTGGAAAAAGGTGCTAGTGTTTTTGTGATAAGCCGAAACTCAAAAATAAAAATGACTATATGTATATACTAGTTTTATTTTTGGGTGGTAGCGCTATCAATTTAAATGACAATATAAATACTTTAGAATAATTAGATAGCGTGTTGAAATACTTGTAAATTGAAATCAAAGTTTATAATTTTACATCCACGTCTATAATTATTTCTATGAATTGCCGCATATTAATACCGCTTTATACTTTTTGCAAGATGTTCGTTCCCATGAATAATTTAACGTTGTGTAATTTAACGTTTAAAAACACCTTGATATATTTGCGATAAAAAAAAAAAATGAGACTGCTCTAGTCGGAAACATCCGACTAGAAAATACCCTGAACAAGCTGCAAGCTGTCCTTACACACATTTAAGCCCATACACATATATGTGTTTATGCATATTCATTCACTGCTTTCGCTTGCTGCTTACTTAAGTATTAAAATATTCATTTAAACCAACTTTCGAAATATGCTTACAAAGTTTGAGGCTGTGGTAGAGTTTTATCGATTAAAGAAAAAAGCTATCGATCTTTTGAAATAAACTTGAAATTTGCATGTCATGGACGAATCGTTATGCCGTATTTGCCGGTTCGAATAGTTTAAGTCTCTACCGACAGACAGACAGAAGGACATGGCTTAATCGACTCGGCTGTTCATTCTGATCAAGAATATATGTACTTTATGGGGTCGAAGATGCCTCTTTCTGCCTGTTTTATAGATTTGCACAAAACCCTTTTAAACAATTTCAATGGGTTCAGGGTTTATTAAAGCATTAGCCTTTTTAGAAACTTTATTTAGTCAGAATTCTCTTATATTTATTTAGAGAAGTTCGATAAATATTTGAGTTTGATAAATATTATAGCTTTTGTATAATAAGAATAACTTTGTAAGTTGTGTGTAAAACCTGAAGTACACTGCACTGGCCGATGTACTATTTTTATCTAAGATACAATTTATTATTTTTATTGATAGTTATATAAAGTTGACAAGAGCGCTTTATTTCCGCTAATATTTTTTTGAAAATTGTATATAAGCTCGCCACCGATTCAACCCTGACTGTAGTTATACATTTGTATCTAAATTTGAGTCTGTGAAATGTTCTATTTTAAACTGATTTCGGTTGCTTTTTCGGGGATATTATGGATACTTCAAATGGATAAATGTGCCAGCGTGGTAAGCCAATTGCACTCATTGTCAATTTCATACAAATACCTTTTATTTGCTAAAGCGCAACTGGGACTTGGAAATAGTGTCTACAGAAAGCTACAGCTC
>SCDS01000028.1:0-126165 GCA_004149465.1 Drosophila nigromelanica
TGTGTGTGTGTGTGTGTGTGTGTGTGTGTGTGTTCAATTTTGTGTATGTGTGTACGAATGCAAAGGAGCTTCAATGTATATAACAACAGTTCGCAGCTGAGTTGATGGTGTCTCCCAGTCGGGCACTCCAGATCAAAGCACTCTTACATATTTTTTTCTTTATTATTATTAATATTCATGTTTTTATTTTTTTCAGTTTTTAAACCATTTAGAGATTTAATGGAATAACAACTATTGAGTCCTTCTACTTTTTTGAAAAGGAGCGGTGTGGTTGGGTTTAGTCCGGAATTAATATAAATTTTTAAAAGACTGTAAGCAGCAGACTTTATACAATTTTTGAACACATTCATTTATAACGTGGAAAATATATAAGATATATAAATATATTAAAGAGGTATTCAGAAAAAAAACTACTGTGGTATAACAAGTTTGTATAATCTTGCATTCATTCAAATAGTTTAACAAAACCAATATGCCTCTATTTGCTTTCGAAAACAGAGTATTACAAAAAAAATAACAGAAACTGTAGCTTGCTTTCGGTCTCTACGCAAATTCAATTTAGGCTCCGGTCGCATCGTGGCACATTTTTTAATGTGCTCCCCTCAATACAGATCCACCTTACGCATCTTAAACATTGTTTTTCACTAAGCCGATACCTTCCACACACAAGGACAGCCACTTTTACCGTTGGTTGGGTGTATGACAAAACGAATATCAAAGGCTCCGTTTGATGCAGGTGTATGCGCGACATTTGCAGTCTCGGGGCGAACGCAACGCACTTTTTAATTTAATATTCATAAGCGGCAGTTAATGAAAAACACTTGTAGTCATTATTAGCCCAGGCCCCGAGAGAGAGAGAGAGAGAGAGAGAGAAAGAAACTCGTCGCCGCAATATCCGTGCCGCAATATCCCAGCCATGCCACTTGTCTCCCCGAGCCCGTTGCCATAATAAAATGTCAAATATGTTTGGCGCAATTTAACCGCAACGCAACAATCTCCACCAGCTTCAGGCAGCAGCAGCCGCGCCCGCTCCAGTTTCATCGTGTGGCTATAGCCATATATACAGCGGCACTTGAGGACGCTTAAGGACACTTAGGGATGCTATTCAATGCCGAGCATGCGGATGAAGTGTAAGTACAAGCATGCGAGGTAGAGAGAGCGAGAGGGAGAGGGCGAGGGAGACATAGAGGTGGGTGGGTGGGGAGGGGGGGCCAATCTCGATGTCGTGTGTGGCAGGTAAATGGCAACAGGGCGCGGGTTGAGAGAATTCTGGTTTTACTTACACTAACAAGTTGCCCGGGCAAATGTGACATTGTTGTTGCTGTTGTTGCTCTTATTGTTATTAGCATAAGAACGGCATCGTGCCACCTTCTCAGGCAAGCTTAAAGAGCAACTCAAAGGCCGTCGCAAAATGGCATTGCAAGTCAAAGTATTGATTTTGAAAAATATATGTATATATATATATATATAAAACACCTACTGCCCTTAAAAATCGAAGGTCGCAGACAAAAGACGTTGCATGCCACACACTTGAGTAGCAAAGAGCACGAGCATGCCACGCCAGCCGGACAGTCAGTCAGTCAGTCAGTCAGTCAGACTGTCAGCGCAGTCAGTGTGGCGACCCAGTCGGGAAGCAGTCAATAAAAGTCCACTTGAATTTCAGCTGACATCTCAATTATTTTTGCTCTTACGCTTTGCCTTGGATTTACCTTCTAAAACGCAAACTAGAGCTGAGCGCATTTTACATAAGATTTATTTGCGTGACACGAACATCTTGTTCAATAATCTATGCGTTCAAGTATATTAAAGAGAAGCTGGGAAATTATGATTTAACACAACCTAACAGCAGCTATTAACACGAGCTTAGAGCACGGCTTAACACGAACCATGACAACTTGACACGAGCTAGAATAACACAATCTATCAGCTAGCACGACATACCACACACATTATATACAAAGGCGACCTAACACACATCTAGCTCGATTCAGCAGGATGTAGTACAAACTCATTATTGCCCTATTTTACTCCAATAAAAATTTTAAGAATTCCCCTTGAATTTAGATAAACTGTCGACTACAGCAGAATCCCGATAATTCGAATTTGTAAGGGAGCAGCATTTTTTATGAATTACATGGTTTTTCGATTTATCACGGCTTTCACATTTCAGTTGTGATCAAGTTTTCTAAAAACGTTAGTTTTAGTAAAACCATTTTTTCACGCATAAGAGATTTAATCCTCATTGCAAATAAAATACGATATATACAAATTTTACGAATTAATGAAATTTTTTTCAAGAGACCAGCAGTTTGTTACATATTATTGAGCTTTTCGATTTATCGGATATACAGGTTATCAGGATTCTACTGTATTAGAAAGTATTTTTTTAGCTGACACACGTTGATGTCTTTTAAATGAACAGATGATAAAAGAGAGGATGACAGAGAAAAAGAGCAAGAGAGCGAGAGGCCGAAGGAGAGTGCGAGAGAGAATGCACAGCAATTCCAACAGACATTTATAGGTTAGATATAGAAATAATATGTGTCTTGTGAAATTTGTTAAATTTTATCACACGTTACATTAATGATGAACTTTTTGAAATAGAGTCTTTTAAAACCAAATTTTGTGAGTTATCGATCATATATCGATCAAATTTAATTTGCGAGTGCCATGGACGAGTCTATATTCGAAAAGTTGAAGTCTCTGTCTCTTATAGTTTCCCAGATTTCATACCTTCATACAGACGGACGAACGGACAGACAGACGGACATGGGTAGATCGACTCGGTTATTGACCCTAATCAAGAACATATATAGTTTATTAGGTCGGAGATGCCCCTTCTGCTTGTTACACACATTTGCAATCAACCATTGCTTTTACCCTTTTTCAATTTGTGCAGGGTATATACATCGCTTTCACGGTACCATCACTAGCACAAACACAGGTAGAGTGAGTTAGAGACATAATCAACACGTGCTCATCTCTGGCACACAACATACAGGCAGACAGAGACAACCAGAGCGAGAGAGAGAGAGAGAGAGAGAGAGAGCGAACGTGACAGAGAAAGAGACCAAAAATCAGTTTTAAATTACATGCCACAAATCGCATAAACCATTAAATATTTAATTAGCTCGCACAGCCAGCTCACGGAGGGGATGGGCGGGCGTGGCAAATGAGTAGCGGAAGTGCCATTAATTAATTATAAGCGACACCTACGTATGCAACCGCGATTTAGGTAGACAAATCCCAAAAGGATGCACAATTTGCATGCTACACAAATCAAAGCGCGCACAAAAAAAAAGGCGATTTCCCACGCCAAGCCTGAAGGGAGTTTGTGCAATTAACCCCAGTAAACACCGGGAAATTGAGGAAAACTCAGGATAACTAAAGGGAGAGCAAACCATTTGGCAGACATTTTATATGTTTGAAGATTTCTTTTCAGCCTCCGAAAACATTCAAAACGAAACAAACTCATTTGACCAACTTAAGTTGATTACGTCCTAAGAGCGATGCCAGGACAACAGACGAGGGCGGAGGGGCGCACAGGATTCGTAGTAACAACAATAACAAACAATTCATTTTGTAAGTAGAATTGTGCGTCGCGGATTTTACGCTGCCTGTGACAAAATCCGTCCCAAACATTCTCAAATTTTACGTGGGAAAAAAGTACGATTGGGAGCCGGGAGGGAGGCGGCTGTGGAAATGGAGACATTTCAATGGGCGACAGAGGAAAGTAAAGGAATTCTGTCAAGCTGGCATAATCTGCGCTCAGCGACGTTTGCTTATTTGCATAAAATAATTGAAAGGCGAAATTTAAAAGAATCAACAAAGGCGGCTAAGCAAAGAGACGACAAACGACAAACGAGAAACGCGAAACAGAACCGAACCAAAGGACCACTTGAAATGGACAAAGGCATCGCAGTAAAAACAACTAAGAGGCCATTAGGCAAAACTATTCGACAAGCGAATACCCTGTGGCCAGCTGCAGATAGCAGTTAAATAGATCAAGATTTTTTAGAAAAACTATTACAACGCAAAAAAATTCTTAAATTATTTTTTTTTCAAATTTTTTTGGAAATGCGTAAAAATTATTGGTGAACTTATTTTATCTGCGTATGTGCTGAAAACTTGATTAGTTGTTTTTCTAGTTCTATATCATTTAGAATACGTAGGCTGCGAACTTTTATTTATAGACCTTATCGATCATGTTAAAATAAAGTTGAATTTTCAATGCGTAACAAACCTGTCACATTTTATATTAAAACAAAAAATTTATATTTATCGATTTTTGAAAAAATATCGATTATTTGTAATTAAAATGTACGACGCAGGCATAATCTTTAGATGCTCGAGAGTACTTATACAATGAGTAAGCAAATAAATGAACTGC
Source organism: Drosophila nigromelanica (assembly GCA_004149465.1). Taxonomy (NCBI): domain Eukaryota; kingdom Metazoa; phylum Arthropoda; class Insecta; order Diptera; family Drosophilidae; genus Drosophila; species Drosophila nigromelanica. The sequence goes on from SCDS01000028.1 coordinate 4,391, forward strand.
AATATACCCATTTTTAGCGATTTTCAATGGGTACGGGGTATAACAAGAAAAACTGTGAAATAACAACGGTCAAGTGAGCGTGCGCCCTGAAAGTGCACTAATTACTTGTGCAGTGTCCCAGTGCAGGAACCCCAAACAGAAAGGAAGCCAAATGGAAGCTTTCCGTTTGGGCAGGTTCATCATGATTATGATGATGGGTAAACCTCTGGGGTGCCATTTGACAATTTAATTGCATGGCCAACGGCATTTGCAGTATACGGCCGATTTAAAATAACTGTCTGCTGATTGACTAATTGGCCACGTCTGTGGACCACCACAAGCCCCTCTCCCCCCTTCTCCTTTTTAAAGTGTTTGTGTTGTATGTATGTCGTGGCAATTATACGATTTGTGCTGCATCCTTCAGTGGGCAATTAATATACAGCAGCAATTCAATTAAATGGTATTTAATATGGTCAATACCTGAGCAGCCATTAAAACGTGTCTGCCAAGTGTAGTATGACTGGCTCCATTGAGCGCTCGTTGCTTGCGCTTCAATTAGCCTCAACGACAACACGGTGGAGTGCTCCATGTGAATGTGCTCGATTTGCAGATACCCTGTAACCAGGTTTAAAAAGTTGTAACTAACTGTCGTTTTTCTTCTAACTGTTATCACGAAATATCTTTGTCTGACAATGCATACAAATGCATTTAAGACTGTGGTGTGCAAAATTATGAAAGAAGGCAAATAATCTTGATCCAATTATACTATACAAGTACTTACAAACCAAATTTTATGTTTCTAGCTTCGATATCTAATTTAAAATACAAGGCTGCAAATCGATATTTATTATCGATAATAGATATCGATATTTATCGATATGTGTAAACAACGTCATCGATAAATTGAATTAGGTTTGATCTACATGTAAAAATTTACATTTATCAATTTTGGGAAAAATGAGATTAAGCTTCCGAAAAAATGACTAAACAAACTCCAAGGCTTTAAATTTATATTTATCGATATCGAGAATGTGACATGTGAATGGCTGTTCGAAATATAAGTTGTGAGTATTTCAGCTTTCATATTCGCTTAATAGGTGCATACTGACGGCAGACAATTAAGTTTGTTGCGCTGATCAAGAATATATATTCTTTATGAGCTTGTATATATATTCTTCTCCATTCAAACCTTTTGTTGACCTTTTCACAGAATAAAGGGTACAACAACAAACGGGCAGGCAGACAGTATATAGATATGTATATATATGTGCTATATATATACATATATATGTGAGTGTATGGAAGGAGTGGAAGTTGGGGCTTGTGTGCGGCACATTGCAATCGAATCACGTCAACAAAAAGCTCAGCACTTTACTGTCACAATTAATTGACACAGATACGAATACAAATCGTATTTAAATGGCAGATGAATCATGCAATCAATATGCGAATTCTAGCCAGCAGGCAGAAGCAGCTGACTAAATACGCATTGATATTTACAAAAACCAAGTCGCACCATCCCAATTGTGCCCATCGCACCGCACATCGCTTGTCACTTGACAATTGTCATTTTCATCAAGTTAATTGAATTCAACTTTGAAAATTAAAAGCTATAAATAGCGAGGGACAGCTGAAGGGGAAGTTGGAAAGAAACCACGTGTTGCAGCTTTTCATCGCTCACCCAGTTAACGCCCATATAAAATTCGCCAAAGTCGGTGTATAATTATTTTTAATCTCTGCGGGCCGACTGCGCCACCACCTGAGTCAGATTTAAATGTCACGTCAGAAAAACATTAACAAACAATAAAAATAAAAATAAAAAAAGCAGCCACTGATGAAAACAGGTAACGCATCAGATTTTAATTATGCAAAAAGCTCGCGTTGAAAGACGCTGATTGATTGCCGACACTCGACGCCAATGACGAGGCTTAAAATGGCGACGAAACTGAAACTAAAGAAAAGGCGCAGAAATAATTGACATGGTGCACAATGTGCCGTTAGAGTGAAAATCAATAATTAAAGTTGTAATATCGATCAGTTCAATAGTTTATTCATTATTACTTATAAGATAATGCTTGATTAAGATTAAGAGTAAGCATAAAATACTTGATAAAAAAAATATGTATATAAAAATATATATTGTACATTTAATACTTATTAATAATAATTTTTGAAGTGCAATATCGAACAAATTTATCCAAAATCCGAAATGTATTTAATCCATCTATGCCAGGTATATGTAAACATTTAAATGTGGTGCATCAAGCTCTTACGAAAAAAGATTGCAAATCAGTATTTATCAATCTAGCGTTAGCAAAAATTATAATATATAATAAACAGATATTAATATAAAAAATTGTATGTAACCCGGATATACACTATAAATAATGTGCGTCACAAAACGATAATATATTTTTAGTATTACAAGGATTATGTTTGATTACTCAATAAAATTCATGCTGATGCCAATCTCTAAAACAAAGCTTATACTCTAAAATCGCCCAAAATATGCCAAGAAGTTTTCCAGCTGTGTTGCTTACCTATTGCATCCTGATTTTCCCCAACAATCGCTGCAACACCTGCACAGATCCAACCGACGACAACAGCCAGGAAAAACCTGTTATGAATACCGTCATTGGCCACCATTACCGTGACCCTGTCGCCTGCATGCCATGTTGGCCAAATGCTTGCCCAAGCTGGGCTCTATAGCCTCTGCCCTCGGCCTCTCCATAGCCTCCGCTTTTCCTTTGCCTTAACGCTGTCTCCGTCCAGACTCATTGGCGCTATCGATGTCGCCGCACATTTTGGTAAAATGACAAAAATGTCCATTAAATTTATTGGACGAATCTGCGCTGGCTGCATCATCAGCAGTACCGTATATATACTCCCACCCCCCTCACCACCCCCTCGTTTCCACACACATCGCTTGTGCTTTTCAGATAATTGTTGTTGTTGCCCCAAATACTTTCTTTAATGGCAGCATTTTCGGCAGAAACGCTCGAGTGTCGTCCTTTCGCCGCTTTTACGCAACATTTTGGCATAAAAATAAACAGATTTTCATGTCATTTCGACATTTCCTTTAACTTGTGCAAGCTCCTTTTGCAGTGCACTTCAATTTAATTTTAAAAGCAAAAGTTTATGTGAGGTGTCCTGTTTTCCTTTACCTCTTCATTTCTTTTTTTTTTTTATTATCTCAAACAACCTGCATACGATGCCAAACTTCTTAAACTTTTCGTTTTTTTAGTTTTTCATTTATTCGTTTTTTTTTTGACTGTCAGCTGGCATTGAAATTTGAAATGTCAAAGCAATAATCTGTCAGTTGGATTTGGTGAAAGGAGTGCTACGCTTTCTAATCGAAAATGCATGCTCCCAAATTTGATTTGCCGGAAGCGCGCTTTCGATCATGGGATAGAACGAGTGCTAACAAGTTTCAAATTTCCTGCATCGACTTGGACTGTGGTCCAAGGCTAGACGCGAACCCTGACTTCGTAAAGTCCGCACACATCGCTGCACATTTTATTTCCGGCAAATTAGGCTCTGTCCGAGCCGAAGGCCCGGCAACAGCTATAGCCACAGCAAAGCCGTTTTTCATCTTACGAGCAGCTTTTCGATAGCTTTGACATTGCTCATACGCCCAGCCAACATCCCTCCCCACACTGCCCGAGCGGACACAGCTCCCAGCTGACCGTCATCAATACAAAAACATGAAAATGATAACAGACAATTTATTGAAGCGCAGTTCTGTGTCAGTTCAACCACACCCACCACAATCAGCCACACACACACACACACACACATACAGACACACCCACATTTGCTCCCAAATGAGTGGGCAGTTCATGTCTTGCCGCACAAAAGTAGGCAACACAAGATAAAACGCTGGCACAGTGGGGCTAACACACCTAATAAATAACATTTTTGTCTTGCAATTTAAAATTATATCAACTCAACACCATTTTTAAAATGCATGTTTGTTTCAAATGAATGCAAATGAATTTCCCTCTGACTTTCGGCCTTGTAGATTTTTGAATATAATGAACAACTTTAAAAGTGAATTTAAAATTGTATTTAAATTAAGCACTTTATACGACAAACACGGGAAGTTTTTAAGTAATTTTAAGGGAAATACTTAGGAGATTTGATGTACAGCTCATTATATATGCATATATGTATATAGAAGAGAATAATAGTCACCAACACAATTTAACAGAAATAGTCAGCTCTACGCCATCGTGTTGTGCACACATAATACCCTGCTGAACAATCGGCAGTCGCACTTGTCGAATACCCAGCTCGAGCTTATGATTATTATGATTTGTCGATGCCCGTTTCGTATCTGTATCTCATATTTGTACGTTGCAAGAACTGTTTCTATTCCGATGCGTGCGGATATTTATTTATTACTTGCAATTTATCGATTGTGTTTTGTGTTCTCAAAATAAGCTTAAATTCTATGCCATGTATTTGTTATCGGGCATTGTACCCTTAAAGAAAACTCATTCGCAAAACTTAGTCATGAATCGCACTCACAATATTCACGCGCTGACAAATAAGCGGCCCCTCCCCCGCTTTGAATATAAAGCTATTTTGCATGTTTTTTGATTTTGTCGTTGGCTTCTTTTGGCATTTTCGCTGTTGTTGTTGTTGGTGTTGATGGTGTAATTGTTGTTGTTGGTGTCGGCCAGGTGCAAAACATTTGCCAAGCACCCTGCCCATTTCCCACGGCCTCCCTCAACACAGCTTAGCAGCCCGTGTCAATGGCTCTGTGCGTGCGAATTTGTTGCTTGCCAGGCTTACGGGCAGGCGGCGGAGAAAGGCAGATGGAAGGCACTGACAGCCAGTTAGAGTTGGGTACGTGTTGAGTTTCTTATCGTGACACGAGTACCCGTTCGACGCGTTCGTGTTAAAAAGCTAAATATATACATCTCGATAGCTTATTTGAAACACAAGGCAAATTCCAAAAATGTATCAAAACTTTTTGTTATTTGTAAATTTCGAAGAATATTTTTAATTTGTGTTAAATAGAACACCTAGCTGATTGAGGATAATCAAAAGATTTAATAAATACAATTAAATAAAATATAATATATTTGAGACTAATATATTTAAATTTTTAAGATTCAAATTAATGTAGAAAAAAGCAAGTAACAATTAATATATTAAAGACACAAAATATTTTAGCAAAAATATCTAAAAATTATACCATTTATTTTTAACAGTGCATGCAAAAGAATATATTATTATCAAATTTCAAAGCAAACAAAAATAAATAATTAATCCAATTTTGAAAATAAAAACTAAATGTTATTTATAAAAGTTAGTTTTTTAAAAGGCTTGCAAGATACGGACTATGTTGTATTGATTACATTTCTATTAACCCATGTAAAGCTATACGAATATGTTAATTTTGTAAAAGTTAAAGTTGTACACAAGCAGGTAGAATGGACAGGAAAGGGTTAACTTATTAAACAATATAATAAACTCCAAAAAGCGTTTAACTGTCTATCGTAACCATATCGCATTGCTAAACGACACGCGCCCATCGCTAGAGGAAATGAAGAAGAATGATAGAGCAGCGTTGGGCTGGGGAGTAAAAGATGAAGCCGACCCCAGCTAGGTCCACAGACACACACATACATCATGGGGACGCCTCAGCTGGGGCATTTCACCTGCAGCTGTGCCTCAGGACGAGTGTTAGGCAGACATTTTTATTTACGTTGATGGCCATAAACATTTGAATTACAATATAATATTTAAGCCTTAAGCCTTAAGCCCAAAGCCAATGCGAGAGCTGCCACTAACTCTGACTGGATGAAGGATTTATGGCTGCTGCAAATCTACGCCGCTCACTTAATGCAATTTAATTTATTAAGCTGTCAATTCACACACGCACATGTGACATGTGTGTGAGTGTGCTTCTGTGTGAGTAAAGTATGAGTATGAATAACATTCACAATAGCAACTGAGTGCATCTCACTTAGCGACCACTTAAACATTGTTAATTAGCAAATAATGCCAGCTCATACATACAAAACATATATCTTAACATGTACATAACATATACATATCTTTGCATATATCGCATTCCATGTTGAGGTTGCACTGCTAGTCTGTCTGTCTGTCTGTCTGTCTGTCTGTCATACACATATCAAGCATTTATGCATGTTCGCAGCTTGCTGCAGGGTTTTGAAATCATGTTGCTTGTCGGCTAACAGTTTGTCGAAACGCCACTCAAATGTTCTTCTGCACTCTGCCCCCTCACATTTCAATTAGATATGTGTAAGCCACAGAAACAGATACAGATACAGAGGTACAAATGTAGGTATAACTGTTAAGACTGCTAAAGTTGACAGTTCTCGACTTGCATATACCCTGTACCCACCTTTAAATACATGGCCACGCATATACATGTTAAGATATAAATTAAAATAAAAAGATAAAGAATTTGGAACCTTTAATGTTTTATGTGATTTGAAAAAAAAATTTTTTTCGTTCTGAATTCGAACAATAATAATTAATAATAATAATTAATAATTCCGTTAGCTGTTCTTAAAATGTGAAAGTTTGCGAAACACTTTGCGAAACACTTTTGAGAGAGTGTAAAAGAGCGAGAGAACAGACAGACAGACAGGTGGATTGGCACATTCAAATCTTATAACGTCGAATGCGAATGCCATTTTTAGCCATTTGTAAGTCGTACAGGGTATTTTGGTAGTGACGCTAACACAGCCACAAAGCTGAGCGATTTTCCACACACGTTTTACTATTTAGCAATATATAGATATGCAAACGTGTGTATATTTATTTCACTTTAGAAATTACGCACACACACGCTAAACACACACACACACGCACACCTACTTATGCAGTTTAACCTATTGTCTGTTTAAATATGAGCAACAGATTAAAACCTAATTTAAAGTTGAACGGTCAAGTTTGGCGTGTTTCCACTTCAAGTTTAATTAATATGTTAAGCCCATAAAAGCCTCAACGGTAAACTAAAACCCAAGCCCAAACAACCTCGCTATTGTTGTTATTTTTAAGTCTGTGTAAACATATGGCACATACAAGAAGGAGCACAACAAGCCGAGGAAGAGGACGTAGAAAGGCGTATTTCTGCGTTTGTTTTAAAGCTTATAAAGCAACAAAAATCACACATTAAATTAACATGCATAATTACAGTAATAATTCTCTAAATGAATCACCTATTAGTTCTGCTGTAAAAATATGTTGGCAAATAAAAAATAGGTTTTTTATATTTTAATAATAATTTTAAAAATTGCAAATTTATTATCAAGTCCACTTTTTGATTAATTATTATTTTTGATTCGCTTTGTACAAAGAAAATGTGTTAGTGAAAAATACTAATTTTGGTTTATCTTTATTCCTTACATACATCCGTATGCAAAATAATTGGAATAAAATGGGCCGTTAGTAGGCTTTTACTGTATACAAATACAACGATAAGTTGCGCTTTGTGTTTCTAATGCACAATTAAAAGGGTTGTAAAACACTTGTTTAGCACACACACCTACACACACACACACACACACTCAGGTATGGCGCACACACAAAGCGAGCAGCACTTGATGTGGCTGTAATTTGACGCCGAGAAGTATGCAACAGAATATTTTAAATGCATTTCACGCACTGCGCTCGACGCTGTTCCGCCCCGCCCCGCTCCCCCCCTTTGCCCGCTGTCTGCCTTGCAGTGTCTGCGAGTGTCGTCAAGTGCTGCCTGTTAGTGTTGACATGGGCGTGGCACAGGCCGCTTGGCTGTGAGCTATATTTTAGGCATTTTACACGCACAAATGTTGGCTGTGCTCCACCTACGCCCCGATCCGCCCCTTCTCCTGCTGCTGCACACGACACATTTCAAAAATTTGCAGCTATGCAAATTTCAATTAAACAAGCATCCTTTTCCACCCAGTGGGTGTCTTTGTTCAACTATTTTTATCAGCTGGCTTTAACGCTTATCCTCAAATGCAAATGTACTGACAACATTTTGATGCCTGCCTGCGGCCAGAGCCAACACCAGGCTACATTGTGCGCTTACGGTTTGACAGCTGTGATTTATACGATTGGTCTGAGGACTAAGGCCTAATGCCTGCGGTTCTGCCTCGGTCAGAGGCAATTTGGCGTACACGGCGTATGCGTCATTTTTGAAGCTTAAATCTATATTTTGCGTCGAAGGACGCGACAGTTTCTGTTATTAACATAATTCAAACTTGTTGCACGGCGATTGGCTATTATTATGACATTTGGTTCATTATAAATATATTAGGAAATTATGTGATGTCGTGCACTGGAAAAAGTTATTGTTGAAAATAAACGTATATAAAACTAAAATATTTTATATATTGATATGATAGGTTACTATAAATCCTGATTTGTAATTTAAATTTCTCTTTGACTTCATTTTATTATTTTTTAAATAATTTTTTTTAAATTATTTTAATTGTTCAAAATGTTTTCAGAAAGAAAAATATGAAAATAAAAAATGTTTGTTTTGCGTAATTTTTTTCCTGCCTGACGCTCCCCTTACTGTTGACTTTTCTATAAATAAAGAGCTAAAGCATATAAAACAAAAATTAAGAGAAATTTGAATATGTGACCTTTAAGAAAATATCTTTAAAAATGTTAATAAATAAATAACTCTTTGATGAAAATATTTGTTTAAATTGTAAACAATGTCTAGAATGTATAGAATGGAAAACATAAAACAAATTTTGCTTTTGGCATATTAGGAATCAAATTATGGGATCTCATTTTCATATACATATTTGATTTCTCAGTGTAGTGTTGCATGCAAAAGTTGTCTCGCATATGTTGTTCTGGACTTGTACAACACTTTCATCATCCGAATTGCAAATTTGTTCGTTGTGGAAGACACATGGCAACAGCACAACAACAAGGCTCAAGCACGCGTCACACACACACTCACATGCACACGCAAGAGTGGGGGTTGGAGGGGGCATTTGACATCAAAAAGGTACTGGGCCCAAACGCAGCTGGTATTTAACATATTTAAGCCCAAAACTAAAGGAGCCGAATTAAAATTCTGCCCAAATGAAAAGGAAGCAAACGGAATAAATTCAGTTGAAAATCGCTTTTATATTGAGAAGAGCCAAAACCCCAAACTCCCCCTTCCCACACACACACACACCACATATGTATATATGTGTGTGCGTGCATTGAAATGTCGCTCGACCTGAATTGTTGCTTTTATTGCACGTAAATAAAGTCATAAAGTCATCATTACACGCTCGCCAGCAGGCAATCACATTCGAGTAGAAAGCGAGACGAGCGGCTGGCAAAGAGCAAACAGCAGCATCAGCAGCAGCAGCAGCATCAGCAGCAGCAGGATCTTCGGGGTCACAAAGGACTTCAGTTTGCAGTTGTTGGCATTGTTCAATTTAAAAGGACAAAGTTTTGTGGCCGCGATAAAAATTTGAAAATGTGCACAAATTACTTAAAACATATTAAAAAGTGGGTGCTTTGTACAAAAAAAAAACCCCCTTCAACGCCCACATTTTGTGCTGAATTAAAATCAAAAAAAAACTTCCTTCCAACAACGCATAAAAGTGCATTCCTTTAAGGTAACTCCTCCTTTTGAAGCCATGCATGCACTTTTATGGGCCCGTTTTGTCGTTGCAATTTCTGCAAACTTGGCATAAAATGTTAACTTCGTTAATGCCGTTTATAAAGTCAAAAGTGAAAAAGGAGCATCATTTTTACATATACATACATACGCAAGTAAAACCATAAGCTATTTTTATTTTTGACTACCCTTGCGAAATACGTTTCCCGAAAAATTTCCGTTTTTCCAGGAAATATAACTGCACATATTTATACCCTGTACCCATTGAAAAGATAACAAAAAGGTATAATGGTTTGATAAAGTACATATCTTCTTGATCAGGATGACGAACTAAGTTGATTTAGTCATGTCCGTCTGTCCATCTGTATGAACGCAGCGATCGCGAAAACTACAGTAGCTAGAGACCCGAACTTTTCGACTTGAGATTATTCCAATCAATACGTAGAACCAGTTTATCATTTGTCGTTAAAATATATATCGATAAAAATCGATTTCAAAACTTGGTGTTCTTACCATATCTCGGAATCTAGAAGAGCTAGAGGCACAAAATTTAATTTTGTGTGTTCACATAAAGTAGACGCAGAGTTTGAATATTTTGCATTTTGGATTTCTTCCCCAATCGCCCCAAATATCAAAGACACTAAAATCGCAAATCAAATACTACAGACTTGCGATTGGGCTTATACATACATTTCAATTTTCTTATTCCTGAAAATTATTCGCCACTGAGTAAGTGTGTGTGTGTAAGTGTATGTGTGCATATGTGTATGTATGTATAAATGCAAGGGGGTTGCAATTTTTGTAAAGATCGCAGGGTTCAGGGTATGTCGTAGTCGGGCGCTCCTAACTATAGCTTATTTCTTGTTTTTTGTTGAATATTTGCCTGAAAAAGAAATATTCATTTTTTCCCCTAATTGAAAGGCTTAATGCAAGAGAACTGCCATAAGTTAATGAAAAGCCTTTTAAGGAAAAATTTTTAATTATTGTCTTTGATTTCATTCGTAAGCTTGAAATGTGCAAAAGCTGAAATTGTAAAGAAATTAGCATTTTTCAATTTTTTCATTTTATTGAATTTATTTATATAGAAAAGGCCAACAAAGGTACAGAGTAATTAAAGTTAATTTTATAAACTATAAATTTGGCATACAGATTTCACTCTTTTTATTTCTAATTTTTTTTGCTATTCGACATTCTGAAATGGGCATTTTATAGTTTTTCACAGAGTATTTTAAGAATAATAAAAATAATATAATTTTTTTTTAATATATATAAAATATTGTTATTACTCATATCTAAAAACAAATGACGAGCAAACACACCATTTATTTGTGTTACAAAACGCAACAATTGCCAATTGGCGCGAAATTGCGGTACTTTTAAAAGCAGACATTTTCAATATACAGTGTTATGGGTAGCACTGAGCGCGCGGCAACGCTTTGCAACACTGCTTTTCGATTACATGAGCAGCCAAAACAACATCAGCTGATTGCGGCGTGCAGCGGAAAAACCAAAACATTTTCGTGCAAAATGTTACAAAATCTTACGCTGCTCCTGCGCACACAGGCACGCCGAAAGTACGCCAAGGCGGCCCTACAAGCCAAACCAAAGGAAAGGGAGCAAAGCCAGAGTAAGCCGCTCATCAGCTGCCGGCGCACGCAATTCAATCTGCTGCAGCATGAACCAGCGGGCGCCAAGTTCGGCACGTTGCCGCTCTGCTCCAAGGGTTGGCTGCATAACAAGTCCAAAGGCGATCAGTTCACGTTGAATCCCAGTGTCAGCCGCGCACAGCTGCAGGCGGAGATGCAGAACCTGGATGATTTTCTGGCCACGGGACAAATTCAGCTGCATCCACAGCTGCTGGAGAATCTGCAGCAGGAGCTGGGTATAAAGCAATTGACGAGCATTCAAGCGCAAGCCATGCCCATTGTGGAGGGCAAATTTCACACGCTAATTGCCGCCGAGACGGGCTGCGGCAAGACCCTGGCCTACCTGTTGCCAGTTCTCAATCAGATGCTGACAGCGCAGAACAAAGAGAACCAAGGCGAGCACCAATTCAATACGCCCAGCGTGCTTATACTTACGCCCGGACGCGAGCTGGCCACACAAATCTCTCAGGTAGCGCAAAAGCTGTGCGCGGGAACGGATCTAAAAGTGAAGGCGCTGCTGGGCGGGAATACCAAGCAGCTAATGCTGAATCCACAGTTCGAGCAGACGGATATATTGGTGGCCACGCTGGGCGCGATCAGCAAACTGGTGACCACGGGCATCTATCACATGGAGCACGTGCGACATGTGGTGCTGGACGAGGCGGACACGCTGTTGGATGATTCTTTTACAGACAAACTAACATATTTCTTGAGAAGATTTCCCGTAAGTTTACATTTCGTATTAGTGCAGCAGTTGCTAACTTTATTTGGTACAGTTCCACAGAAACCACGTGCAGGATACGCACATTGTGGGCACACAGCTGCTGCTCGCCTCGGCCACAATGCCCACGAATACCCAAGAGATTCTGAAGCGCGTCATCGATGTGGAGACCATCAGGGAGGTTGTGAGCCCGCATTTGCATCACCTCATGCCGCACGTGACGCAAAAGTTTCTGCGCATATCCAAGGCCGATCGGCCGGGCAACTTATTGACTCTGGTCAAGCAGGATTTGGCCAAGCGACGTCCCCTGATTGTCTTCAGCAATAAGTCGGCCACCAGCGACTATGTCTCCCTTTTCCTGAACAATAGCGGCGTCAATTGCCTCAATTTGAACGGGGATATGTTGATGAAGATACGTTTGGGCCGCTTCGAGGAGTTCCAGCGTGGCGAGTGCGACATTCTGTCCACGACAGATATGGGCAGCCGTGGACTGGACACAACGCGAGCGCGTCATGTTATAAATTTTGATTTCCCGCTGCATGTCTCCGACTACATCCATCGCTGCGGACGCATTGGACGTGTGGGCAGCTTGGAAAATTCGCTCATTACAAACTTTATTTCATCCCGCCGAGAAATCGATGTGGTGCAGCGCATAGAACACGCTGCACGCACGGGCGGACTGCTGCCCGATGTGAATGCGAACATTAAGAATATTATTAAGAAGCGAATTATGGCCGATATGAAGGCGGCAGGCATGCCAGTGCCGCAGGAGGAGGCATTCTAGAATTGTTTGTTAAATAAAGTATGCAGAAACTTAATTAAATAAATTGCAAATTTTATATATGCAAAGGTATTTAATCTTCGACACTCATAAATTAACAGTTATTTTTATATTTAATTTCCCCACCCACCCGCTTAGCTTTAGATGCGCAAAAAGTGATACCCGCTCTTCGCCACCACACGGCGCACATTGACCAGCGGCTTGAAGAGCTTGCGCTTGGCAATTAGAATGTCGGAGTGGACAATGTCGCTGCCGCCATTGGTCGAAGGCGAGTCCATAAACTGCACCGCCGCCACACCCTTCGGCTTGAGCAGCATTGGCCGACAGCCGGCAAATTTAAAACGTATGGTGCCGGCGCAATTGAGCCGCAGATTGGGCTGCACCAGCTCGGGAAAGGCCTCGCACAACGTGGGCTTGGGCTTGAGCGCCTTGCTGGGATCATCGCCATGGCACATGGCTGCCGCCAACGTGCTCCACTCCAGGCGACGCACGCCAGGCAGCGCCTCGATTCTATAGGCGGGCTGTTTGGCTTGTATATAGCGCTTGGAGATCATTTTCTCATATGCATCTAAAAGTAGAAGGATTTAGTTATCTATGTAGCAAATATCTGTGCATCAACTTACTCGCATAGTGCACCAGGTAGGGCTGCAGACTGCCCGCTCCGCAGCCGTATTCCAGCCACTCATATAAGTGTATATCATCTCGTCCGCCCAGAAAGATGGCAGCTGGCGCCAAATCCCGCCAGAGACTGTCGGATATATCTTTGGCATTCAGCTTGTAAATATAGGGTATAAACTCGCGGAAAGCGTACTCGCCCAGTGCAATAAGACCGCGAATGGCACGACTGATGTACTTGAAATCTGCAGTAGAAAAAAGCGCATATTTTAGTCTAGCAAGTATTAATCAAATCAAATTTCTGTCGTAAAAAGTTTTCCACAATCCCGTGGCTAAGGTTCACTTACACCAAAATCGTAAAACAATTCAGATTTTTATCTCCAGCTGTTTAAGCTGGTCATTGATTATCAATCAGTCAGTCAGTTAATCGGTCGGGATACATAGTTTAATATAAAATAATACAGGTTTTAATAAGCGCATACCCCGCTCGCTGCACACGTCGCGTCCTTCAAAGAATCTCGCCAGGCGACGTTTAATCAGAAAGAGGCATTCAGCATGCAAATATCCACTTTGTGCCGCCAGTTGGCCTATGGTCTCGCAGAGCTCATCCACGTAGCTGTTGCCCACGGGGCTAGCGAAGTAGCTGGATAGTTGTTGTGGCTCCTGCTGCTGCTGTTGCTCGTTAGCATCGTTGCTATCGTCATCCAGCTGCAGCTTGTAAATGGTCTGCTCCTGTGAAGCGTCGCTGGTGAAAATAATCTCCGGCACAGGCTGCTGCTGCTGTTGTGGCTGTTCCGGCGGTGGCATCTGTTGCTGCTGCTGCTGTTGTTGTTGTTGTTGTTGTTGCTGTTGTTGCTGCTGCTGCTGCTGCTGCTGCGTGTCAACCTGCATGCCCTGATTCGCATACTGCTCACCGGGCACATCGCTGCCCAAGCTCGGCTCCAGTTTAAGAGCCCGATCCAGCTCCATTGGAACTGGTGTGTGCTGTGACTGTGCCCCGCCCTCAGGCACCTTAATGGTCTCGTAGGGCGCCATCAGCTGGCTGATGAGCACCTCGGCCAGATTGAAATACTCCGGTCGACAGTTGATGTGATTCGCATGGGCATTACAGTTGCAGGCGCGCAGCAGTCGCCAGCAGCGTTGGCTCAGCTGGTCGTGCTGCTTGAAAGCGAGCAGCTGCAGCATTTTGCTGACTATGACGCGATAGCAGGCTCCCATCAGTGGAGTTTTATACGTCTCTGAAATGGCCACGTTGCGTTGTTGGGCGTCACCAAAGATGGCAGCTTAAAGATAGGCAAACACAAACGGATTAGATAATGAGCACTGTTTGCGGGCGGCAAACACCTACCAGTTACCAGACTCTGTACAAACTGCTTTAGCTGTTCCGTATTCTTATCCTCCACCGGGCAGATGCACGTGAAATCCGCATCATTTGGCAGCGAGAGCGTAATTTCCTTTTGGAACTCATCGCGCAGCTCAAATATCTTATCCGAATGAAAGAAATAGCTGCCATCGTAGTCAATGCAATCCCAATCGCTGTCCATAGCGCCAAGCATGGGCGGCACATCGGCATCCTTCAGCACCTCATTGACCAGATCGTAGGTGACGACGCCGCCCGAGTGACGCGAGTAAATCTTTACATTCTGTGGGAAAACTTTCAATTAAAGTCCTATTTTAAAATGACTGACAAGCTTTATACATTTATGAGCTCCCAGACTTTGTAGGATGCATCTTCCGCCAGGCGCGCGCACACATCCTGCGACAGCTCCACATCCGTTTGATCATGTTGCTCCCAGAAGATCTTGATGCTGCGCGGATCAAAGCCGGCATAGCTCTTGTGGTGACTCTGCAACGACAAGTTTGTTTATTTGTGTTCATTGGCCAAATTATCGAAAATTCCACGCACCAGTTTGCCGGAATTGTTGAGCAACTCCACACCCGCACCCTGTCCGTGTCCGCCCACGGCAAAGGAAGCATCAAAGAGATTATAATTGCTCAAACTCGCAGTGGGTGTCGTAGGCGTTGTGGCCACATTTACATGCGTGGGCGTGGCTGGCAAGCTGCCCATTGGAACGACAATATTTGCAGCTAGGACCGAGTTTTTGCTGCCAGCTTCCAATTTTGTGTTTTTCGAGCGAGATTTTGTGGACTTTTTGCTGATTTTGCCCAGCGACGATTTGGCCGGCTCCTCTGACGGCACACCGCCTGATGTTTTCATAATGTTTCCCTTTTTTATTTGTGCAATTAAAGTAAGTTTAAATTGTTTTCGCTGCGCGACACTTTTAGCGGTATTTAATAAACAATTTTGCTTAAACAGCTGATTGATGTTGTCGACGTCTTGTGGCTGTCGACAAATAAGATATCGATACTTTGAAAGCAAGCGGCGGCAATATTAAAAAAAAAAAACAAATTTGCAAAACAGCTGATTGAACTTTTTGATACATTGTGGCGATAACCGATACTCTACTAGAAGTACTCGAACAATTGTTTGCTTATTAATAAATTTGTTATTTTAAGTAAGAAAGGGAACGCATAAAAATTAAAGGACTTTGCGCCATGGCGGAGGCTGCAAATGTGCGTCAGAATCTGCAGAATGTACCCTCGATCTTTGAAATATCGGCCGCTGAGACGCTGGACAACCTTATCTATCCTGCACTCAGCAAAGTGTTTGATTACTTTGGCCTGCGTTTGGACTTTAAGCTCTGGGGCAATCTGCGAATACGCGAGGAGGTCTCACCGGCTGTAACATGGATTTTACAGTACTTGTACCTGCGCAAGCGCGCCTCCTCCTTTGGCGAAAGCTTCTACGGACTGCAGCGAACGGCCAGCGCAACGGGCGAGCTGCTCAACCGGCAGCAACAATTCAGCTCGGCAACGCTGTTGACTCTGCTGCCCTACGTGGAGCGAAAGCTGCGGTCGCGCAGTGCGCAGCACGCGGACACCTACGCCTGGGAGTCGCACCTGATCAATCTGTTTCACGTATACAACGCCTCGAAGGCGGTGCACACATTCCTGTACCTCATCAAGTATGCGTCCAGTCACTCGCCGCTGTTTCGTGCTCTGCGCCTGACTCTGCGCTATCCCAGCGAGCCGCCCAAGGAGGACAAGTGGACGTTCATCTTCCTCAAGATGCTCGAGGTGCTGGCCTTCTTCTTGCAGTTCATACAATGGTGGTATTCGAATGATCAGCGCCGCAAGCTGGGCGGCACCCTACAAAATCCCCAGGCCATGCCGGAGCGTGAACTGCCCAAGGAGCTAAAGGAAGCACTGCCAAAGCGCGGCGAATGCCCCGTTTGTCTGCTGCAGCTGCAAACGCCGACGGCATGCGCTGTGTCCGGCTATGTCTACTGCTGGAAATGCATTGTGACGCATCTAAAGGAGCACGGCACCTGTCCCGTGACCAGCTATCCCATTACAATTGAAGACCTGGTGCGCATCTATGAAACGTAGCTGCCAGAAATCTGTATTAATTTAAGTTTGTTATAAAATAGAGTAAAACATTGTAACGGCTCGGTTATATGTCCGTCAAATGGAATCCAAGCTGTGCATTGTAGCATATATAGACGGGGTAGAAGTCCAAAAACGTTGTCAAGAGATAGCCCATTGTGCCCAGGGTCAGAACGTACTCGCAAAGCGAGAAGACCGAATAGGCTGCGAGTAGGTAAAGATAAGATTAAACGAGAAAGAACAGTTTATATTCGCTTTACCGAATATTGAATACCCTTGCCGAAATATACAAAATTTGTGATACATTTATTGTATGTATTTGGGATCTACATGATACAGTAATTAATATTGATACGAATATCCTGATGTATTAGAAGCATAGTGAATTGCTGAGTTTGATTTGGATATCTTTAAAAACAAAACATTTTCTATATAAGATCTTATTTTTTGACTAATTATCTCCATAAAAGCTGTATGGTATATAAGTTGGATGGTGATGAAACAGTGCTAATATGTAAAGAGCCTAATAAAGCTCGTAAAAGAAATTTTTCAGATAAAAATAATTTTTTATATATCGACTGCAACAAAAAGAGAAAGGTACACAAACGGACGGACATGGGAATATCAATGCATACTGATCAGGAATATATAGATATAAGAAAAAATTGTGCTTGGCGATGCTTGCTTTAATACGTTACACATATCGTTAGCCAGTTACATTCTTCAAGGCTATAAAAGGGAGTAAAAAAAATAGACTTACCAAAAGGCAGACAGAACTTCGTATGCAACAGATAAAAGGGCCACATGATAACCATGGTGACGGAGCACGTAATGGCCAGCTTCTGTTTGAGCAGGTAGGACAACTGCTCATGTGGCCGATTAAGCTCGCGTCGATAACGTTTGAGGCGCAAAAATAAGGTAATCATTAGGCCGCAGCTGGAAAACCAACAGGAAAGGGCCGAGGCGTAATGGATTAGCACGGGGCCCTTAAGGTTAATGTACTGAACCAATGGCACCAAGCTGATGCTGTGCTGTATCAGAAACCAGAAAAACAACCAGCCCAGTGGCCGTCCATCCGGCGGCAATAGCCGTCTAAAGTAGCGGCAATAAAGCCACACGGCCAGGGGGCGGAACGGCAAATGCAGCCAGGTGACCAACACCCAACTGAGCTGATGCGCCTGAATCACCGCCGACATGGATGGCACAATGTTGGTGACACCGCAGTGCGTATAAGTCGAGGCCTCAAAGTCGCTTATCCAAGTCCAGAGTATGGTAGACACCGCTAAAATGATCGGTGGCACGTATCCAATGAACAAAAGTTTTGCCATCGAAATGCGGAGGTGCGTTAATGAAGGGCTAGGCACATCCTTGATGAACATGGGCAATACTCTTAGATTATTCAACATACTGTTAATACAATGGAAAGCTTATAGTTTAATTATTTATACTTCGTATTTTCTCTTTTCAAAAAAGCTACTTAAAATTTCTAAGTGAAGAATTTCTCTTAAGTTGCTTTTTGGTTAAAAATTAAGTAAACTTTGAGCTTAAGCTAATACCGCACACTTATACACAAAATACGCCGGGAGTGGGCGTGGACGTAAGCCTGGGGCAAGCTAAAAATTCGTAAAATAGAGACCGTTCCGGGCATCGCAGACGACGCTGTGGGCATAGAAATCCCAATAGGCCGTCATATGGAAGCCCATGTTGGTTATCACCACAATATACTCGAACAGCGCAAAGAATGTGTAGACTGTAAAAGCGAAAAAGTGGTTGCATTAGCAATGGTTGTCCAAACGGGGTACATTACATCGGATCGCCTGCTTACCGCCCGCCTCACAGCGTGCATTGTGCCGCACGAAGCAGTAGCCGGCCAGGCCAAAGGCTACCACATTGATGAGGAAGAGGTTGCGCTTGAAGCGCAGCGATTTCTCCTCGTGCGGCAGCAGCACCACCCTGCGTGCGCTCCTGTTCAGTAGATAGGAGATCAGCATGTAGCACTCGCTGCTCGCTATGAAGACCACGAACGAGTTCCGATGGATCTCATAGTTGTCCGCTGAGGTCCACAGCGACAGGCAGAACAGCGCAAAGTTCTCGATGACGTTTAGTGTACAGGCGAGGATGCCAAACATGCGACGATTGCGCCGTATATGCTCCCTATAATACTCCAAATATATCTTGGCCGCGATCAGACGCATCGGCAGGTGCAGAATGATGGCCAAACGCCAGACCGTTTTCTGCGGCTCGTAATTGCCAATTGCCGCCGAAACGGAGGGCAAATAGTTTGCCACATCACAATGTGTAAACGTGGAGCGCACAAAATCGTAAATCAGCGACCAGACGACGCAAAAGAAGAAGGCACCGAGCGGCAAGCTGAGGGCGATAATCGCCAACCGGGGAAAGGATATGCGACAGAAGACCCTCTTCGGGTCGTTTAGGCGCTCGTAGGTGGGCAACATGGCTGTGCTTGGTGGTGTAGCTCACATAATTTGCACGCGCCCAATTGTTGCTGTAAATGTAGTTAACCTTTTAACCGAATATTCATTTTGATTGTAACGCCAGCGTGTAAACAAATGGCAGTGGCTGGTATGCTGCAGCGCCAATATTGGCAAATATGAAACAATTGGCCATTCTCTAGTAGGCAGCATTTTTAAATACAACCCTTTCAAATTAAAATTAATATTCCGTTTTTTTAACGTTTATATTATTAACACAAAAAGATCATTGCCAATTTATTTGACTTGTATCCGTTTTGCCAGCTCATTTTTTCTTCATATTACCAGCATACTTTCCTTATCCAAGAATCGATTGAGCTGTATCAAGAATTGTCAATTGCAAAGTACAAATTTACAAATTAGGGAGCATTCTATAGTAGCTGCATACCTACCCTACAATGCCGGTATCGATATACACTTTCCACATGCGTATTATCGATATTTTGGCGTGTGTTATGCCAAAAAAAAGAAAAACAACAAATCCCAAAACAACGCGCTTTTTATTTTTAATATTGTTTTATGCAAAAAGTACCACCACGACATGGACATACTTTTAGCAAACGTGAACAGTCTGCAGTTCAAGGCGGAACGCGACTTGATCGAGCAGGTGGGCGCGATACCGCTGCCGTTCTACGGCATGGACAAGTCCATTGCCGCCGTCTGCAATTTCATCACAAAGAATGGCCAGGAGTGCGACAAGGGCAGTGCCTGTCCCTTCCGCCATATACGCGGCGACCGCACCATCGTCTGCAAGCACTGGCTGCGCGGCCTCTGCAAGAAGGGCGACCAGTGCGAGTTCCTGCACGAGTACGACATGACCAAGATGCCGGAGTGCTATTTCTATTCTCGTTTCAATGCCTGCCACAACAAAGAGTGCCCCTTCCTGCACATTGATCCGCAGAGCAAGGTGAAGGATTGTCCCTGGTACAAGCGCGGCTTCTGCCGCCACGGGCCACACTGCCGGCACCAGCATCTACGCCGCGTGCTCTGCATGAACTACCTGGCCGGCTTCTGTCCAGAGGGGCCCAACTGCAAGCACATGCACCCGCGATTCGAGCTGCCGCCTCTGGCCGATCTCAGCAAGGATCAAATGCACAAAAAACTGCCTACGTGCCACTACTGCGGTGAACTCGGCCACAAGGCGAACTCGTGCAAACAGTATGTCGGCAGTTTAGAGCATCGCAACAACATCAACGCCATGGACCACAGCGGGGAGAACAACGAGGACGGCGTGCCGAATCATCCGCCGCCGGCGTTTATCAAAGTGCCCACGCCACTGGAGGAGATCACCTGTTACAAGTGCGGACATAAGGGCCACTACGCCAACAAGTGCCCCAAGGGTCACCTGGCCTTCCTATCGAATCAACATAGTCATAAATAGTGCTAAGCCCTGAATACCCATTGTAATCTAAGAATTCAGTTTATAGTACAGATTAAATCTTCCGTCAGACCATCAAACGAGTCCGTCATGCAGGTTGGGAGCTATCGATATGCCGTACATCGGGTTTTTCCACTTGTGCAAATTAAATTATCACGAATATAATATTATAAATGCTTACAGTACCTTAATTTTTTTCTTGGCTTAAACAATTAAAACTATAATTAAAATACTCGAGTATAAAAATCATTCAACTCGAATTAACACAAACATCTTTGGAAATATCGATATGATAAAAAGTTGTGTTCTCACTGAGCGCATTAAAATAAAATTTACTGCAATCAAAATCAAATGCTGTAAATGTATTGTTCAGTTCTTTAATATTTTTAAATCTGTTGCAAGAATCACCAATCGCTTCTCGATAACAAGCAATTTGATGTTACTAATGCACTTAGCTTCAATCAATTTGCTGCGCAAGATATGATGCAAATAAATCAATCGGCTCTCGATAAAAAAAAACAACTCGATAACACTATGCACATTGCTGCACTCCAGTGGAAAAGTATCGACAACATCGCTACGCAATTTGCTGCGCACATACACACGAACGAAAACAAAGTGAAAAATATAATTGACGAGTAAACATCACAGGTGTAGTTTTCGCCGTCAAAAGTTTAGGGGTTTTTTCGGTCAACTGGACAAGCTTTTTGTTAAACAAAATTTTAAACTGATTTGCTCAAAATACACAGAAAATTCGAACGTTTAGTAAACAAAGCGAAAACATGACGATTCTAGCTAAATTAAGAGGTGAAAAGCAGGATCTGGAGAAGGTGCCGCTGCCATTGCATCTGAACGATGAGGCTATCATGCATCACGGCTCGTTAATCAATGTAAGTTTTGGACAGTCTTTTCTTTTGCGCAATCATGTGTGTCCTTGCAAGCCCCACACCCCCGCCCACACACATATCCTGTGTGTCCTTCGTGAAAATAGCGCTACAAGTTTCGTTTTCGTTTGCCTTCGCGCGCGTTTGTGTGTATGTGTGCGTGTGCTTGTGGGCGTCCATTACTGTGAGATTTTCTATGTATATGCATAAGACTATGTGTGTGTGTGTGTGTGTGTATGTGTGTGATTGCTCTCAGCAGCATGCATACTTATCGATTTTTCCATACTGGAATTCCCAGTGAGTGTCCTTGCACTCCTTGCTTCGCTCCTTTTTGAGGTCGCGCAACGATTGGCATTGCCAACCTGCTGCCCGCTGCCTGCTGCCTGCTGTGACCGCTACCTACTCCCCTCCACTTAAGCTGCCATTTCTTTTTTTCTATCTACTCTCTTTTTCTTCTTTTTTTGTTTGCATTTGTATCTTTATTGTCTTTTGCTTGGGCTCATTGTGACTGATTCCAGTGCACGTTTTCCAGATGCCAATGCATATAGAGCTGTACATCATACATACATATGTATGAATATATGCAAAGCGAAAATTGCATTTTTAAGCAATGAGTTCAATATTGCATTTGCCTTTGTTTGTCTTAATTTTCCAATTGCGTCGCTTTTAAAGCCGCAAACTAGCTTGTTTTTTTTTTGCCCTTTGCTCATTAGCGATAAGTACAAACGAAGCACATTATTTGTTGGAGAATTTAGCAGTGCTGTCAGAAATAAAAAAAGCTCAAGTTGCTATAGATATGTAGCTTAACAGTAAACAAAATTTAGCTGAAATAAGCTAAATACAATAAAAATAAAAAATAATAAAATAATAAATATAATAAAAAAAAAAAACAAAATAGTTATATTATTTGAATTTTCTTTTATACAATAAATTTGAAAATGAAAAATTCCAATATTTTTATTTTTGAATCAATGATATTTTGTTATCATATACCATATTTTTAATTTTATTCAATTGCCAAGTTTTATTATTAAAACTCAGACCACAATCATTAATATTGTGTATTTTAAATAAAAATATATATATATATATCCATATGGCAACTTATAATGTACATAATATATTATTCCTGTTATTCCAGTTCGATTCATTTAATATTTCCTTGTTTACAATCTTGTTTTGCGGCACTCCTTTTGATAATGCATATATCGTAAGCGATAAGCGCAAACGATCAAGTAATGCGACAAGTGTTAACCGCTATTAGTCATGTTATAAATTTATGCACAGTAATGGGCGTAATACTAAATACACTTTTCATACCCTGAACCAATTGAAAATAGATAAAAAGGGTTTTTCAAATGTATGTTACTGGCAGAAGGAAACATCTCCAAGCCCATAAAGTATATATTCTTGATCAGTATCACTAGCCAAGTCGATTTAGCCATGTCTGTCTGCCTGTCTGTATGAACGCGTCGAATTCAGAGTCTACAAAAGCTAGAAAGCTGATCTTAGTATTATTCAGTTTATAAATACGACACGTAAATTTTAAATGATTATATTTTAAATAATTTTAATTTTCGTATCGATATTTATCGTTTTTTACCTGGTTTTTTGAGCATATCTCTAAGAGCTAGAGCCGTGTAAAACATACGTAGATTTTTTTTTTGTATTCCTTTGCACACATACATTCCGATTTTTTTTACGAGTTTTTTAACAGCCAAATGAAATGGTAGTGTTGCGTAGCCGATAAGAGTTGCTTAGCTGATGTTAATCAATCGGTGGTTCGACCGCAGAGGCGGAATTGTTTTTTTTTGATAAATTTTAGTTGATTTTTTTTCAAATTTTGTCCACAAATTTTTGGTGCCGTACGTGTGTATGTATGAAATGCTGGATTTAAGGTATCTCCTAGTCGGGCAGTCCCGACTTGAGCAATCTCACTTGTTTTTTATGTTAGATAAGCTAATAACTAGTTAATTAAGATTTTCTTAAGTTTAGAGATAATTATTTAGTAATTCTACTAGACTACTGTAATTTACTATAAATTTAATTGTACATAATTACAATTTATAAACTAATACTTATTGTTTTTTGCTTGTGTTTTTCTAATCGCAGCCCAAAATAGCGTACAGCGATGCGGACACAGAGTCGATGGTCTTCAATCGGCCGCAATATCAATGTCTAAAATCGTTTCTGTTGTTCCTGAGCGCCATCATCGTAATGCTGATGGGCGTGCTGGGCGGCTGGACGATTTACCGGATGTATGCCCCGAATCATTCTAGTATGCGGTATCATGCACTCTGCGACATACCCTATGCGGAGGATTCGATCGATCTGCCACGTTTCTATGCGCGCAACGATGACGCCTTTGCCCTAAATTGGCGCTCCCTCTTGCCGCAACTCTCTGGCTCGAACTCCGACAGCATCAGCAGCGGGGGCAGCAGCAGCAGCAGCAGCAGCGGCGGCAGCCAGTTCGAGGATCTGGTTAATGACAACTTCTTCCGCGAGGAGATCGAATTGGACAGCAGCGACGATGACGATGGCTATGCCAAGATCGATGTGCCCGATTTTAAGGATGGTCGCCACGGTCGCTTCATGCACGACTTCAAGGAGGACCAGTCGGCCATCATCGACACCACCACCAATCGGTGCTTCATTATGCCGCTGGACCGCGACACCACCCTGCCGCCCAAAAGTTTTGTCGATCTGATGCAGAAAATGGGCTCCGGCTACTATAACATCGATACAGAGCGCGTGCGTCGCAATATGCGCGTTATTACACCCCGTATTACTGATCTATCGCTGATCTCTGAGCGCATAGCCAATGAGTGCTACGACATGAAGGTCTACATGATGGAGAAATTTGTTACTGGGGGTAAGTCGACATTCTAACAAAATCTGTTTCTATACCCAGTCTAAATGTGATTTTCTTAGAAATAGAAAGATTAAATTTGAAATATAAGCTTATCGATACTACACGCAATTTTTAGCTAACTTCCTCATTTCTCCCATATCCTACAAATTGTTGATCATCACTCTAATTTCTCTAAAAATTTAATAATCGATTAATCGATTTTAAACAACTAATTTGAAGGTATTCATTGTAGATTCTAAAAGTGGGCGTATAAGCTTGTGCATACTACATTACTTTTTTTGAGCGCTCCACTGTTTCTTTTAGACCAATAAATATAGGTTTGTTCAAGTTTTTTCTAAATTTTTACGGTTATCGGTATATATCGATATGCAACCACCAAAGATGTCGACTGTCCTTTTGCATATTCATGTGAAAATATATTGAATATTTGATTCCGATTTTCCCAAAATAAGATATAGTAATTTTTTTTTTGTGTGTATATTTAGGACTGGGTACAAGGTATGTGCTGATCGGATTCGTTCGACCTGTAACACGTTTTATATAATATTTCATACTGATTGTTTTTTCTTATTCCTTGCAGTGGCCAAGCGCTCGGCTGAACCTCTCCCAGATGCCGGAAAGTATGCTGAATTCATGGGCAAGGGCGTGATCGAATACGATCTGGCCAACATAGCTGAGGTGGACGCCTACGAGGCGAACGAGGCCCGGCAGCAGCAAGTAGCTTGAGCTGCAGTTGGCCAAACGCAACAAATGTTTTAAATCATTAGCGTACGAAAAAAACAAAAAAATATCTAAAAAAAAAAAAACAAAGACAAACAAAATAGTCTTGATTTCAGTAAGTGTGTGTGTGTGTGTCTGAATTATAGGCGAATGCCACAACTTGTAGTCTATAGCTCCATTTAGACAGGGGCGAAATCGGGTTTTTTCAACACGAATCGAACACGAAAAAATGATTAAAACATCAACACGTTTCGACAGGACACGCACTACTTAACATATTTTAAACTTAATACATGACTTGGTTATCATTTTATTTTTATAATAAACTTTTTTGCAACATACTCGCTTTAAAGTTTATTAAAATAGTAAAATGACAAACATATCAAAATTATAAAGTATTTATTTTTATCTTTAATGTATACAAATAGAAAATATGATATTTTTAAATTTCATTTGAATTTTAACATACAATTTGCTTAATTTAAAATTTCTTGTTGCTTAAAATTTGATTGTGATATTTTGATTTTTATTTTTGTACAATTGGAAATTTTTGTTCTGCAATTCATGTTAAATCGTGTTGTTCAATACTGTTTTATTTTTTTTTTAACATAAACACGTCGTGTTAAGTCGTGCGTGTTCGTGTCGCCAATTGGAAAACACGACAGGCTCCCAGCTCCAATTGCGAGATAACCATGCTTTTAAACTGGAAAAAGATCGTATTGTATTGGCCAACACGGCTCAACGAGCCGTGCTCAGTTAAGAATAGCGAATCATATATACTATATAAAGAACAGAAAAACGAAAGCCCTGTTAAAGAAATGTACCTAGAAAGCAATTAAATGCGATTGACGAAATTGTGACAAATACAAAAAGCAAACAAAAAATATAATGCGAGTGCGAATCTGGTTGGACTATGGCTAGAGTTTTAGATGTAGAGATTTCGGATTGCTACAACTTTCTATTGTATGTTTGAATAATGGGGGTAAGCTAAAAAAAAGAAAAGAAATAGAGACCCCAAACCCAACCACTTGATACATATAAATACACACTGCATTCGATTCCAAGTACATATTTTATATTATTATATATATATATAATCTTTAACTCTAAAACTAAAAAACGTACGCGTGCTAAACGATTATTTATATAGAAGAAACAGCTATTTACATTTGCCAGAAGACGCAAACGAACATCGGGAAATCTTAAGAAAAACAAAACTTAACAAATTAATCTAAATGTTCTTTAATCGATTTAAATGTATTAAAAACGCGAATTTGTGATCTTTAAATAACTGGTTTGGTTTCTTTCAATTGCCTACCCTATACATGTGGTTGGCATAGAGCTATCGTGTGATCCACGCCGTAGGCCACCTTGGACACCTTGCCATTGATGGCAGCCTTGAAGGGGAAGAACTGATCCTTCTTGTGTCCCACGCCCAGGTGGCCAAAGCGATTCTTGCCCCACATGAAGAGATCACCGTCGGAATTGACAGCGCCCATGTGAAAGACACCACAGCCGATGGAAACCACAGTGGTGGCATTGCTGAAATCATTGCGTCCAAACAGCGGTGGCATCAGATGCTGCGGCCTTGAGGTTTGCTCAACGAACGGACCAAATCCGAGGATGCCATAGCCCCAGGTGTAGACCAAACCCTGATCGTTAAGGGCCATGCAAAAGGAGCCGCCAGCAGCCACATCCTTAATCTTCCCAATACCCTTGGTCAGCTCTAGAGCTCTAGGTGTGCATATCTGTGTCGCGGCATTTTCCGAATCGTCCAGCTGCCCGTACTCCGAGTTGCCCCAGCCAAAGACATCGCCGTGCTCGTTCAACGCCAGCACACAATCCGAGGCGCAGGCAATGCGCACGATGCGCTCCTTCTCAATGTCGCCACCCACGAGGGTCAACTGACCGGCGCTAAGGTAGTTGCCTTGTCCCGTCTGGCCATCGGCACCCCAGCCGCAGCTGTAAACGCGTCCCTTTTGCGTCAGCAACATGGTGTGATCTTGTCCACACTCCACGGCCACAATTTTATCCTCAGCACCGCAGACATCGACCTGTGCGATACGGTGGATGAGAGCGCTTCGCGTGTAGGATTCATCATCGATAATGGACCTGCCGCACTGGCCATACGAATTGTTGCCCATGGTGAAGATGGTGCCATTCTGTGTGACCACGACGAGATGTGCACGACCAGCAGACATGCTGCATACCCGCATATCCTCATTCGTCTCGCCCTGCAACCTTGGCAGCTGCACAGCCGTGGGATAAATTATGACATCCAGATTGGCGGGATCGTTTTTGTTGCCCTTAACCTGATGGCCCAGCTGTGAGTCTGTGTTGAGACCGCTGCCAAAGAGCGTCTCGCCATCCGAGCGCTTCACGGCGTATGCCGTGAATCCGTAGCCGGCTGCAACATCTGTGATTTCATTGTTGTTCGAGAACTGAAGCCGTGTCGGATGATGCACCATTTCCGTGTAGCGCTCTTTGGCCTTCTTCACGCTCGTCTGTAGGCCGAGCGCACCCGTCTCCTGGAATCCCCACACATAGACGCGGTTTGCGTGAGCCGCGGATATCTTTGGCTCAAAATCTGAAGGAAAAAGTTTGGTTTGACAATGGGTTTTATTATCTTCTTCGTTTTACCTTTAATTTTCTTTGTGTCCTGTGCCAAGAGGCTACGCTTCGCTTTTGAGGTATACTGGCGGGCCAAACGCGGAGTCGTCGCCGTTGGTAACCTTTGTAACACTTTGAAGCTTAACATTTTAGCGGTTGTTTAAATAAATGAGATCCATGCATCGGGTCCATTGCATTGGTTATGTACATTCTACAATAACAAACTGAAAATCGATATGTCGATTACTTTTGGTATTTTTATAAATGCACTTAATTTAGTAGCATTAGTTTTTAAGTTGCAATAAAATTAGACTTCCATACTTTTGTAAATTTTTGAAGTTTTCTTATTTCAAAATTAAAAAGACAAATTGTTTTTCATAATTGCGCAAGCTTGTAATACTTACAATATTTCTTAAGTTAAATATCATACCTAGCACGAACTAACTTATCGATGCCACAGCTGTTTTCTTTAAGTACTCGATGCTTCAGTGGGATAAATATCGATGAGGGCGACTCATCAATACTATCGAAATTGTAGAGAGCGACGAAGAAGTGGCTCCGGCAAAAATTAATAAAAATTATTTATTAAACGCGAAATATTTCCTAGAAATTAATTAATTGCATTAATTAAATGCAGTAAAGTGCGGTTGCGTCATTGGCTTCAAACGAAAAGTGTCAAAAACAAGAAATAAACGTGCACCGTATGATTTTCTACAGGCTAGCATAATATACATACACACACACATACACAAACGAACAGATGTACACATAATGTACATTTAAAATCATTATTGTTATTGTGAACCTGTGTAAAAAGTGCAAAAAAAAGTACGGTTTGGCAAGCGCCTGAAGAGATTGGAAATATTGTTCGCAGCTAAAGTGAAGAAAGTGCAATTTTTTATATGGTCGCTGCTGCTGCTGCACAAAGGGCTGGGGCCGTTGGCTGCTGCTAGGAGTTGCCGTCGTCATCGCCGTCGCCAAAAACTTTCGTCGTCTCCGGTAGGTACACACAAAATATACGGCTGCTCCTGTTTAGCTCCTGTTTTGTGTCTCGCTCTCACTAACCCGCGCCTAGCTCAGCCTCTATCATGCTCTCTCGCTCTCTTGATATCTCTCTCATTTGTTATGTTTGGTTAAACTGCTCTCAGCATTTACATATTTATCGATTAACAGCGCGCCGTTTCGATTGCTCAGCACCACCGGCATAAACGGTACTTTTCCCAGGATAACACAAATAGGAAGGTGTTTGGAATAGCAAGCAAAGGAAAAAAAATTGCGTATCTGCTGCGCTCTCCTGCACTTTCACAGTTGCGCTCCCTCTCTCTAGCTGGGTGTTGTGCCCACAAAGCAACCCCCATTCGGCTGTACTCTCTCGGTCTCTCCTTTCAGCTCGTGCTCTCTTCGTGCGTTTCGTTTTTATGCAACGCCTGTTCGTGTTTTCATTTATCCTTTGGCTCGGATTTGGCTTTCTTTTGCAGTTTTTCGGTTACCATGGTCGTCGTTGCCACACGCACCGCCCGTGGCGTTATATGTGTCAGGAATCTGTCCTCCCTTACACCCCCAAATAACCAAACAACCACCGCCCGAACTTCGGATGCGCAGTTCACTTCGGGGCGCAGTTCACAACCCGCAACGCACGACCCACAATCCACATGTCACACAGGTCTCTTCTCACTCAGCATCCATTCTAAATTCAAACTCTGGCAGCACCAACAACACCAGAAACATTGACAACAGCGCAACTATAACTAAATCAACTCTGCACTAAATTGAGTTCAGTTTTCATATCGCATCAGTGCTGGCAGAATTTGCGTGTTTATAGCTAGACTCTAAAAAGTTGCTGGAAAATATGCTAGAGGACATTTATTTTTTACAGTTAAATCACGAATATTGCCGAATTCATGACGAATAATCAAAATTCCGGTTTTATTTATTAATTTATTTTTTTTAGAATATATATCTTTTCTCATAAAATACATTTATTTAAGTACAAAATTCGTAGAAGTATAAAATATAGCTTAAACTGTATTGAGGTAAAAAGAAAAAAAGCTAGTTATAGCTAAATGGTAGCTAATGTGGCAACACTGTTTCCCATGCTAGATGCACATGCATATAAACTTATTTATGTGTACAGTATATATACAATATATGTTTTTAGATTTACTCCCGAGTTGCTTATGGTTGCCCTTTTGGTTTCGATAACGCAACGCCCTCAACAGCCCCTCCCCTTCCCCTCACACATTTTATTTTCTTCTTGTTGTTGTTTTAGTGCATTTGGCTGTTCCATTTTCAGTGATTTAAGAGCCTGTCCCCCATCTAAATAGATCAGAAATAAAGAAACAATAACGAATTGTGCACAATATTTGGGCACTGCTTTGTTTTCAATTAGTTTCAATAATTTTTAGGGCCTCTTTGAGTGTTTCTTGATATGGTCGTTGCGTCTCCAATCCGTTGAACGGAACGAGCACTTCCTATCCGTGGACTGTTGTCGAAACAACTTTCCGCCTCATAAACCCGTCGAGCACGTGCAACTCTTTCAATTTCTCTTTGACGAACTGTCGCCGAGCGGCAGACAAAACAAAGGCGCTGCCTTGGCAATGTCTTGCCCCAAAGCAAAGGCAACAAAAACAAACAACAAATGCGACAAAATAGATCGAAGCTGCTGCTACTCGCTCAGTTCAATGGCCATAAACAGAAACCATCCAAGCATTTCAATGCCTCTAGTTTTGTTGGTGGCCTTGCGCCAGGCCTGAGCAGCCACAGTTGGCTAAAACGGTACACGAAGGCACGTTTTCGTGTGTAAAATGTAAATTTTTCATAATTTTTACATCATGTATATTAACTTGTCAGTCATTTTATTTGCATTGTTAACATACACTGCACTCTACATTGTAAAAGTTGTCAATTTTGACTGCATCTACCTGGTAACATTTACAAGCACCTTATCTGCATTGTAAATATATCAACTTAGCTCTTGCAACTTAGCACTTTAAGTGCATTTTCTAATACTTGAATTTTGAATTTTAGAATATCCAAAGAAATGTATTTAATGTCATTAAAAAGTTGTTCACTTGCAATTACTATCAATCGGCTTACTTTATGCTTTAATAAAACCAGTCAGCTTTTTACTCGCTTTCTCAATTTATCATCATGACTTTGCCAACATATTTACTTGGCAATTTTGGCTGGTCCGTACATTTTTTGGTTGCAGATTTAATTAGTGCCACACCATAATATCTACTCTTTTGCACCTTGAAAATTCAACCTCATATCAGATACCAAACTCTGTAGAATGAATATGCTTTAACATCTTACTCAAATATGAATACAAACTATTAAGTGGTTCTTTCGTTCCACTCAGCTTTCTCTCGAGGCCAGACACAGAGTGAAAACAAAACGTAGAAAAAAAAACCCCAAATAGACGGAAACCCTGACAGCAATACGGAAGATAGAATCACAATTTGTGAAAAGAAAAGAAACAAAAATGCTTTCGCCTTCACTCACCGTACACATTTTCTTCTTTTTTTTTTCCAAAAATATAATCTTATCGCTGATGACAACATTTTTCATAATAAGCAAATGTTTTACGCGCAGGCGTTGGTCTAAAATGAAGCTAATTAAGCTGCAGAACTTGCGAATTGACCTTCAACTCGACATATTGACGCCGTTTTAGCCCAGTGTCAAAAGTGGCCAAAAGTGAAAACGCAAAATTAAATGTATGGCTTTTGGGTCGCATAATTATTGATCTTTAATATTTTGTGTGGCCTCCGGTTGGTTATTGACATTGACTTTGATTTTGCTATGGCCAACAACCCCAACGTTGGCTTTGTATTGAAAACTGTCATTATCTTCTGCCACTTACAACACACCATTTACCTGGTGGGCATTACGTAAACAGCAAATGCCTCACGGCTGTCTCATAGCATTCTTTACTGTTTGCTTTTATACACTTGTTGAGAGTACTCTAATTTTGACAAGACATTTGTAACGCATATGTGGAGACAGTTTTTGTTTAAGCAATAATTAATTTCATAATATATATATTTTTTATAAAAGTTTTATATGTATTTAATTGCAGATTAGTCAGCCAATTTCTTAAGACTTTATCAATTTTTAAATTTTTCAATATACCTTAATTACATTTTTCAAATCCAAGACTTTTACGATTCCTAAGCTTATATGCAAATATTTTTAAGTCGAATTTTAATATTGTATAGCTTCCAATTTGACAAAAAAAATTAATTTTGTATATTTATGCATGTTCACATAATAAAATGCAGAAATAAATGCCTTATACGAATTTTTTAAATAAATGCATTTCATAATTACAGCATATCTGCATACATATATGCATATGTGTGTTTATATATGCAGATTCGCGTACTTTTGTTAAAAATAAATAATAATAATATATTCGAATGTTTTCATATGACCTCTTTAAGGTTTAACTGTATATAAATATATCACCATTTTGCTGTATGTCTGCAAGGGTATTTAATCTTCCTCAAATAACTGCTGTCTTTTTTTCTTGTTTCTTTTTTTTTCTTTTTGCTCCCCCTCGCTGCCCTACTTGTCGGTTGAATATTGTTGCCACAGTTAGTTGGTTTGTCTTTGTGTTAAGTACGCGTCAATCCAATCCAATTCCAATTCCATTTCCAATACCTGTTCGTGACTCATCGAGCGCTTGGCCATTTGGGCCAGCCCCAGCGCCAGACTCAAATCTCAGTTATGTTTCACAGTGGATAACCAGGTTTTTTCTCTCTCTTCTTCTACTCTGTTATCGTTGCTGTGGATGCTGTTGCACGTATCCAACACTCGTTGCCAAATCAATTGAAAATTCATCAATTAAAATCAAGTGGTTTCTCGTTCTCCACCTCGTTCCAATGCCCTCTCAGAGAGAGGGTATTGTTATTTCGTCACATGTGTGAGTTCATAAAAAAAATATATGTATTCATGTTTATATATACATATACATATATATAAATCTTCAATTTATATGCGTCGATATAGTCATGTGCGTCTGCCGCGAGCTGTGTGAACTAAGCTCTTAGTATCGGTAGCTTAATTAAACATGGTACAGATGCTTCTTAGTGCTCAGCGATGAACATATGTCGTATGTCGAATTACTATATTATATAGCTGTCATAGGAATGAATATTAAATTTTTGTATAGAAAACTTTTTGTTTTTCAAGATATCGTAGCCAAACTCGACATAAATTTATTGGCTTCTAATCTTTACCCTCTGGCCCAATTAAAACAAAATTGAAATACTATATCATTTAGTTTTCATAGGAACTAACGGTTGAATCGGTTGAGTTTCAGTGGGTAACACTTTTTATAATGGAAATGTTTTAGATATATTTCTAAAATATAAACAAAATTTTTATCCAGATCGATAGAAAAGTCAGTTTCAAATAAGAAAAAAAGTTTTCGATAAAATCCCGACGCAACTTAAAATAATTTTAAAGTTATTTTAGTTTAGTTTTTTTGGGGTTTTTTTCGACACAGTTTTAGTCATCAAATTATTTGGATTATGTATGTACGTTCCTATCACAGAGAAACTATATGTACGACACTATTGTTGTTGGAAAGAAATTCTTTGTTTTATATGCTATTCTGAATTATAATGTGATAAGAAAGAAAACAATTGATATTTTATTACAAATTTCAAATAGCGCTAATGGGAGTATAGGAACAAAAAATAATATAAAAATAAAATAGCATGACGAACACCGCCTTATCTTAGATTGGATTATATATTTATATTTATTTACATTGGTTAAAATTCGTCACAGCATAGTTAATTGTTGCCTGGTGTTTTTGTTTTTATTGAATTCAATTACGAGTTTCAAATCTGTGTGTTGCCCCATTTGTGTGGGGCAACTTTCACTTGCGTCCACTATTTCTCGCTTGGCCACAATTGCGGACAGCAAGCTGTCTGTCGTATCGGGCTTTAAAAAAAGCGTTCAACATCCACATCATCATCATCATCATCATTGTTACCATCATTATCATTACCATCCCTAACACACACACACACTTTCATCAGCTCTCATATCCTTGCTCTAAGGCCCGTTTTTGATTATTTACATTTTTTGTTGTATTTTTTGGAACACATATATATATATATATATATATACAATATTTAACTTGCATTAGTATTTAAGCGCTAGTTTCAAGTTGCTTTTCACGCAAATGCTTTTTTTATCAATAATGCAACACGCACACACACTTAACACACACTAAACACATACAGCTTTGATTTCATCTTGTTTACATTGTTTCTTCTTCTTCTTCTTTTTACGTTTTCTCTTTCACATCTTTGTTTTGCATTTCGCCGCATTTGCAATGTTTAATTTGCCGCTCAACAACAACAACAACAGCAGAAATATGCGTTGGCTGAGGGAGAAGGCAACATGCAGCACCAACAACAACAAGAACAACACCATCCACAACACACAGCGTAACACGCATATCAACAACAACAACAACAATTACAAGCATTCACCATAATATTAACAACAACAACAACTACAATAATCACTGAAACATCTTTATCAACATCATTAACATAACGAACATAATCATCATCAACATCTTCATTAAACGCTTTGACATCTGCCCAAGTTGTTGTTGCAACTGCCACAACTATATATATTGTTGTTGTTGCCGTTGTTGTCACTTTGTTGCCCAATTTGCCAAAGAAAAAGAAAACAACAACAACAACATTTATATTCGTAAGCAGCATTTGGAGCAGCTACTCGTGCCCCGGAGCGCTTCTCAAGCCATTGAGGAGCCCACACTGGAATGTTGGAATACCCACAGCGTTTTGCGCGCAACATCCCCAATTCCTCTGGCACAGCAGCAACAATAGCAACAACAGGAGCAACAGCAAATACGCCGCAGTATCCACCACAGCTGCCGCAGCATCAAAACTATCCCAGCAGCAACAATTATCAGAGCTGTCGCCAATTGGCACCTGGTTCGCCGGCGCATCATCAGCGACACTCGTCGCTGTCACAGCAGCAACAGCAACAGCAGCAACAACAGCAACAGCAACAGCAACTGCAACAGCAACTGCAACAGCAGCAGCAACAAGCGCTGCAGCATCATCGCACACTGTCGACCGCCTCCAGCTGCAGTGCCCAGCACAAAAGTGTGACCTTCGGCCAGCCAGCGAGCAGCGGCTGCCCGGCGCCGATCGATTACAGCAACGGCGGCAGCAGCAGCGGTAACTCCAGTTGCAGCGCCGGTACTGGCAACGCTGGACAACAATCAATGGCGGGCAACATGAAGCACGGTGAGTTCTAACTTTTAACTAACCATATATGTATATAGGGAATTCCTCGAACAACAGCTAAACAGCTATTACGATAGCATATACAGTGAAAGCTCTTCTTAGCAAACCACTATGGGTCCACTTTTATTTTACCTTTTGCAAAATATTATTTTTATTATTTGTGTGATAGTCTCAAAACCGAGATTATGGAGATCGAAGGGCTCAACCTTCCTTATGAAGGATCTTTTGTCAATGAATTTCTGATATGTTCTCCCAATGGGAGATGGTTTTTGAACGTGGGGTGTGCCGTGAAATGGCCACCCAGAGTCGTAGTTCCTAGAAAGATTTTAGATCGTTCTATCTGCATCTTTTTAGCTTGTCATAACCCAGGTCTCTTACACAAAGCGTTCAGGTTCAGAGGAGTAGCGTATTCACGCGTAATAAGACGTAATAATTGTTTTGTTTCAACACGATTTTAAACATTCTATGAATTCTGTTTTTTATCCGACGAGAATTTTGTAATATTGTTTATTGTACTTTAAAATTAAACTTTGAAGCTTTTGCACCAATCTACTAATTTTTCATGTAGCCCATATATTTTTTACTATTTATTTATCAGTAATGTATGTAAATGTAATCTACAAAAATAACAGAAAGCTAAACGTAAATTTTTAATGTTAAGCCCATGTAAGCTAAACAATTGACTAAGGAAAAAACAAATATTTGTATTAACTGCCTCACAATCTAATCTAATCAACACAATAACTGCCCCCAAATAATAGAGTATGGGTCACAAAAAAAACATTTAAAATGCTGGCTGCAAACCCCACAAAAATTGGTAGCGGTTCGGTTCGGAGGTTCAAACCAAT
Organism: Drosophila nigromelanica; assembly: GCA_004149465.1. Lineage (NCBI taxonomy): Eukaryota > Metazoa > Arthropoda > Insecta > Diptera > Drosophilidae > Drosophila > Drosophila nigromelanica. The sequence continues at coordinate 40,286 of SCDS01000028.1, forward strand.
GTCACGCCTTGTAGACAATAGGTAATAACAGGCTTTGTTGCGAACATTTTTTTTTTAAATTAAATGGAACATTTTCTGTTTATTATTTATCTAAATATATATCGTTTTGCTTTTGTTTGTTTTTAATAAAGAGGTAAAATATCTGCAGTTTCTAAGGTTAGGCAATATTAGTTTTTGGAGTTAAAATTCTACCAACCAAACCAAACCAAATTACAATTAAAAAATAATTCGGGCATTTGTTGAATTTTAAGAAAACTGGGCTTATGATATTAGGAATATTGTAACTCCGAGCTCAAATTTGGTTCGACATACATCAGATTTACAGTCTTATAACCATTATAACTACCTTATTTCGTTGGACAACGATGAGATAAATAATGGGCAATAAAAAGAAAATTTGCTAAAATTTGTCATACATTACTTTTTATTTTTTTTTTTATCCGAGTCAGGAATAGTATTTGGACTAATTTTAGGAAGGTGACTTTGTTGGATAAAATATGGGAAAAATATTGGGACTGAAGATATTGGTCAACAAAGATGCTTTTCCAAGGGGTTCGTTAAATAGGGCTTTCACTGAATTCCCAAATCGTTTATTTAAACATGTTAAACCTAAATAAAAATGTTTTATTCATTTTTCCCTTTAGTTGTTATAGCTTGTATTGAATCATAGCCAATTTATAATATTATCTACTTGATCTCTAACTAATCTGCGCATCCTTAATTCTACAGGCAAATCTCAGGAAGACGTTTGCTACGTGGTAGCCAAATACGATTATGCAGCCCAAGGCGCACAGGAGTTGGATTTGCGCAAGAACGAGCGCTATTTACTGCTGGATGATTCCAAGCATTGGTGGCGTGTCCAGAACAGTCGCAATCAATCCGGCTATGTGCCCAGCAACTACGTGAAGAAGGAGAAGCCCTCGCTCTTCGACAGGTGCGTGTTGCCCGATTACCAGTTGCAGTCGCTGCATAGCAATTTCATTCAGCCCAATCAATCAACGAGTAAAACTCCAAAACAAAACAACTGTATATACCTATAAAAAAAAACTCACTAAAAATTTAAGTATTCTTTTTATTCTGATTTCAGCAGAAAAAAGAACCAAAAAAAAAAAGTTCAATGAAAAATATGTCGAGTTTGTTTTCCACTCCTGCATTTTGCTTTCTTGTAATTAATTTTTCAACTGCTTTTCGGCTTTTGTATATTGTATAACAAATTCGTTAAATGCTTTAGTTGTGTACTTCTTTGTATTAATTTTGAGTAGAAATTCTTTAATATTTGCTCCCCCCAACCCCCCCGCACGAACCACAACCACACACATAAATTAAAGACCTCCCCTAACTCCGTGCTCAGGTTGCCCCTGCAATGTAAACCGAAAGAAGTCGAAACCCCAAATAGCCCCGTTCTATAAGCCAGTTAAAATACAATTCTGTACTAAAGACGAGTAATACATATATGGATAAATCTTGTCTCTATCTTGTAGCATCAAGAAGAAGGTGAAAAAGGGTTCCGGCTCGAAGACGCTGCCCAATTGTTCGCCCTCACGCCAAATCGAGAGTCCAACCATGTCGCGGCGCTTGCCACCCGATCCGGCCGAGGCCATTGGCACCGCCATTGTCAAATACAACTATCAGGCGCAACAGAACGATGAGCTCCCGCTCACCAAGGGCACACGCATACTCATCCTGGAGAAGTCAAATGATGGCTGGTGGCGTGGACAGAGCGGCAATGCGGTGGGCTGGTTTCCCAGCAACTACACAACCGAAGATTGTGATAACGATGGCGAGATACACACCTATGCCATGGCGGAGAACGTGCTGGACATTGTGGTAGGTCACCGACACACACACACGTACACACACACACACACACACCCTCTAAACAAACGCTTGCAATTGTATTTTAAGGTGGCGCTCTATAGCTTCACGTCGAACAATGATCAGGAGCTGTCGTTTGAGAAGGGCGATCGCTTGGAAATTGTCGATAGGCCCGCCTCCGATCCGGACTGGTATAAGGCACGCAATAATCAGGGTCAAGTCGGTTTAGTTCCACGCAATTATCTACAAGAGTTGAACGACTACTTGGCCACACCCTATCGCAATACCAGCGGCAACGCTGGCAATGGCAACAACACCGCCAGCAATGGCGCCAATGCCGCCGGCAACGGTGGCGACTCCATGGAGCGTCGCAACGACTGCAATAACAAACCGACGCAGCCAAGTCAGCCCATCGAACGTCCCAATCTGGCGGGCAAGTCGTGGTACTACGGCGCCATCACGCGCAGCCAATGCGACACGGTGCTCAACGGGCATGGACACGACGGTGATTTCCTCATCAGAGACAGTGAGACTAACGTGAGTTGTGATCTGCTTACACGATAATTCCAGAGATGCGTCCATCAGGGTCTTTGAGAGAAAGATAAATAGGGAAAAATCCGAAAGTGTTTTAGAAATGATTAGATTAGATTATTATTGAAGCAGTTTGATAGCATGATATTCGAATTCTAAATTCTGAGGGCTTTCGAAAAATATATTTCTGATATCTATATATGATTATGCTTAAAGCAAGCTAGTTTTCCCATTTTTTAAATGATCTGTATAATATAATTGTTTAATATGTTACTATAAATTAATAAGAATTACGTTAAAATATATGTTTTAACAAGTCATATTTATATGACACACACAATTTTCCGTATAAATTTAAACAAATAAAAACGTCATTTTAATATCTTCGGGAATTCTCTTTAATAAGTATATCGATTCGAATATTATTCATTCCGTCACATATTTGTTCTTAAAATTGTATTCTTAATCAGCATCACTAGCAGAGTCGATTTAGCCATGTGGCTCTGTAAAATTAGTTTGGCTTTTTTAAAACCCGATAATATTACACTTTTTGCTTTTCTTTTAACAGTATTATTTTATTGCATTTAAAATGGGATATTTCTATATGAAGGTATTATTATATATAATACACATTTTGTAAGAGAACACGTTAGAAAATGAATTAAAATCGACTAATTTTCAGTATTTCTGTCAATATTGCAACATTATATTTACTTTCCTGACATTGTTTATGCGCTCCTGGAATTGACCATATTTTATTTATAAACCCTTCCGAATGGTAGCTTATTAATTTTATGATTTTCTTTTAGATGGGTGATTACTCGGTTTCCCTGAAGGCGCCCGGCCGCAATAAGCACTTCCGCGTTCACGTGGAGCAGAATATGTACTGCATTGGACAGCGCAAATTCCATTCGCTGGATCAACTGGTCGATCACTACCAAAGAGCTCCCATCTATACGAACAAGCAGGGCGAGAAGCTATATTTGGTGCGGCCGCTGCCAAAGGCAAATGGCACGTAAATGGCCCGTAAATATGGTGGGGCTAATCCCACGCGCAACTCAACATGGGACATTAAATATATTATTCGAAATATATACCTAATACAACATAATACAACTTCAATGATATAGAACATACGTATTAACTTGGCTAAAACAAAAGAAAAACAAAAAAACAACGTTTGCAGCGCGATGTCCAAATCGTTTTTTTTAGTTTGTATGCTTCGCGAGAGTATGTATATAAATCGGTTGATTTAGAGCCCGATTCATGTTCATGTGCGTAATAGACAAAAAAAAAACAGACTTTTTGTACTTTTATAAAAGTTATATACAAATTAACAATTAATTAATGCTTAAATTCGGCTAGCTTTGATTAACTTATTTGTGTTTACCGTTTTTGATACGCATTCTTTTGTAAACTATTACTACTACGAAGAAGAACCAAGGGATTCTTTTTGCTTCTTCACACAAACACTCAATTCTAGATGTCAACATGCATTACATTTACATACTCTATATGTATAAATACATAATATATACGATATTTAAACATTGTAGCCAAGTATTGTGTACACAGCAAAGCGCTTTTAAAAAAACTGATTAAACTGATATGTAGCTGTATGGGTGTCTCTCTGTGTGTGTGTATGTATATGTATGTGCGTGTCAATCGTCTGGATATAGCACATAATGCCAATTTGTCTATTAACCAATGCGAGTGTATGTGTTCGTGTATGTGTGTGTGTGTGTACATTGCAATTTGCTTTGTAAACATTATAAAGCTTGCGAAACTGAGCTATTTATAATATCACATATACCCAATCATACCAATATCTTATCGAGTATGTAAATATGTAGGCGGAACGCTTACAAACAGCTAAAAACAAAGAAAATGTGGCACAGACCCAAAATTTCAAAAGCTGCTTAAAAAAAGAAAAAAATGAAGAGCAATGAAAAACTTAATTAATTAATTTGATAATTAGTACGAGGACATGTTTGTCTTCTTCTTCTAAACACACATCCACAGTCATTTTTGTTATGCAAGTCATTTTAATTATCATCAAAAATATAATCATACCAATAATAATATCTTAATAAGCTGTTCTAGCCGCATAATTATAAACATAATCAACATCATACGAAACACACATACTTAAGTGGAGCCCTCCCCCCACCCCCTATTAAACATAAATAAATAATATATATATACATATATATAATACGCATATAAGCCATACTGTACAGTTGAAGATGCAATGCCTAACCTAAGCACACTTTCACATATACATATTTTCTATTTGTACTTTACTATAATTATTATTATATTTATGAAGTAGTAGAAGCAGCGATTCCAGCTTTAATTTTTGTTTTTAATTATTACATTTTGTTTGCCGTTTTATTTTTACATCATATTTTTATTGATTTGTTTTTGATTTAGCTTTTAAGATTAGTGAGAAGAGAATATCAATCTGATAGTTGGGGACATTTAAAGCTAGTTGCTTTAATGTGGGCGCTGAGTGTTGACCAGAAGAGTTGGGTCGTGGCAGGTTTAACCATAAGGTTTAAATGACTTTCGACTTTATTTCATATGCGAATTTTTAAAAAGTATATATTTAAATATATATATATACATATTAATATAAAGATTAAATAATTTATAGTAATTTCAACAATTGCTAAACCACAACTAGTACTAAAAACGAAAGAGAACAAACTAGAAATTATACCGAAACGGAAATGAATAAAAATACATCAAATAAATTATAAATCAAATGTGTTTTTTATTTAGCTTTGGCAACATTGTTGATCATCTTGGGGATATAACTGTATATTTAATAATAAAAAATGGTTGATGTACGGTTAAAGCCTATGCCTAGTTTCCCATGTTTATGAACCAGGATTGGAAAAATAAATGAATGATTCGAATCGGCCTGGTTCAAAGCCTGTGTACATTCTGGACAATATAGTTTTCCAGGTAAGGAAAGAGCGACTCCAAGGAATGCAAAAGCTTCTTACATTACCCTCAGTAATGTCCGATATAATCTCTTAATTGAATTGAATAAACTGATCAATTTAAAAATTAATAAAACAAACTTTTTTTCTTTTTTCTTAGTTTTATTGAAATTTGTAATTTTAAATAATTTTTTGTTTTAAGGCTTCGATAATGTTTGACATACGTTAAGGCTAAATATGGAAAAATTCATCTTGCTTCTTATTTGGACTTGTGTGTTGGTATTAAATAAACCCGAATGAGCATTAATACCATTGTTTTTTTTCGTTTCTCTTTATATCATAACATATATACTTGTTTACAAGTATATAGAGATATATATATAAATATATCTATTATCATCGCAATTAACAAACTTTAACTTTGTGTTGAGCAAACTAACCCTTCTAAGTGTGTGTTTATGTTGGTTGTGGTTTTTGTTTTTTATTAAAGTCGATTAACAAGAAGCATTTAATTTAGGTACAAAAGCATATATGTTTATATGTATTAGATGTATTTGTATATAGTTATCATATATATTATGTAAGTGTATATTATATGGTAGTTAGTTGTAATGAACAGTTTCATAATCTTATTAAGGCCACACAATCAATAACTGACAAGAGTTTCGTAGAGCGAAACAAGCAACATTGAAACCCAAGAGAAAAGTAAGAGAGCTATAAGGATGCGATGATAATGCGAAAAGAATAGAGAACGTTTTTCGACTTATAAATAATGTACAAGATTAAAAACACAAATCGAAACACAAACAAAGCCCGCAACAGATGAGGAGGGGAGACACTACTTTAAAAAATTACAAGTAATTGTTTTTAGTAGTTTTTCATAATTTTTTCCTTTCTTTCTTTAGTTATATGTATACATATGTGCATATGCATATGTATGTAGTTTAAGTTTTAGGCTAAACATACGACAACTGTGGCGCACGTTGAGAAAGTTAAGTTTAGTAAAAAGTCTAGAGATGCTAAAGGCAAACGGTAAATACAAATCTTTAGTTACACGCAAATCGTATATATATATATATATATATATTTATATATCTATGTATATGTATGTGTGTATTCGCCATATAAATATGTATGTAGAGTTGAAGCTTTTGTAAAAGAATATAGATATATATTGTTACATATATTGTACGATCAACGGTTGCAAACGATCCGTTAAAACGGATACTACTTCAGCATGTACATACGTACGCATATATATATATATATACACACACATGCAAACATATATGCATATGTATATATTTACATATATATAGAATATGTATATAATATATATTATAGTTTATAGCTATTGTTCGTAAAATGGACTAATTTCGATTCACTTTTTGCATTTTGTTCTGCGGCCCTTTTTCCGTGCTGCTTCAACAACGCCTCAGCCACGTTGTTAGCTCCTGGTGCTGCTCCAGTTTTTGCTGGTGTCGCCGCTCCTGCTCCTGCTCCTGCTGCAGTTGGTCCTGCGTTCCGCCTGAGTCTGAATCTCATAAAAATGGATTATTCGTGTTCATAGCGCCGCTGGCCTGTGGAGTTAAATTATATAAATTAATATTTAGTTTCAGTACTCTAGTCGCGAGTGTCCGACTAGTGATTACCCTGTACCCAGCTTTGAATTGTTTTAACATACATTCGAAAAGGTGAAAGTGCATAAAGAAATTGTATTCTCAAACAATTTTTTTGTTAACTGCCCAAAATGAAAGAAAGAATCTATAAACTTAAAAATTTAGTGTATCTAGGTCTTATAATCGCTTATATATCGAAATTTATCGATATAAGGCATAGCTTTAAGTTTTAATATAAACTAATGATCTGCATTTTTTATATATCTTTGTATTTTTTGTATATTTAGCTCATATTTTGTTTGAAATATGCCATAGGTCGGTCGGTAAGATGGATATGCTCAAAGACTGATGAAAATTATCGATATTTATCGATTGTGTGAAATGTTAATTTTTTTTAAAATAATCTTTATATTTGTACGAGTATTTACAAATAAATTGCTGATGCTTAAAGTCCATATTTTGGAAATATTTATTGAGTTTGAAAAGCCACCGGAAATAATTAAAATATATAAGAATAAAATGGTTCTGCGTTTACACCAAAGGACTAGCTTTTAAAGGAGTTTATTATTCCGTGTGTTAAATTTATTTACATTTTCAAAAGTAGAAGAACGCAATAAACTGGTTCTGCGTGTGACCTTGTATATTTCTTTTTTTTTGGAGATTGGTCCCTCTAGCTATCACATACGCTTTCAAAACTGGAATATACCCTTGCATTTTGCATTTTCGCGCATACTTACCGCAAATGGATTATTAAAGCCGCCGGACATGCCGCCGGCCAGGACAGGCGGTGGCTGCATGCTGCCAAAGCCACAGCCATTGGGCAGACCTTGGGCCAGGGCGAAGCCGTTGTTATTGAAATTATAGAAACTGGCGGCTGCCGCTGCCGGTTGCAACAGCTGCTGCCCCGCCGCCTGCTGTGGGCTGCTGCCGTAGCCATTTGGTATGAGTGTCAGCTGGCCATAAAGATTTTGCTGCTGCTGCTGCTGTTGTTGTGCCTGGAATGGATTCACCAAGTGGCTGCTGCTGCCGTTGATGAGCAGCGACTGCTGACTCTTAAAAGGATTGACGTTGTTATTGTTGTTGCTGCTGCTGCTGCCATTGCAAATGTTGCTAGCTGTGGGGGGAGTACATTTTAGTTGTGGGATTTTGCTTTTAACCTGCTGCAATTGCCACTCACCTGTGCCAAAGGCATCCGCCAGCTGTGTGTTGCCATTGGTTGGCGTTGGCGCCTCCGTGGCAGCTGCCTCGCTGGCCTTCAGTTCGCGCAGCTGCTCGTCGAGGTCCTTCAGCGCCGCATAGCGGTCCTCGCTGGGCGCCTGGCCTGCCCGGGGGCTCTTCTTGTTCGTCGTTTGGTTAAGCTGACTGTTCTGCAATGCGGTGCCTGTAAGCCGAAGAGTAAACAAATTAATAGCTGACTGCTACTGCTAAATACTCTTTCTGTTTTTTTTTTTTCAAGGAACTCAAGGCAATCCAACACAAAACAATGCGAGCAACAACGGGTAGGCATAAAATCAACAACAACAAGCCAAAGGAACACAACTGAAAGGAACTCAAACGCGGGGAACAACTATCTGCGGCACGCCGAAGATGAAATACCCTTGCAGATATTTTACTAGAAATTATTTATGAATACTTATATATATTTTGACAGCAGACAACTTAATTTCCAGCTGATAATTGAAAATAATGTCGAAAAAAATGTTCTACGATATTTCTTCTTATAGGAACTATAATATTTAAGTCCGATTCCAATGAAATTTTATTTTATATATTTTATATATAAGAAATCGGTAAAACGCAGAAGTTTTTCATACAAGAAGCGAATTTTTGATTGATAGTTTCTATATCAGCTATATAGTAAAATTGTTAAACATTTTTAAAAATATCTTTGATTATGCTTCATAAAATAAATGAATATCCATAAATCACAAATAAAGCTGTTTTCATTTAAAAACTAAATTTTTAGCCGATTTTTGCCTATGATATAGTATATAGTAGTCTAAAACTGATTAAATTCTCGTTGCTATAAACATACAAGTTTTCTATACAATATCTCATTTTTCAACCAATCGTTCCTATGACTGTTTTATGATATATTGGTCTCATATTGAGATGATTTTGTTTAAATTTTATGAACATAGAAAATTAATATATATTAAAAAAGGGTTTTCATAATAGAAGCAAATGTTTGATTGATACTACATATATGATATAGTTATTCGATCTTAATACAATTTAATATTTGTGTGAGTTGTGAGTTTTATAATTTGCAACTTTGGTTCGGATATCTTAAAAGATAAACAATATTTCATATAAGAACACAATTTTGACTTATAGTTCCAATTACAGCTATGTGTTATAGTGCTCTGATCTAGCCGATCTTAGCATTGGGTCTGCCTGCACGAAAATGGAAAGGAATTAAATTTGCATAGAAGCAGACAGATGGACATGGCTATATGGACTCGACTCGTTCAGGGGTATATATATTTGATGGATTCACATAAATCTCTTGTGCACATTTCATGCCAATATTATTGCAACACACTCTGCAAGTGCATCAATCGTAACGAAAAACTTACTCCACGTAAAGAAAGGATTATAAAAGGCATTTAAAATATTCGAATTCGAGTCGCACACGGAATACTCTTCCGCCGATGTTGTGTCCTCAGAGCTGTGAAACGAGCTGGACGCCAGACTGGACGTCGTTTCCGGCTTGAGATAGGGCAGAAATGGATTTGTGGGCGTTCGCGCACTAAACGCCTGGAAGGAATCTTCGGCGGAGTCGTCGCCGCTGCAGCTGCAACACTTGCCAGAGTCTAGCGAGGTGGCCGAGCTCTTGGAGGGCGTTGTTGTTGGGGGCGGCATCTCGGACGACCAGTAATCATCGCTCCACATGGTTAGCCTCGAGTAGGCGGGCCCCGCATCCGGCTGCGACTCCAACAGTGGCTGTTGTTTGGTTTCTGGCGCGGATCGCAGCGTCGCAAAGTCCCACTCGAAGGGATCGGCATAGTCCGGCGTGCTCCAATCGCTCCAATCTGGCAGCGACGCCTTCGTATTGAAATAGTTCGTCGCTGAGGCAACAGTTGGGAGAATTTGTTTATAATTTTTGTTTGGCATTGCGAACGAACGATGGCGCCAGGCGAGCGCAGAGAAAAGAAGAGATAAATTATCAATAAAAGCTCGCTTCTCACATGGGTGAATGTGGGCTAAGCGAAATGCGATTTGCGATCTGTGAGCTGCGTGAGGAACACGCTCTACGAATTGCCAAGCGAAATTGAAAGCCAAAAGCAGCCAGAAATTGGCATTAAATTGTTGCCACGTGCAGCAGCAGCAGTTGCGGCAACAGCGGGTGAGGAATCAGTTTTTTATTTTTGTAGAGTATGTTCGTGTGCGTGTTTGTGTGTTGCATCGACAGAGATAATAAATAAAACCAAAAACGAACTAAAAATATACATATGTATATATAAATATCAACGGCTAGCCGACGAATTAATACCCTTGCAGGCATATGACGTAAGTACGATAAAAGTATTCTGATCTGTTGATTTTCATGATCAAATGTTTTTCAGAAAACGCTAGCTTCTAATAAAGTCTACCGCTAAGACACCACTTTAGCCATAACTGAACACAAGCCTGAAATTTGAACCCGGATGTTTGTTGTTCAGTTCAGTTAGATAACTTATCTACCGGGAACCGCTATTAAAATAGTTTAATAGTAGGGCTTTTGAGGTGTAATTAATTTCTGAACAAATCTATGAATCATTGTATAGACAGCAAGTTAAATGCATATTTTGGCAATACATGTAAGAACATGTTTTATTTCATTATTATTTATTTATTTTTAATTTTTTTTTTTTTTTGAGAATAAGAGTAGAACCACAGTTCGAACCAAAATGCTAAACATTCTTTAGGTTCGGTACGTGAGTCTGATTATTCACAGAAGCATAGAAAATATTTCGTTTATTTTATACCTTGTTATATATACTTTTTACACCCTATTGGAGCCGGATTTAGGGTATCCTTTATACGGTTATTCTCGACTAGTGCACTTTATTATTTTAGTTTTGTAATTTTACCGCATAGGTATAATATCTTTTGGCAAATTCTCATAAATGCTGCATCTGAGTTAAATCAATATACATTTTTCAATTGCAATTTCCGAAGCACAAAAATAAAGTCCAAACATTTATTTGAAAAATAAAGTTTAGTTCAGTTTAAAATTTGGTGCACGATTTGAAATGTATTTAAAAATCGGACTTGATTGCAGCTTTGATATATTAAACAAATATATTTAAAAACAACTTAATGAATATAGATTTAGAGATATAGCCATATAAATTCAGCTTCATATCTTAACAGTATTATTTAGTGCCGTACGCTTATCGTAAAGCGCTCTGCAAGGGCAGACAACAAACAGAAATCAAGGAGTTAAAGAGCTTACCATCAGCCACTGCATTATAAATGGGTGCATGCTCGAAATCAGCAAAGTTCTCCGATCCGTTGCCATTAGAGAGCTGGTGCTGCTGCTGCTGCTGCTGTTGTTGTTGTTGTTGTTGCTGTTGCTGTAGATGCGCCGCTCTGATGGGCTGCACCTTGGCATAGCCATTGGTGGAGCTAACCGAACTGGCCGAGGAGACAGCTGGTGAGCCCGCGGAACGCGCCGAGGTGGCATCAAAAATGTTCGCCGACCCAAAATCGGCGACAAAATCTGTTTCGCCGGCAAAGCCATTGCTGGCACAGCTGCTGGTGTCGGAGAGGGCGCCCGTCGATGTGGAGCCGGCGCTGTTCAGGCTGGTTAGGCCCAGGCCCAGGCCGCCCAGGTTATTGGCGAAGGCGTCATGGTTGCCATTCGTTTGCGATTGATTGTGATTTTGATGATGCTGATTCTGATGCTGATTCTGATTCTGATGATGATGCTGCGGCCGACTGATGGCCGTTGTGGAGGCTGCTGCCTTGGCAAGGCCATTGGCTGCGGTGCGCTGGGCGGCGGGCGGTGTCAAATGGATGCTGGCATACCCATTGCTCGAGATGTTGCCCGTGTGGTAGCCGTTGCTCGATGACTTCAGATTGAGCGACTTGAGCGGACTGGCGGGCTCCAGATAGTACCGCTTGCGCTCGTACTTATCAATCATCAGCTCCCGCTGATCCTGCTGTGCAACGGCGCGTTTCGGATCCCAAAGGCCGAGCCACGTCTTCGCACACAGCTCGTTGCCGTGCGCCTTGAGAAAGTCGAGCTCCTCCTGTGTGAATGTGGCCATCGATATGGATTTCACTCTATGCGGTGGTGTCAGACCGCGTCTGAAAGACGAAACAACGAGAGAGAGAGTACCGTTTAGAAAGTTTTTTTTTATATCCTTTTAAATAAATTGTTGAATACTATCAAATATTTTTTTAATAATATTTTTTACATATATAAATTGTTGTATAATATCGACTAATTTTGCGAGTTTTTGTAAGATTTTGATTTCTGTGATCATCATCTTATTTATAATGGAAACTGTTGATATTTTTTAGTAAAAATATTGTTTTGTAATATATGAATTAAAAGTTTTGTAACGACAATTTTGTTAAATTTCTTAAACTATTGATTGTTTCTTGTCATCTAAATCAATGTATCAATAAAATATTTTGAAATCATATTATCGATACTTTTGTGCAATGGTTTGTGTCGATGAATTATCGATCATTTTTTTCTATTCGCCGATCAACTGTTATAATATTATAATATTTTATGTTTCATATATTGAAAAAAAACAATATTAAAATTTCTTCATTTTTAATTCCCTTAGAAAAAATCATAAGTAATGTTATATTGAAAGTCATTTTTCTTGTCACAATCGATTATTTGGTGCTGTATTCATCTCTATATATAGTTTTTAACGTTGAGTTACAAAATTTTAAATGCAATTCTTTTTTCCACATTTTAGCTCTGAATATCAAAATTTGGAAATTTTCAAAAACTATGAAATTTTTCGATTATTAAAGCTTTTAACGTTATTAACTTTGTCGATAGCAGCACTTTTGATAGTTTGACAGCTCCTATTCGGGTTTATGTCCGTCACTTTATCAACCGGCTCAGAATGACCCGTTAAATGGGCGTTCAATTTCAGATAATTGCACAAATTAATTGCCCGGCCTTGGGGTGAGCGCTGCAATTAGAGCAAGTGGAAGAGGAAGAGCCAATAGTTGGGGCTGAAGACGCAGAGAAAGAGAAGTGTCCGAATCAGCGGGCAACATGAAAAATGAAACCAGCCATAAATGAAACTCAAAGCAAAAACCGGCAAACGGCAAAATTTGCCTCGCAAACGCTTAAAGCTAATTTCAGTTTTTCACGAATTTTCCCAAACGAAATGGGCACAGCAGCAGCAACAATATTGCATATAAACACACAAGCATATATATGCATATATATGTATGTATATGTACATATATATATACATATATATATATATATATATAATGAAGAAACTGGACGTTTCACATGAACGCTTCAGTGGCTCACAGAGCCAATTCGTTATGGCAAACGAGACGAGACGAGACGATTGTTGAATCGGGCTGTCGGGGGGTGGGGCTAGGGTGGTGCAGCAAAAAGCGAGAGCTCTGATCGACATCGCATAGTTCTAAAAAAAAACCCACCCGCTAGCCCATCCCCCTCTTCCCATAACTTTTGAATGACACTAGGTGAAGAAGGTGAAAAACTAAACGGTTTTCAGCAGTTTTGAATTTTGAGTTCTTAAACTATGCCATTGTTTTACCATATAAAGATAATGACAAAGTTAGGAGCTTTACCCTTAGGCTAATTTGAGTACAAATGGGAGATTTTTTTCTGCTCTATGGAGTAATTATGTCTTTTTCTTTATTGCTTCTTTTCTTTTCGAATATAAGTAATAGTTCATTTTGTTATTTTGTCTTAACTTTCATTTTATATATATAAATTCTTAAATATATTATATTCATTTAAATTATATAATATAAATTGTTACTATATATGTATGTATATACATATACATTTTCAGTCGAAAAAAAATATTCTTTGAACGCGAAAAAAAATCACTTCCCTAGTTGAAATTTTTTAAGGGTGCTGATAGCATCTTTTATAATAAAAGAAAATATGCTTACGTTGGGAAAGATTCTTATTCCGCTGGCATTCTATATATTTATTAAAATTATTTAATCCAAATCTATATTCTACGTCCTACATATTCATTTATATTATACTTCCTATACTATTCAATCTATATATTTATGTTCGCTACATTCACCACTATTTAATACTTTTTATTTTATTAATCATATGGATCGAATATTCACTCTCAACTAATTCCCCAGATAAATCAAATACTCATAACGAAATTTTTCGTATACTTCGCTCACCACACAACTCTGATTTTCTAGATTAATCGATTTTTTAATTGCCAATTTCGACTTGTATCATTCAAACAAGGGGCATTGTCTTTTGGCCCTTGTTCGGGTCTAATGCAATTTGTAACTCAATTGCAATTTATGTCCGCTGCGGCAAGTTCTGCAAAATGACAGCGGGTCCGCGTGGCAGCTGGGACCCAAGTGGGGCAACTGGGGCAGCTGGCAGAAGTGATTCAATTAAAGAACTGCACTTTATGCTGGATAACTCTTTTTCTATTTTCCGGTGTCTTTCTCTATCTCTCTCTATTTTTCTGGGCGCAATTAGCGCCGGCTTTAAGTGGATTGGGAAGTGAAGACACGATTTTCGATATTGCAGGCACTTCCGCCAGCTGTCAATTGATTTGTGATAAAGCGGAAGCGGGGCCTGAGACTGAGACTGAGAAAGAGACACGGGACTGCAACTGACACTGGGCCCTGTCCAAGTGCCTGTTAGTTTTGTTGTGTGTGTGTGTGTTGAGTGAGTGAGTGTCCAATTGTGGGTCTCAAGGCACGCACACACAATTCGTTAGCTGCAGACAAGTGCCGCAGTCGTTGCCACAACGTGGCCACAGCTATTTTTGTAACCCGAGTGAAAAGTGAAAGTTGCCCCCCACCCGTCACACACACTTCATACACTTGGTTCAGGTCCACTGCCACGCCCACCGTTTACGACAAGCATTTGAATTGCTTTGGGTTAACAGCAACAGTAGCATGCCAAATTGCAGCGAGTGGCAACTTAATTTGTATACCCTGTAACCATAAGAAATGTGACAACATTTGATATAAATAAAGTGGTCAAATAAACAATGCCAAAAGTTTCCGACAGATAAATCGCATATAAATCACTGATCCGCGATCAACTAGGCAGATGGAAATTTTAGTATGTAGGCAAGACGTCGAAATGATTTTCAATTTTATGTTTAGTCTATTGTTGCCTAAAGAAATGTTGTCATGGCATAAGGATATTGCTAATATATTTAAAATATAGCATAATTAATATATTTAAAATGTAGCATAGTTATATACAACTTTTATTCATGTAAGTAATACTACCTCCTTAAATATTATATTTATATTTATGCTAAAACTAATTAATTGCTACTATGTATACATATATACGTACATCCATACACTAGCCTACAATTCGAACTCTTGGTATCATGAAAGAAACGGAGATTCGACCCCAAGGGAATTATATAAATATAATTCATATACATATATTATTTTTATTTAATATTTTATCTGACAGACAGGCTGTCTGTCAGGCCACATGGCCGTCTGACTGCCTGATTATCGCAATGTCTGTCTGCCAGTTTATCTGAGCTTTTTTGTGTCTTGTCTGCTCATCAGACTGTCTGTCTGTCTGTCTGGTTGCTTATCAGCCGCCTACAGTTTGCACTTCATATTCCTGCACAGGGTATCACCTTGCCCAACACTTTCATACGACGCGTTCTCAGTTGTTTTTTTTTGCTTAATGCGCTAATTAAAAGACAAGACATTGCGAGGCAACTGAACGAAAGGCAAACACAATATCTAGAGGTCTCAAAAGTACACATACACTTACTGTACGCAGACATCCACAACCATGCTAATTGAGAGACAGAGAGGAGGGAGGAAACGTCAAGTCATGGCACAACAAAAAGTGTGTCATCTGGCCGGCCAATACCCTAGAAGACCCCGACCCACTCAGCGGTTAGCCCTGGCCCAAAGTGAAGAACGAACTGCAGTTGCAACTGCAACTGCAACTGCAACAGCTGTGGTTCAATGCACAACAACATATGAAAGCTAAAGCTATGGCTGTTGTCACATTCACAAACCGCATTCACATTCACATCCACATCCACATCCGAGAGTTTCTGGAAAAGCCAGCGCGGCGTGGAGTCAAAAGTTTTGCTGAGCAAAAAGCGTCAAACAGCTGTCGGGTTTTCCAAATCAGCGCCACATCTTTCGTGCTAGGCACAAGTGGATACAAAATTAAAACAAACACACAATGCCAATACACACACACACACACACACATATACACACATACAAACGCACACTATGACAAAGCTTAGTTTAGCTTAGTTTTATATGTATTGTGTTTCAGTATTTTGCGTTTTTTGTTTTTTTCGCCACTTCGCCACAAAGTGCAAAACTTGTTTTTTGCGCATTTTGCGGACTCGGCGTAAAAAAGCACAAAAAAGAAAAAAAAATAAAACTCGTCGCTGCGTTGTAGCAAAATATTATGCATAGCCAACAGATACAGATACAGATACCGATACTTATATCTGTATATAGATACATATATAGATATCGATACAGATACATTTACACTAATGTACGAGAAGCACAATATCAAAATGAAATGTGTAAGAAAATATAGCTAAATGTTGGACGAAATTGTAACACCCTGTACAGATATATGACGAAGTTGAAAGATTTATTTAATATTCTGTTAAATTGCATGGTTGCCGATTTATTTGATCAGATTTAAATAATATAGATTATTTAAATTTTTCTGAAGGGACAGATTTAAGATATAGAAATTCGATTTTTAAAATATTTCAAATATTTTACGCATTCTATTTTTTTCTATTCTATTCTATTTTTAAGTTTAACAAGGATACATTTTGCTAAAATAAATGTTTGCATCCAATAAATAAATTTTTGACCGATTGTTCCTATGGAGAGAGCTATATAATTAAAAGAAAATACAATGGTTATAGGAATAGTATAATAAAACACTTGCTGTGTTAAAGATAACTTAAAAACAGATTTGTCATTAAATTCAGTTTAAAAAAAAACGCATTTAAACAAAATTCAATTTTCGAGTTCTTAATTAATGGGGAGCTACAAAATTTTATTTGCAACAAGGAAATTGGTATTTGTATTCTAAAACAACAAAACTAAATTCCACATAAAAATAAAAAATAATTGAATTTTGGTACAACAGCATGTGCTATTTTGATACAATATTGATGCTTAAAACTTATGTGCTAAAATATTTTCCTCAATGGGTAACAAATTGCTTAACATAATGTTTATACCCTCTGTTAGGGTATAATAAAGACACAGCATTTTCAGACCTACCACATAACGTTTAGCGCTGACGCTTTGCAAAAGCAGCCCCAACATCAACAACAAAAGACAACAACAACCACTGCGAAATTATGATAATAAACAATGAGTAGAGCAAAAGCTACAAATGGCAAAAAAAAGCAAAAAAAACAACAACAAAAAAACAAAAGTAAGCGCACCTTAGTACAACTGCAAGTACGATATAGATAAAGTTGATGAGTGGGGCAGCAGGCACATCTGAACTTTTGCATCTACTTTGACTCACGAGCAGTTGAACAGAAACATTTAAGAATTAATTTATTTCATTGCCTTGAAATGAAATGAAAATAATAAAAAAAAGGCAATGAGTCATTTCGAGCGGTAGACGGAAAGCGACCAACAGCTGATAACAACAAGAGAGAGAAACGGCAATTAGTCAATTTTCGAAAAAGAAAAAAAAAGTAAACCTTTGCAAATTCCCCACTTTACTGCCAACTGGCTTAGTTAAGTAAATATTTCCAGTGAATTGCTGGTTTTTTCTTTTTCATAAATTTATATCTTCAAGTTAACCAGGCTAACTTCACGCCTCCGTTTGTGGAGCTGTTGTTCGCTAGAAATCTAATTAGCAAAGCAACACTTTAAACTCTGGACTGATTTTTTAACTTTTAAAATGTTGTAGATTTTTTTTTCTTAAATTCAAGAACCTGTTTAATTAGTCATCTGGTTATAAGAAATTATATTTTTGGTCAGTTAAATTATATATATAACTGACCTTCATATTTGCCATAATATAATATTATAACAACCCTATCGGCGACTCCAATGTGTATATTCGAACCTGCATCCTCGTTCTTTATTTTTATTAATACCTGTATAATTTTTTTGTAGTAAATTCTATTAAGCATTTCATTCATAAGCGATTTCTAATCAATTATACATAAAATCAAGTACATTTGTTTTTGTTTTTAGGATAATGCAATGATCAATTGTGATTCAATTGTTATTTGAAATTAGGCAGACTGTGCCTCATCATATTCAGATTTATAAATATGCTTTGCTTCAACAAGTCATAAAAATAATTTATAATTTATATTCATTAATTTTCACGATCCATTTTCATATTTTTAACTTTCACTTGTTTTGTGCATCGGAATTTATAGACACTAAATTTACCGAAAACAAAACGTGAATAATAAATCCGTTTTTTTATTGGAATTTTTGTACTGAATAATATCTGTAGGTCTTCAATATTAATTAGTTTTGTATTCTAAGAAAGACTATTAATGTGCATTTCTCTGTTATAGGCTCAGGTAAAAGGTTTGAACCCGCATCATAGTTTTTCACTCGAATTGAACAAATCTGTCGATTTTTATGATAAGATTCCATAAATACATTTTTCTTTTAGTTAAGAAAAAAACTATATATATTTTTTAGTTATAAGAGAATTAAAACTAAACCTTTAAGCTGAGTTAAATGCCACAAAATACTTAAGGTCACGTTTTAAACAAAACAAAAAATACTCAACCAATATTTACACTGGTGGGTCATTGAGGAGCACTAAAAGCTGATTATTTACTGAACGTTTTTGAAGGTTGTTGAAATGGGTAATATTTGTTGTTGCGGCCTCTTAAAGTTGAACAACTTACTGCGGAGTTGAGTTGACGTAGTGCCCGGCTGTGCGATTAGTTAAAGTTCTCTATATAATGGACGACTCAGTGCCTCGATCGTTGTGGCCTGTGGCAAGCTTCGAGCTTAACTGTCAGCTGTGTTGGCGACGCCACAAAATTATGGGGGAAAAAAAACAGACGAAATGCGTTGCAGTAATTCATATTGCAATGGCAAATATTTGCGCTTGCGATTTGCGATAAGTGGATGTCAAGGGGCGTCTCATGAATGTTTTTTCAACATATGTATATATGTATATATTTTTTTTACTCAATTCGGATTGATATTCATATTCACGGAAATCCATTTAGAACGTAGGCGCAACGCATTCGCCCTGAAGATAGGTCCCAGGCGTTACGCCCTTTCCAGCGGTCATTCAGTGCTGGCACGTGCCTGGGTACGTTTTGGAACAATCAAATAAAACAATCACATAAATTAAGAGCAACAGAATCAACATTTCTTTTTATAGTAGGCACTTTTTGTGGGAAATTTCTCACGCAAGTGTGTCAAACGAGCGATTATAAACTGCTCAAATACAATTTTATTTTTCCATTGATTCACCTTAAACTCATTCGTGCACGAAGTGAAACTAGCATATTGGGTTTGTGCAATGTCCGTCATGATGTCCGTCTGTCCGTCCGGATATATACTTCTGGTTATGCACTTTAGACAAAGGGTTAAGATTTTTGTGCCACATCCACTGGGAGGCTGGCAATCCGATAACATGTCGATACACTTCAAATCGCAAATCGATAAAAGGTGAATATTTCCCACAATTTTAAAGATAGACGCGTCCATTAGAACGCCCCCCACATTTTTAAACCCAGTCACAAAATTTGGAGTATATACTAATGGGAAGCAGTTTCCCCAAAGTTCACAAAAAAAAAATTGTCCGGCCACAACCCCATCCTCCCCCTCCCACTAACACAGTCCCCCAAGTTAGAACTTAGATAACCGGTCACCTCTTTTACCGCTCCTTTATTGAGAGAAAGTGCACAAAAATAATTTAGACCGTGAACGAGTATAAGGCAGTCGGTAGTGTCCGACTGCAGCGTTTTTACTTGTTTTTACTATGAAAATTTATTGTTGGAGGTGTGTTATACGCCATTTTTTTGTGGAAAATGGGTGACTAAGGCTATATGGGCAAAATTAAATGATTGTCAAATCACTTTCAAAAATACTTTTAAAAAAGTTTTTAATTCCTGATGTATTTTGAATGTATTTTATTTAATTTCATATTTCTTAAATTTATTGTTCAATTTGTCATTTGACATATTTTTAGCAATTAAGGAATATTGAAACAGATGAATAAAATTTTTTTGAGTGCATAAAAATGCCTAGAGCATTTAGCTGTGCCAAAAGACAAAGCCCAAAAAGCTTATCAGCTTACCAGACAACAAAGCAGAGAAAACGTCTCATTTCTTTTTTTTTAAAGAGGCAAACAAAAGATGAACCACAAAACAGCTGCTCTGATGATTGGCATTGGATTCAGCTCTTGCAGAGCTTGAAGATTGATGTGACCTCAAAAAAATGCATAAAGTTGAAGTTCAATAACTGCGGAAAAGCAACTCAACTGAGGGAATGATTCATTAGGTTGCCTCGAGCTTCAAGTATCAGAAAAGTGTGACAGTATTGTAAAAGACTACCAAATGAAGAGGGGTGGGGGTGGTGGTGGTTGTTGTGGGGGCAATCGGACAACGGGGCGCAACATGGCAGGGCTAAAAATATCAACGGGTTTCAGTTTCAACCGCAGTCAAGTGCCTCACAAGGCAATGACTACATCTTTGGAACCCTGACAGCATGAAAAAGCTTTGGAATTGAGCGATCCCAAGTGCGATATGTGTCATAGGTATGTAAATAAACACTTGTGTACAAGTATATATATATATATGTATATATGTACATATACATATATGTATGTACATAGATGTGTGTAATGTATATGTTGTCATCTGTGTAATTGCTATGTAAATCAACTAAAATTGCGCCTAACTTGGAACGGTCTCAGTTTCGTTGCCTATACCCTGTAAACTTGTTAGTAAGGGGGAATTAAGACTGGTGCTAATATTTTCTTTACATTCTTAATTATTGCTGAGTATAATTTAGCCAAATATAAAACAGGTTCTTCTCTTAGGGATCCTGTAAACTTGCTATAGAACAGTCACATTGTCTATACCCTGTAAAATGATTATAGTGGAAAGACTGTTATAATAAAAATATATGCATTCATTTAAAATATATGCATTATTCGATACAAAATGTTGTTGAATTGTGTGCATAATTCTAGTTGCATAACTTAGGGGGTTGGTACAGGGTATATTTTATTAAACATAAATAGAGTACTATTAAATTATACATTTTACTTAATAAACATGCTATTTAAAGAGGCACCAAGTTTTGCGTTATTATCGTAGAAAACTTAGCTACTAACCATCTGAAAACTTGTAACTGAAAGGGTGGCTTAACCTGATTAAAAGCTTATTGCTGTAGACAGTTACAAGTGTATCATAGGGTATGCGTTAGTCGCTCACTCATTTGTTACATGTCTGCCGTCAGCAACGACCTCGACTATTCAAATACTCTCGCGATTAGCGAAACATGTGCCTTTAAGATGCAAGTACGTATATGGTGCATAGATACACCATGTGAGCATCCCACTGGCCAGGGCCTCAGCAGAGCAGAGCTCCTCCTTCTTATATAATCTCGTGGCACGTAACTGGCGTGCAATAAAATGGAAATGAAACTGAGCCACTGAGAGTACGTGCTGCCCGACAAGCACAGAAATACTCTGCATGTATTGCTCAGCCAAGAAATAACTAACAACTAAAATTCAAGGCTATTCGGCGGCAGATAAACAAAACGAGTAGCTAGCACCGGAAACACTCGCTAAACTTCAAAAGCCACAAGCTACAAAAGAGCAAAACCAGAAAGGAATAGAAAATAATTAGAAATGCAATCAACAAACCCCACAAAATATGTACCATATGCCATTTATAATTTTAGAGCTGTGCGAGATATTCGCTAAAATGCTGACCCACTGGCAGCTCTCAGCTTTCGGGCAATTCGATTTTCAACAGACACAGCAAAATTTCCACACACAAGAGCACAAACCAGGCAGAAAATGCCCCAAAGTCATTTTGCAAGCAGGGATGCCAAATTACGCTTTGAATCCAGCTTTGAAACAGCGAGCTGTGGTAATTTTTGCTTTTTGCCATTTAGCTAGTTTTAAATCATATCGTATACTATATATTTAAACGCAAGGTTTAAATGGTGTAATGGTGTCAGATAAATAATGGTATCTTAATAAATTACAGTTTAATTATTTTGAAATGTAACATATATTGTCTGACCCATTTGTAGAAGACCTATTTAAATAATCAACTATGAAGTCTTAACAGAAGACGTTCAAAAAGTTTAAAC
The DNA here is from genome assembly GCA_004149465.1 of Drosophila nigromelanica. NCBI lineage: Eukaryota > Metazoa > Arthropoda > Insecta > Diptera > Drosophilidae > Drosophila > Drosophila nigromelanica. Next base: position 62,724 of record SCDS01000028.1, read on the forward strand.
GATTTATAGAAGCAATTTAATTTGTCAATAAATTTGAATTTTTTAAAGCCATTATTTATTGATAATGATTTTTATTGATACTAAAACTATAAATGGATGACTAAATTATTAGTTTGAAAAAATAAATAAAATATGTGAATTTATATATTTTTAAAAAATATTTCCGTTTTCTGGGGATTTTTTAAATTCTATATATTTAAAAGTGTTTTCAAGCTATACAAAAAGTACTCTTACTGTCTAATGCCTTTTGAATGTCGATTTCAATTACTGGATAATCCCAATTTTTCGAAACTCTGAACACTATAAAAATGAGTGTAAATTCTTAGATTTCTGTAATACTGATACTGATTTAAATTCTCATAAAAACCTAATCACAACTTTAGATAAATGACTTTTTATGTTCATAGCTTTTTTCACTCTAAAACTAGCTGATGTTTTCGCTGTAGCTGGCAGCACTGTTTGCATGCGAACTGCAGAATTTAAGTAGCGCCAGCTGTTGGAACTGGGGAAAGGGGGAGCCGCCAGAAGCCAATTAGACTACGCTAAATGGCAGAAGAATCCCACGCGACTGCTGGGCCTGTCGGGCACATCAATATCAATGTCCACCATCTGCAGTTATCTTTGTGGTGAGTGTGTGTGTGTGTGTGCGTGTGTGTGAGAGTGTGGTGGCCACTTTTGGCGCAGAGGCGTCATTGCCGACATCGCTGAAGGCCCTCTGTCAGTGTTTGTCGCACAAAATAAATTAAACTTGGCACTGACTGGAGTAGGGTGGCCAGGGAACGGTGAGGGGTGGTTTTTTGGGTGGTGCTGCTGGGTTTTGTGGGTTGCGGATGTTTGGTAATGTCGGCCCAGTGGGCTCTCAATGAATATTTTAATAATGCGCTGCAAAATTGCTGAAAAAGCCTTGAGAGCTCCTTTGTGTTGTCTCTTGAAAGGCATATAAAAAATGGCCTGTAAAACTGGGTGGGGGGAAATGCATGTGAACTATTTTGGTTGGACTGCGTGGGTCGCTGCTTCCCGCTCCACTCATTGGCATATTGGCCAAATGACGTTGCCACCCACTCGACGTCTAATGTGCGCAAACAACACCACTGACAGGCCAAATATGTTTTCGACGCAATAAATTTCAGCTGCGTAGGCGCCCAACAGCCACCCGCCGCACCCAATCCTGCGCCCAACCCGCTGATTGCTTGACTCCATGGGGAACCAGTTCCGCGCACCCAGAGCAGTTTTGAGTACTCGTTTTTAATTGGAAATCGCATATGCATGAGCAGCAACGGCAACAACAGCATCAGCAGCTTTCCAGCTGTGGAAATGGCGCCTGCCACCCACTGCACACTGGTACGGGGTTGCCAGATCGCTCGAGTGCTAGCGACACTTCAAGTTCGTTGTTGATCTGGTCTATCCCTATTATTATAGATGTTCTGTTTTTATGTTTTTCTCATGTGTCTTAAGAAACTTCTGAAACTCTTAAGAAATAATTTCATAAACAAGTTTTTGGGACTTTTGCAGAGTGTAATCATTTTTTTGAGATTGTCAAAATTTGTTTTGAAGTATTAAGAATGAATTTATGTCTACCCATCTCCATATTTCTTAAAAAAAAAACATATTTGTAATACGGCTTAAGCAGCATTTCACCCATGAAGAACACTTTCTAGTACTTAAGTTTGGGACTTTCAAGCACTTAAGCATTTATTATTGAGATTTTCTAACCACTCAATCTAATAATATTTTTATATTATCCTATCTTCAAGAACGCAAAATTTAAAAAATTTTAATATATCTTTAAAATCGTTGACACCCATTTTTGAGCCCCGATTGGGCATGAATTGAAACTGTTCCTTATTTCACGCAGCCATTTCTAATTTGTATGTTTCCGCACTTTAAAATTGCAAAGCGTCAGAAGTATTTCACATTTGATGCCATATACATACATATATAAGCTGTATATATTCCATTATTTATAGAATACAAATCTTGATTTTCAAGGCAAGCATACAAAACACACACAAAAAGAAATGAAATGAAACAATAAAGCAAACGGCGATTACAACAGCGACACCTTTTGTGCATTTGCCTCACTACCAAAGTCGGCACAAAAACTGCGCAATTATTGCCGATCAGACAGAGCGAGAGGGAGCGAGTGGTTAACACTTGAGTGGGAACGAGAGAGAGACAGACATAGGTGGAAGGGCAGTGTTTTGTTTGCAATGGCTAAATTCCACTCGTTTATGCGATTCACATTTGCCAAATGTTAATAAAAACGTGTACTTGAGTTACATACACATACATAGGCACTTGTGTATGTGCATAGACAGGTAACTGAATTATCAGTCAGACTGGATTCAGACAATAGGAGCCTGACAAATGCGGAAAAGCTTCAACAAATTGAGTGTATGTGTGTAAAAATAGCTGGGATTGTGCACACACAAATAGATTTACAAACATATGTATGTGTATGCATTGATGTGTATATATCTTATATACATCTATATTTAATATACATTCGTCTATGTACATAGATTGTCGCATATATACATTAAAACATACATATTTGTCTTTTTGAGTGCGCTTTATATACAAACAATTGTATTTATATAGACAAAAGATGCGCGCGTTTCACGTTCTTTCAACTCGACACGATCATAGGCATTAAGTTTAAATTTTTAAGCACAAGCCAGAATATTCACATATTCAAGATATTATCTATAATAAAATTATTTCATTTGAAAGTAAAGATATTTTTAATTAAAAAATATTACTTATTTATATACTTATATCATATCATTTAGGTGTATCTATTATTGTCAATGAAAGCTTCTTACAAGCTTAGAAAGCTTTGTGAACTTATTTCACACAATAAAAACAAATACTTTAATACACATAATCAAAGGGTGTATATATATACAGACATTAAAAAAAACTTATAGGGTGAAAATCATTTTTTATGTATGCTCTACTCGTGACACGTTAGAGTGCACGACCCACGCTCATCTCTAATAGATACAAATGTACACAAGCATTTAATTGCCATTACGCGTCGCGTTTTCGTTAATTTTTTTGTTTTTTGTTGGTTTCCTTTTGCTTGGTTGTTTGTTGTTTTGGTTTTTGGTAGCGAAAGAAAACGCCAAAAGGGCCCACACAGCTGACAACACTTGGTGAAAGTCTGCCGCCACCTACCCACCTCCCCCCTTCGACCCCAACGACCTTTGCAGCCATACGGCTGGGACGTGTTTATGTTGTTTCATAATCGACCAAATTTACATATCAACAATTTGACCGCAAGACGTGCAGCTGATTATCGTGTGCACATATACATACATAGATATGCCTGCTGGTAACCGGCTTTGCACGGTCCAAATTTGTTACTTTAAAGTTGAGCTAACTCATTTTCACAAATTTTTACTTTTTGTGGAGTTATAAAGTCGTGGAAAACTCGCTTCAAATGACCTTTTTCGCAGATCTTTGAAAATAAACCTTAAGCGGATCAATTGAGTTCAACAGTTTTTCGAACTGAAGCATGAATTATCCAAAGTCGGTGCAATATGATGTTCATAACCTGTAAAATGGTTAAAAATGTATATTGGTTTTGTACAAAATGAAACAGGCAGTAGAAGGTATTTTCGATCCCATTAAAAAATATATAAATATGTATATTCTTGATGAACACCACTGGCCAAATGGAACTCGTTTATATCTTTAAAAGATAGATACTTAAACTTTAATTTATAAAATACTGTTACCACAGTGATTTTTCTAAAATTGATCAAAATCGACATGAACTTCCGTTTTTTAAGAAGACTTTAGCACTTAAATATTGTTTCGAACGAGTTTTTAAAAAAGATCTTAAGGAAGAAGTTTTAAATCGATCGAGTAGAGTTTTTCGCTTTTGTACATTACATATAGTTACATCAACGAAATTCATCAACTGTATGTTTATCACCAGTGAGTCATTAAATCAATATAATATATTTATAAATTTGAATACATAGAATTTTTGGAGTCACTTTTATTTAAAAGTAACAATCACCATTTTTATCACTGTAACTGAACAGCAACAATGACATTTATGAACATACATATAGAGATATGTGCTATATATATGTACATATGTATGTACATACAAGTCCCCCACATTCGTGGTCAGCTTGTGGGCAGTTGCCGTTATGGTTGCTCAGTTGTCTGCGGCTGACGCAGCTGAGAAAGTAGCTCAGGTGACGCGGTTCAAAGGGGGCAATTGTGAAGCAATTGCAGTGTACCGTGTTTAGGCAGCCAGTCTGTCTGACAGTTATTCTGTTGGCCATGCTGTGAGCCTTATCTAATAAACAAGTTTCAGCCAAATGCTGCCCACCATATGTTGCAGCTTGATTGAGGTGCAACAATTTGTCTGCAATTGCCATTGCCACAGCAACAGCAACAGCAACGGCAACGGCAACAGCAGCAGCAGAAATAGCAACCGCAGCAACTGGCCCAAAAATACTTCTGGCCACGCTAAAAAGCTGTTTGACAGGTTTTGTTTTTCGCTTTTATGGCCATGTCGAGTGGCCGGCCGGTATGCAGCGCCCAGCTCGAAGCCAATGCTAAAACGCGACTGAATGGCAGTTCCTGCCGCAACATTTAAGGAACAGGGACGGTTGTTGTGTGGGGTGTGTTGCATTGCTGCCAGACGAGAGGCAGGAAATATTGTAGCATTGAACATGCACAACACTTTTGTCTTGGACTTTGAGTTCCTTTTGTTTGCCCCTGTTGTTGTTGTTGGGCGCGGGATGCGGCGGGTAGGGATTGGGGTTGGGGTATGCAGTGCAGTTAAGTGGAGTTCGTTGTGTCGCCGCGTTCCGTCCTCTGTCTGGCAAAAGGGCCCGGCATGAGGCATTTATGCGGCTTTCCATTTACATAGTCGTTATACTTATTTATTTCGCCTGCTGTTCGCAGCAAATGCGGCGATGCAGAGAGGGGGTCAGCGGACGGAGGGGCATGGACACTGCCACATGAGTCATGCAACCATTGGCGGCGGGGAGCATTGGCCAATGCAGCGCCAGCTTTGAAAGCTGCATTCAATATAATTTACATATGCTGTGCGACAACTTGTCATGAATGTTAAAAAAAAAAAACAAGAAACGAAAAGCAATAAAAAATATGCTGAAGGAAAGTGCCAGAAACTTTGGTCACAAGAAATAACAGTTAGGTACAAAAAACAGCCGAAGATTAGATACCCTTAAGGACATACAAAAGTTTGTTGTATACAAAACGACAATTTTGGACAAATTTAATTTGAATACGATTTTGTTATGAATATTCTAAATCTTGTAATTGCTGGGTTATGTAAAAATATTTTCTAAAATATAAATTATTCCAAAATACGGATCATGTTCATATTTTTGATAATAAATAAATATATTTGGTTTTACATTACATATTGTATGACAAAATCATAAAACCCACTAAAGAAAGCGCCAAAGAAAAGTGCCAACAAGTTTGGTCACATGCAAAAAAAAAATGCTACTTGTTATCGTTGATCGATAGGCAAATGAGAGCGCAGCGTACGAAAAGAGCGCCCGCATGTTGCCCAATTGAGGTGAAGCAGGCGACGAGCTGGCAACGTTCACAACAACAACAACAAGAACTAGTTACAAAGTGGAAACTAGGGCGCAATCTGCGTGTGGAATGTGCATCAGCTGGGCCCAGTGCCCAGTGCGGAAGCAGGCAGATTGAAAGCAATCAAATAATGAAAACAAGGTGGAGAGTTGGCGACTGCAATTGTGGGCGTGAGAGCGGAAGTGCGTAAATCAAGTGGAAAAACAAACGGCAAAGCATAAAGGCGGCAGGCAAGCGGGCTGGCAGCTGTTAGCTGGCAGCTAATGCGCCAGGAGGTGACCTCAATTTGCATTTAATCGCACAAAGTGCTCGTGAATTGTGCAGCAAAGCGCATAAATCGCAGCCAATTTGGCCAATTATTTGGCGTTTACTGCCAAGGACAAAAAGCACCCAACGAAAACAACAGCAACTACATCCAAATAGAAGATACCCTGTAGCCAGCTGCAAGGTGTTTTATTTGAATCGAAATCGATATTTATCGATATTATGAAAAAGAGAGATTTTCTAAAATCCCACTTAAAATATGTTACTTATAAACATCCCAAAATGTTATCATTTTTTTAACATGCATCATACTTCAATTCATTAAATACATTTATTTACAAAATTAGTTTAAGTTAGTCTGAATTGTAATGTGTGTATTATAAATGGGGTAAATCAAGCTATTAAATTTGATTTAAATAAATAAATAATAAGCATAAAATCAACCCGTCGTCCGTATAATCGTAGCTAAACCATATTTCAAATGTCTAGCTCTCTAGTTTCAGAGTTTTTAACTTTTTAAAGAATATATATTATTACTTTATATGCACCCTTTTTAAACCAATTTTCAATAAAAGGAAAATACACGTAGCATGCAGCGAGACATCTTCTTGCTTTGAATGCCTGGCCGAAATAGAAACGCCAACGCCAAAAAGAGGAAAACAACAATAATTTCATTTGATTTGAGACCAAGTGGCTCTGCCACCAGTTCGACGTCAATTGAAAGTTTGTCTGCGATTTGCATTTCCAAATTGGTGGCTCGACACAAATGGAGAAACGAAATTGCTTTCGCTTTCGCTGAGAGCCGCACGACAGACCAACCACCCGCACCCCTCCCCCAACTAATCGATGTTGATTGAGGGGGGGTGGCGTCGGTCAATGCATTCGAGCCAAATTATCGGTCAATCACATAGGTCCACAGATTGTTTCTTATCTGCCGTGAAATGATCGTTGATTTGTACTTTGAACGTGTGAGCAATTGACCAGAAAAATACTATTTAAGAGTTGGATAAACGAGTAAATTAAAACTTAATGCAGCGAGTAACGAAAAGATTAACTTAACTCTATAAAATTGTACACAGTAGCGAGTAATTAAGTGAGCAACGAACACAAACTTGTAGAGGCTAAGGATAGCAGTAAATACTTGTACTTTAGTCATATCTATTTTAGAGAGTATCGACTAACGAGTAGAGAAGTGCTCACAAGTCTGGCAGAAGTAACTAATTGGCTAATTAAATTGAGCATAAGTGCATACCTGATCCATTTTTATTTAAGCGAATAACGAACAGAACTAGCAAGTAACGAGTACATTGCTAAATTGAAGATGTGGATAACAAAAGCTCAGATTCCTATACAATAAACATCTCATAGTGAGTGGCAAATTACAAGTAGATGTAATCTAAAGTGGTTAAGAGTGGGTACTCATTCTACACTGCAGCGAGTAGAGGTGTACTTATGAAATTAAGAACAGACCCAAGTGCACATTTAAGTCAGTAGCAAGAAACGAGAGATAGTTTGCCTCAAACGAGGATGAGCGCAGATATTTATTGAAAACCAAATGCACGCTCGTTACAGCGAGTAAGAAGTAATAAACGAGTAATGAGTAGAGTAGCAAAAAGCAAGCAAAAGTAACGATGAACTATTTACTTAAAAAGAGGACAGCAGCCGGTACCCATATCCAATACATATTTTAAACACGTCTCGAATAAAAAGTAGCGTGTAATAAATAATGAATAACGAGTAACATGTAAATATAGGAGTAGGTAATACTCATTCGATCGGGTATAGTTCAAAGTAGTGACTAACTAGTTCAACGGGTAAATTAATTACTAAATTATAAGAGAGGAACCTGTCGCATATCCTATATACGAAACGAGTTCAAAAAGATAACACATAGTGAGTAGCTCGTAAATTATTTACTTATGCACATAGAAATAAGGAACAGGTACAAATATCCCATACATATTTTAGCAGGCAACTATTTGAAAGTAACGTGTAACTAGTACAAAGTACCGCTTAACGAATAACAAAATGGCTCGCATCGAGAATTTGAAATTGAAGGGTCTAAGAATTGGCATTGGCAGGTAGCTCTACTTACAGTACACCCGAGCAGCGTGTGCAGACAAACGAGCCGATGGTCATGTTCACGTAGGTGGGCCCCTTTTGGTTGCAGTCGAAGCACTGGCGATTGCCTGCGCCGCTGTTCACCAGCTCCCGCAGCGCTAGCAGGTATTTGTCGTCCTGTTTTTTGCGCACTGCCATTTTAAAAATGCTTTTGCTATTGTTGTTGCTGTTGCTGTTGTTGTTGCTGCTGTTGTTGTTGTTGTTGCTGTTGTCGCTGTCGCTCGCTTTGCTTCCTGCTTCCGCCTGGTAGCTGTCCTCCAGCCACTCGGTTTCCGAATCTTCGACGTTGTTGTTGTTGCTGCTGCCGCGTGACTGGGCCTGATAGATGTCAGCGGCGTGGGGGGCACTGCTGTTGTAAACGTAAACGAACTGAATTTTGCCTGATTTACAGCGAACACGATCGATCCCAAACTTTACTTGCGAGAGTGCGTGAATCTGTGTGTGTGTGTTTGTGTGTGTGTGTGGACTTGTGGGTTTGTGCAAGCGATTTACGCAACGCTTGACCTTTCTTCAGCTGCAAATCACAAATACTGGAAAACGACACACAACGCAAACAATCGCTGCCGCCAACGCCGCCGCCGCGCTTAGTTGCACATAAGCCAAAATATATAAAATATATAAATACTATACATATATGTACAAATATTTGACTGTATTGGTGTGTCTGTTTGCTATAATTTATCAGACAGCAAGCAACAAATTTTATTTTTCTCGTTTATTTATTATTGTTTACGTTTAATTTGTTCACTGCACTCTTTGCACACACTCACATACACAGACGAAAAGCCAACAGTCCAACGGGCGTAAACATAAAACGAACGGAGACTGGTTTTCGTTTTTCTTTTTAAATTAATTGAATTTATTTATTACACACTCTTTTTTTTATGCAGCGCCTTCTTCTGCTGCCGCTGCGCTCAATTGCCCACACACTGAATCACACACGCTGCGCCTTGTCTTCGTTTGACGTTGTTGTTGTTGTTATTAACAGAATTAAGCACAACAAATTCTCTTTTAATAACAAAAACTGCAAAAGACGCCCGTCCGACGATTCACGACACAACCGAACGTCGCAAACTTGAAAAATGAACTGAATGCGTGCAGTGTGACCGCAGCGCAGCTAGGCAGCAAAGGCTGCTAGGGTGACCGGTCGTTGAAATGCATAAAAATCAAGTTGGCAGCGCCACAATTTAAATTATGTTCACAAATTTGAAAATGTTTTCAAAGCGTGTTTTTTTATGATAAAATTGTTATTTATTTACTAAATGCTACAGGTACTGCCTTCACTCGTCTAAAGGCTTGCGAGCATTGCCTTTATTGGCAAATTTACGTTTTTTGAATGTGGCGGGCGCAGTGCTGATTGCCTCGTCGTCCAAGCCGGATATCGTTTTCTCCTTGAAACGCTTTACAGGCGGTTCCGAGGTGGGCGCAGTGGAAACAACAGGTGCTGCAGCATAATAATCAGTTTGGGGCAGCTGCCAATCAATGGGCTCTGCTGGTGGTCTGCAAATATTGTTTATAGTTATATTATATTATATAGCTTATGGCAGAATAATGTAAATCCTTACTTGGTTTCGACCACCTGCCATTGGCCAATCTGTTTGGTAGCCGCCTCCTCTTCAGTTTTAAACTCTTGTCTTCTCTCCTCCTTCTGCTTCTTCTCTTTGGCATTCTCGGGCCTGCGATATAGTTTGGCGTGTCGCTCCCGATTGAAACGCGCCACCTCCTCGTCCGCATTGGCGCGAAAGCGTAGCGACTCCTCCTCCTGCGTGAGTTGCTGCTGATTTATGGCCAACTGGTTGATTCGCTCGTATTCCTCGTAGGAGAGATAACCCTCCTTGGGTGGCTCCCACACGGATTCATTTGTTTTAACATTCCAATAATACGTGTGACCCTCATCCGATTTTCCCTCAACCCAGAGGGAAGCGTCTGGCACCGATTCGGAGGCCACCTTGTCCACGTTCACCCGACGATTATCCTCCTCCTCATCGGAATCGCCCACCAAACGCATTGGATCGATTTGGCGCGATTTTCCGTGCATACTTTGTCTGCCACTGCCGGAAGCACCGCCTGTTGCGCTAAGCACTGTGTTGATGGAACGTGCCGTCATGTCGCCATGATAGCCGTGTATATCCTGCGCATAGGACTTCATCGCGGCATCCTCCATTTTGCGTATCTCTGCGTCCATTTTTTGCTTCTCCCGCTCCGATTTCTCGCTATTGCGACTGATTTCCGTAATGCGCTTTGACACATTGAGCTTATGTCGCTTGCCACTCTCGTGAAATGCTATACTCTGTGGGCATATTATGTGGCATATTTTAATTATGATCTTAGCTTCTTTCGATTTGAACAAAAAATTTACTCACAGCTTTGTTGTCGCTCAACCAGCATTTGCAGAAGTCGCAATACTTGCGCTCATTCGACTTCCAGTACTCCGTCCTGCAATGTCAAAGAATATATACAATAATAGACTTAATTAAATGTTTAATAAATAAAAATTCTTTACTTACATTTTTTTAAAATTTATATTATTTACACTTTGTTTCCAACAATTTGTTTTGCTCGCACACAGTGTTGCAAAATGTGCGATTGAACAGAGCTCAGTGGTGCTGTGATTATCAAGTAACAGCAACAACTACTTTTAAATATTAAAGACATGAACTATGAATGAAAAATGCTATCTCAAACATTTATGACATTTATTAAATGGAATATAACTCTTGATGTAGCAACTACTAAGCAATAGAGATATTTGTGAGTAATAACAGTTGAGTACTGTTTTGTTTTTAAATACTTCTCAAATGATAATACTAAGAAATAAAATGTTATAGCTTCTACTATTCTACTGTAATTGTGATATGAGTAAATGTCAGCAATAACTGGTAAGTGAATAACAATTAAATGAAAAAGAGAATATTGGTATGTTAATAAACAATTTCTGTGTCATCTAAGTTGTGACTTGAGTACTTGTTAACTGTAACAAGTATTCGAGTACAAGCCAATGTTATTGCTCATTATGGTTCTGTTATGAATCTGCTATCACCTGCTAGACCTTGTTTGGTTAGCCGCTATTTAATTTAAATCCAGCGTTTTTCTAACCAAGTAGCCCGCCACTATGTAAAAACAAAATGAATTTATTTAACACCATTTGTCAACGAACTTCACCCAAAGAGTGATACAAAAATGTATGATATTAGGTAAGAAAATTTTTTCCAGTGTTCCTCCAGGTGCTCTCTATTTATAACAGCTTGCAAAAATGTTAAGCTGACAGTGCTGTTATTGCTTACGAATGTGTGCAGACTAATCGAAGTAGTCGCAAAATTTCATTGTTTACGAGTGCTCGCTGTCCGCTCAGAGGCGTCCCACACCAGACATGGCACAGGCCCGAGTCGCAACGACAACGTCTTTGAATGACACAACGACGGCCAAGACAAGTGAGCGAATTGGGCAATTGCGAACTGTGGTCCAAAGTTTAGTTCAGGCTGCCAGCTAGCGACCGATTTTACCAGCATAATAATACAAAAATAAACAGCTGTTTATCTTAGCTAATCCAAAACCTGTTGTGGTTTACATTGCTAGCTTATGCAAAACTTTCATTTTGTCTATTTTCAGATGGTGTTTCTATGCCGCTGTTGGGTGATGATAGCTGTGACGAATTTTCCATAGAGGTGCCCTGGGGCACCGTGGCAGGTAAGTGGCGTGCGTTGGTGTCTCCCACTATGACGTTCTATGTCATGTCTGCTGAGTCATCATCACTCAGCTTATCTCAGCACGCTTTCGGTGGCTGCGATTAGGTTGTTTGAATGGCGCGACATAACCCACAGCAGCCAAACAATGCATTTATAATGACGTATGCGACTTCGATTGCAGGTAAATGGTGGGGCTCTCGCAATAGGCAACCAATTCTGGCGCTGCATGGCTGGCAGGACAATTGCGGCACATTCGACAGGCTGTGCCCGCTGCTGCCGGCGGACTGTTCGGTGCTGGCCATTGACCTGCCCGGTCATGGCCATTCCACGCACTATCCGCAGGGCATGCAGTACTTTATATTCTGGGACGGCATCTGTTTGATACGCCGCATCGTGCGCAAGTACAATTGGAAGAATGTTGTTCTCTTGGGCCACTCAATGGGCGGTGCACTCACATTCATGTATGCGGCTAGCTTTCCCGATGACGTTTCTAAACTGATCAACATCGACATCGCCGGGCCAACGGTGCGGAGTGTTCAGCGCATGGCGGAGGGCACCGGCAAAGCGCTGGACAAGTTCCTTGACTACGAGACGTTACCGGAGAGCAAACAGCCCTGCTACTCGTACGATGAGATGATCAAGCTGGTGCTGGACGCCTATGATGGCTCTGTGGACGAGGAGTCTGTGCGGATATTGATGAAGCGCGGCATGAGGCCCAATCACAAGGGGTTCCTCTTCTCGCGTGATCTGCGGCTCAAAGTGAGTCTGCTGGGCCTGTTCACGGCCGAACAGACGCTGGCGTATGCCCGACAAATACGCTGTAAAGTGCTCAACATACGAGGTATTCCTGGCATGAAATTCGAAACAGCCGATTTTTATGCAGAAGTAATAGCTACGCTTAAGCAGAGTGCCGAGCATGTGGTTTACGTGGAGGTGCCGGGCACACATCACCTGCACCTGGTGACGCCCGAGCGGGTGGCGCCCCATATCAATCAATTTCTTTTAAATAAGTAGATATGCTATAAAAACCTGTTTTGTTCCGGTTCAGTTAACGCTAAGCAAACAAAATTACGTTGATTGTATTGTTGCAAAAGTCAATGGTAATCGTATAGTGGGCTGACGTATCTTAGAAAGGAGGCTTGATACTGTATATATTATATACATAATTATATACTTTTATGAATTAACCAGTATTACAAATTTAACTGTTTCTTTTTGGATTTCTTGTGGAATTGTGTATTATGTTTTTCTGCCAGTATGGCAACATTGGCAGCATTGGCTATTGCCTAGCAACATTTTGTTTTGGTGTCTGTATTCGGCATCTGCATTTATTACATGTGTGCGTCAGTCGTTTGGGGCGAAATGGATTTAATTAAGGAAATAAATGAAAAGTATCAGGCTTTAGAAGCGGAAATTGATAAGAAACTGGAAAAGGTGTAAGTTTAATGCACTTGCAAGCGTCTCGAGTGTGGGAACTATGCAAAGACATTTTGCCGCTTAGTAATAAGCCAGTGTGACTCTACTGTGTATATAAAAGAAATGTAGCACACGTTGCTGGTAATTGTAAAATGTCAGTGTGTCTCAACAAAACATATAAGAAGTGTAGCGTACTTTGCGGCTATATTTTTATTTTATTCAATTTTTTTCTTGTTTTTGGACTAAGCCAATTTTTAAAAAAATAAATTACTGTTAATAAATAAATGCGAAGTTGATCATTTTAATATTTGAAACAGAAATACGTGTGTGTTAGGTGGTTACCCTATTTGACAATGGATTCATTTTAATGTTGATAGATGTCGCTAGTATTTTGAAACGCTGTAACGGTCATTGAAAATTACAAACGTTTGTTTTTCTTGTAGGCAAGCTGAAGAATTAAAATTGGAGCGTCAAAATGAAAAACTATCAGAGAAAACATCAGACGCACAGTCGCCCAAGATACTGTCCTACGAGGAGGCACTGCAGAGAAATGCAAATACCTTAAAAGTGAGTTAATAAGAATAATTAAATCTCATATATATTTGATTCGAATTTTGTGTTGTTCGCAGTCCCTGGAAATAGCCAAGGCTCGCTTGCGTTCACGTTCGACGTACTCGCCCGTAGAGAAGCTGCTGCAGCGCGCTCTAGAGAACTATAAAACTGAATTGGAGAAGCTAAATAAGACTGAAAACACAGAATCTGCAAACAAACAGCGGCTTTCGGGCCAAGGAAATGCAGATGAGGACGATGCCAAGGAGGAGGAAAACCTATACGAGCTGATCATGCATAATGTTCTAGAGGCCAGCAATACGGGCAACCAGGCAACTGGCGAAAGTCGTCGCAATTGACAATTTCTGAACATTTATTAATTCGTGGAATTCCACTCTACGTACTTTTGCCAGTCAAACCAAGACGTGTCTCTTGTCGCTACAGTTACTGAATTAAAAAAAAAACAACAAAAAAAGTTCAATTCTCAAGCTGAATAAATAGGCGACAAGTGTATACACATGACCAAACGAGAGTTGTCTGTTATTTTCCTCGTGTAAACAAGAACCGAAAACGAATAAACACGATCCGGCCAATTGCTCGATGCCATGATAAAACCTAAACGAAAGCTGGCAATCCTGCCAACCTACATATGTGGCAGCAAGCAATTGACTAAGTGTTTGAACATGTTCGCCGGTATCTCGTAAGTGCGGCGTTGTCCCCGCCCGATGCTGACAAGGCCAACAACAGGCGACATAAGGCAAACACATTACCAAATTTGTTCTCTCAATTAGTGTTTGGCAATTATGTTCGTTCGATCTGACCCCCCAGTGCAATCGATTCATGCTGCAACCCGAGTCCGATCAATATCGATTCCCAGTGTCAAGGGACCTGGCCAGGCGGACAGACAGTTTGTGGCAATCAACGTTACCAATAAATCAATTAATGACACAACGGCTCGTGCAGACATCAAAGAAAATTATGAGGTTTTTCTCGACACACAAAGACAACATGACATGTTCGTTGATAAAAAAAAAAAAGAAAAGAAAGAAGTAAAATAGCGCCTGCAACTGGGCAGGGGGAGAGAACCGACGCAAACGTGTCTTGACGAGTGCCTTGGCGCAGTTTTCTGTGTCTGTCGAGCAAATAGCAAACAACAATTGACTTGAAGTTGTCATTTGTGTTATGGAGCAGGTAACTGTGTGTGTGTGCGTGTGTGTGTGCGTGTTTGTGTGTGCATAGATACATCGCAACTACCTGTTGCTGATAAGAAGAGCTCTCGCCGCTCGAATATTGAGACAAATTGTAATGCACACATGTGTCACAAAACTGTTCAAACTTCGTCGTTAACGACATTTCCATTTCATTTCATTTTCTTTTGAATTATGCTGCCATTGGAGCAAGAGCATCATTGCCCAGCGGGAAATGCGTCGATGACGTCCTGGGCATTTCTTTGATGACACCTTGCTGACATTGTTATAAGCGACGCTTGCTGACTTGTCTTGCTAGTCGTCTTGCAAGACACCGTGCATGACACGTCAGCCATGTTGTCGGCGAGCACTCCCTTTTCCGAGCTTCTCAAATAAGTTGACAAAACTTTGCAATAATTGTGTCGTATTAAGCATGCTTTTAATATGCTTTTTTAGTGATGAAATTTACCAATATGTAATATAGTAATATATTTTTATTTAATTAAATTTACCTATTAATAAAACTGCATTCTTAACTTGAAATTGTCGCTTAAGCGTGGTCTATTACCAGAATCTAAATTTAGCTGATTGATCTAAATCTGAGCCTTACGTCAAGTTAATTACTTTATTAATTTAGTATGATGCAGGACTATTTTAATGACATATCAGCGAGTATGTCAATCAAAAAGAAACATTCAAATAATGAACATAAAGCAAGACTCATTCGATGACCTGTCATCGAGCATGTCGCTCAGCTCCTGACACGGACCGATGAACAAACCGAATACCCACCTGGGTTTCTTCACTTTAATAGCCAATACAAAAGCACCACACTCACACACACACACACACACACACACACACACGTAGCACAAAAATATTACCCACTCTTGCCCCACATTTATGCGTTCAATATATCATATTTATTTGCTTTCTGTTGCGACTCCTCCTCCGTCCACCTGCACAGGTGTGTGTTGGAGTGTGTGTGTGTTTGCGTGTGTGTGTGTGTGTGTGCTCAGCTCTTGCAATTCATATCAGTTAGGGAGCCTCGGTTCTCAACCGATCGACGACTTCGTGGACTGGCAACCAGCGCTGACGTTTTAAATTTCATCGACAAATCCAACGTTTCAGTTGAGTTTCGATACGCGACAAGTGCATAGTGCCACGCTCCTCGCAGCGATCGTTACGATCACTCTGATCTCTGATCTCAGACTGCTCAAGATCTTGGCTAAGATACTGTGTGTGTTTTGGTGTGTGTATGTGTGTGTGTGTGTGCGGTACGCGTTTTTCGGTCCTCCATTCCGTTTAAGCAGCGAATTCCTTGGGCCAAGGGAATGCAAACTGTGAACGCATTGCAAAAAGTTTGTTCGTTTGGCTTAAGTTATTTTCATGCTTAACATAACGCCACGTGGTGGACTGCCAGCTAAAGCAATCCCCCTTTCAACCCACCCCCACCCCCGTTGACAGGCGTGTCCAAGCAGCGCAACTAACAATATTTACCAGCAGCTAAGGCTTTCAGGCCATTAACACTAATGCGTTGGGCATTCTTTTTGTCAACGTCATCTGTAAAATCGATTTATACGCTGAGGATCGGCCAGGGCGGCAATCTTTTGCACCTGGCTGGCTGGCTGGCGGGAGAATCGCAGCGATAAGAGTCGTCGTTACCTGCGCTGTAATTAATCACAAATTGCACACACAAAAAACTCTTGCGGGGCAAATCGCAAGAAATTGATAATGACACTGATATGCGATATGCAAGCTCTAATCTAAAAGTTAAACTGATTGCGAACGTAGCTAACGTACATATATAGCCAGAGGTGCCGCTGAAGCTGTTCAGAATCAAAGAGAACTACCTACATATACCCATATACAAACACGTATATATATATATAGCACTCTATATAAATAACGACGATCGTTCGGTTTTTGCTACTGTTTTTATAGACAGCCATAGAATATGGCCATAAAGCCATTATCAACCTTGCTTTGTACGATTTACACCCCCGGAAGCCCTTTAACCACCCACATATCTACCCACTAAACGGGAGTGTAAAATCTGATTTTTTTTTTAGAAATATTTTTTTTTGTAGACGTGTCGTAGCTGACTTTAAACTCATTCGATATGCCTAAAGGTTTATTTGGTTAGTTGTGGCGATAACGCCGTTGGGGGCATGTCTGGCCGGCGACGTGGCGCATCGTTTCACTATATAGTATATAGATACATATTTTTGGAATGGGGCTCAGACGAGTTTCTGAAACTGAAATTGAAACTGATAATTGTGCAACGTACACAAACCTTGCTCGAGTTATCAGTGCGAGTGACAACCGGAAATTAAAGTTGAAGTCGACACGATTACTTCATTAGCTATGTTACTGTTTCTCTCTCTCTCTCTCTCTCTCTCTCTCTCTCTCTTTCTATATACATATATATATAGCACTTTTTAAGTTTGAGGTTATGTTGGGCTGAAAGGTCGACAAGGTCGCACAGTTCAATGAACTAAGCTACCCAAAAGATAGTTAATTTATGACTTCAATTCACTTATTTATAGCTAAACAGTGCCATAATTAACCAATTAGCTATCGTTTACTGTTAGCTGACTTTGAGGGGCACCCTTAAAGAGGTAGAGCCACGTAGGGTTAGGGTGCTTAAATAGAGTGCTTGTAAGTGCTGAAGAGCGTAGAATCATATCTTATAGACATATTTTATAGACATTTCGTGCGCGCTATGCAGGATTCTCTTGTTGACTCGTCATGCGAGTTGTCTTGCAGGACACTTGGCCTGACATGTAGGCAATGTTGTCGTCCTTTTTTTTTAGGATTTTAATATGTTATAAAATTTGCCCATATATTAATCTGTTATAGCAACTTAAATTAGGTGAATTCATAATTTTATTTTATTAGTTATTGCGGGTTGTCTTAGCAAGTTCTTATCTTTAAGCTTTCAAAAGGCAATAAACTTTACGAAAGCTGGTTTTTAAAAGATTATTATTTTGGAATTCAATAACTATAATGCTTCTGGCTGAAACTATCTCACAAGCCTAAAGAAACAGGGTAGTTCTCAATTGTGCTAGTCGTCTAACCCTTAAAAAGTAAATCAAGTCAAAGTTGTTGAAACGCAATTACAAGCTACAAAACGGAAAGAAATAAAACAAAACTTGAGGCAACTTTGATCAGGTGCAAACGACAGACGAGGACGTGAAAAGCACAACGCCATATATATATATATGCATGTGTATGTATTTTAATACCCCAGACCCAAATCCAGAAACTACTTGATGTCATTGGCGTCTCTACGCGGACGTGGACGTGGACGTGGGTGCTGGCAAACAAAGCACCCTGCCAAGAAACGTCAAAAGAAATGAATTCCCTGTCCAAAGAGCCCAAGAAGGCCTGAATGTCTGATGATGACGATGACGATGACGATGATGATGATGATGAGTGGTTCCGAGTGATGGGCAGCGAGGGGAGTGCGGTGGTGCTAGCTGCCTGCAAATGCAAAAACTTTAGACAGGGAATCAATTGTTGCCTTGTTTTTATATTGCTCCTTTGTCGAAGACACGCAACAACAATGGCAATAGGCCGGCAACCTGGTAACTACTAGCTGCAAATGGGCAACACGGAACGGGTTGAGGGGGAAGGAGAGGGGGCGGTTGAGGGCCAACAACCGTGAAAAGAACTTTCGGATGACAGTTATGGGTTACAAAGGCAAGGATTGAATCAAATAAATAAAGGCACAAGGTTCAGTGCAGTCAAGGTGGTGCCGGTGGTGCTGGTGGTGCGGATGGTGCGGGTGGGTCCTTCGACGCCAATTCGCTTGGGATGGTAACCTTACCATGTCCATGTCCATGTCAAGTTTGCATGTGGCTGCAGGCGATTCTCCATTTCATGCCGCCCGCTTTACATAATCATCGTAAATGTAGAAAGCCAATGAATGGCAAATCTATTAGCATAACATCGCATAAAACGGCAGCTAAACACAAAAATGTCGGCGCCAACAATTTACGGCTGGCATCGTCAGGCCAGCGAATCCGTGAAATCAGTTGCATTGGAGCAGTTGAATCGCAATGAACATCTGGAAGGCAAAAGTGTTGACGGAGGTGCCCTTCGGTCATGTGCTCATCGTGAGCGGCAAAGTTAAGCCGCATCCCAATAAGTAGGCTACAAAAATAACTCAATCGAATCCCCCCCATATCGTTGTCAGCTTATTCGATTGATATCTCTCTGCAGAATCTCGCTGGATCTCACCGACAATGTGAATGCCCAGAACGAGAGCGAAACGGTTTTCCTCAAGATCGAGGCCAATTTCCGTGAGGGTCAGATCATACGCAGCATGTTTCAGCCCGGCGAGGGCTGGCAGCAGGAGGAGATCTCCAAGAACTGGAAATGTGATGGCCCCAAAAATCCGCTGGTGCCTGGCCAGTGCTTCACCTTTCGCGTGGCCGTGCTGCAGCGCTGCTTCGAGATCTACGTGAACGATCAGCTCTACGGCTCCTTTGAGTTCCTCAAGTTTCCCAAGCAAATCAACTTTGTTCGCGCCTACGGTGACTTTGAGAAGATCACACAGTTCCATCATCGCATGCTCTTTCCGCTGGTCTTTCCACGCAGTCTGATGTGCGTCGATCGTGTCGCCTTCCAGAGCGACGTGCCCAGGCGCTATGAGACGGGCACCGTGGTGGCCATGGAGTGCATTGCCAAGGGACCGCCCACAACGGAGTTCTCCATTTGTTTCCAGTGCAACGACACGGGTCGCATGGTGCTCAAGTTTAACGTCAACTTCGACAGGACGACCGTGTCGCGTTGCTATCAGCGCGAGGATAACAGGTAGGCTCTCTCTAAACTAGGCTATTTATGTCCTTTTCAAAAAGTAACAGAGTCAAAAATCTTGAAATCAAAAATTAATCAAATTAATAATAGAAATTCCAAACCTGGCAAATATACTCTGGTAAACTCATCGTTAGATAAAGCGGAAATGTTTTTTTGGCCACTCCCATTGAAGCCGAATCACACATCTTCCCGCTAGAATCATCCAAATTGGCAGCTACATTTTTGATGATCATCAATATCAATATTTTTAATTCAGAGCCATATAATCAAAAGAGCTCTTTTTGAACTCTGTTTAGCTGTTATTAAACTGTGAACCTATTTATCTCACTTTCTCATTCTCCTTTGTCGCAGTTACGCCAGCGATGATGAGGAAACCGAGGGCGAGTTTCCGTTTGTGCGCGGCAAACTCTTCAAAATCGCTTTCGGGATTGGCGATCGTTCCTTCCTCATCGCGGTCAATGGGCAATACTTCACCTACTACAACTTTCCGTTGCGTCCCTTCTCCATATCCACCCTGAAGTGCTTCACCAACGAACTGGGCGACTTTTCCGTAAGGAGTTTGGAGTATCACTCCGATTCGCCGCTGCTGTCACGTGTCGAGAAGCTGTCCATCATCTAATCGAGTTTTCGAAGGGATCTTTGAAGGGGGAATGTAAAACCCCGCTAGCTGCAATCGTTGAATTTATTCTTGTACACCAGTTAACTAACTACCTGTAGTCCATCAAGTTATTTAATTAAATAAATTTATCAATTCTCAAATTACGAGCATACAAAATATGTGACATAGCTGCTTAGAATTTAGCTGGGAGTTGGGAAAACCATATTTTAACTTTACTCAATTTACACTGCTGTAAGTTTTGATGTAGATTTGTTAATTTGTGGTCGGAATTCTAAGGGATTGTAATCTAGAGTTTACAGGAAATTTAAGGAGTCAAGAGTTTGGAATATGTCGCAGTTGCTATTTTTGGGATGAAATTCTTGCGCCATTTCTGCAAGATTTTTGTGGGTAAATCCTAATATACATCAACATAAAGATGCAGCTCAGGGTTCTTAATTGGTCTTACAATTTAATACCAAATCAATAAATGGAAAATTGCGATTTTTGTATTTAGGTTCCTTTAGTTATTGCAAGGACCAGGCTTTATTTAAACAATTTATTGTTTCCGCCGCCAGTCCACTCTCTTTATAAACAATATATACCATCGGGTATGCTTTACTTCCCACTCTTCTGTGATGCTGAGTGTGTGTGTGTGTGTGTGTGTGTTTGGCTAAACTTCAATGAAGTACAACTTATATTTAGTCTTATGGTTAGTTTCGAGTTTCCATTTTGAAAAAAAACACACATATACAATACAAATTGCAACAGAGCAAAAAACTACGAATTTAAGTTTGGGATATAGTTCTAAATACATCCCTTATTTGATTGCTTTACGCAGAAACTCTGTCATAGGCCAAAGTCAACTAATCGGTAATATGTTGGTTTGAAACTCCTTTAAAAGTAACGGAACTCGCCCTTCTTGCCCAGGTGCTTGCTGCGCATCATGTCCGTGGCATCCGGGGAGCGTTGTTCCATGCTTGCATTGTCCTAGAAACAAACAAAGTTATTGTTAGGTTATTTATATATATTATAGGGGGTTACATTTTTAACCTACCACGTTGCCGGGCGTCAAATGTCGTGACTTACTCGCGCCCGCCTGCTGCTGGCCATAGAACTGACCGTTGCCCTCGCCGTCGCCATAATTGAAGGGCGTGACAATCGTGTGCGGCACATGCGCCACCTGGCCGCGCATGTTGCGCGCCTTCCACCACTTGCGCGTGTCATCGAGGATCTGTTTAAGAAAGGGAAAGCAAAAACGGATGAATAATCGAGTCGAGTTTTCCCAACAGGGAAATTAGTTTTGACATCTTTTTAATTGCGTTTTTTCAATTTTGAAAAGAATTGTGTGTGGTATGAAATTCTATCTGTACTATACAAGTATTTTGTGTCTCTGATTTCGGTAATATGCGAGATGTGCCAAAAATCAACATTTATCGATTTAGTGGGTACAGTGAAAGTTATCCATAGTTTGTAACAAATGTAATCTGCGTATAATAAACGAGTACTAACATATTATTATATATATTATTTAGTATATGTCTTATAGTCTTACAGATATGCTGCAAAATCCAAAGTTTAAAGTTATATTTTTATCGATTTTAAGAAATGGAGCATAACATCGATATTTGTAAATTAACTTGTTCTGCTTATGATCAATGCGGGACTGCATAAAATGTTGATTCTGTAGCTCTTATCGTTTTTAAGATATGCTATAAAAACATAATTCTGAAAATCGATATTTATCGATTTTCGTTAAATTAGCAAAAGCTATCTTTAAAATGAAATAAACTTGATCTGAACATGCTAGGTGAGAACTTATATTCATAATTTTGTGTCTTTCCCTCTTCAAATCGTTGATATATGCATTAAAATCTGTTTTTAATAATCGATTTAATGTAAAGAGATGGACAGGTGAAAGTGACTAGATGAAATCGCAAGATTGATACATTATAAAATTCAAGCATTTAACATTTGCTTACACAACTGCAATTGACCCTTTTTTAAATCGGGTACAGGGTATTTAAGGACTAAGAACCTACCTCCAAGTATTCACCGCGCATTACGCTTAGCTCCTTGTCATTGTTGGCGGTGCGCGGGTAGGTGACCAGAACAATTTTAGCGCCCGACGACTGCAGATCCTCCAGCCACGCCTCCAGCAGCTGGTCTTCGCTGGCGTTCACATTAGCCACACCACGGGTCGTTGCAGCGGATATCTCCGAGACGCCGCCTCCACCGCCACTCGCGACATAGTTGCCGCCTCCACTGGTCACGTTGCGGGACTCGCGTGTGTGTAGATTCTGCAGGCCCGCGGTAATCGCGCTGAGAGTAGGTCCAGCACCAGGGCCATGACCGTGGGTGGCGCCACCACTGGACGCAACGCCGCCGCCGCCGCTGCCACGATCAATGGAGTCAAAGGAGAGCTCGCTGCGTGCATTGAAATCGGAGGCACTTATGGCACCCGTTCGGTCCCGATCCCGATCTCGATCGTTGCCATGGTGTATGGTGTACTTCTCGCTCAGGGAGATGCCAATGCCATTCGTGTCGTAGTCATCATAGCCGCCTGCAGCGCCACGTCCGTTCAGGCCCAGACCCGTGCCGGCGACATGACCCGGTCCGGCCTGCACCTCAAGGCGTCGTTTGCTGACGTGCGTCGGCGACGTCGCCTCCAGTTCGTCAATGACTAAATAATCGGGCGACCAGCCATCTAGAAATACGGGATGATAGGAGCCGACATCCTCCTTCCACTGGTCGCGTGGAATGACCCAGGCATCGCCCAGGGAGCGCCACAGTTCCGTCTCCTTGCTGGTGACGCAGTTGATCAGCAAATTGATTGCCTCACGGGTGAGCAAGGGATTCACCACGCGGGAGGGCAGCTGCGACTCGTAGTAGGTGTCGCTAGAGGCCTCCACGATCAAGGCCAGCGGCGTGAACAGAAAATGCACCAACTCCGGCGCATTGGGATCATGGATGTGCGCCTTCAACTTGGCCAGCAAATTGAACGAAAGCTTAAACTTGGCGAAGATGTCCACGAACTCCTTCTCATGCGGCGGCCGGGTGCGCAGCGTGAGCAGACCCTCGCCGGGATCACGTTTCTTGGACTTGCGATTGCGACGACGTCGCTCCAGCTCCCTGGAGGCAGCCGCCGCATGCTGCAGACGCGCAATGAACTTCTCGATATCATCGAAACAATGGTTCAGCACCGCCACGTCCCGCTCGTATTTCTCGCTGGACGTTGAGCTCGTCTCGTCCCGATCATTGACGCCGCCGTGCTCCGAGTCCGTTTCGCCATTGTGGCCAATGTCAACGTCGGCGCCAGCGCCGGCGCCCGATCCCCGCATGCCATACTGATCGACGCTGCTGCGCTGATGCATGTGATGCTGGTGCTGTATTTCACGCTCCCGTTCCCGTTCCCGCTCTCGTTCCCGCTCCCGGCCGCGCTCCCGATCGCGCTGCTCGCGATGATGATGCTGCTCGGCACGGCTGTGCGACGAGGAGGAGGATGTCTTGCTCATCATCATGGCCAGGCCTGAGCTGGAGGCGCCACCCGTATGCTGTGTGGGCGTGGCGCCGCGCTGTTGTGTTATCATTTTGCCGCTGCGCAGCTGCTTCAGATCCTCCACCAGATGCACGGCAGAAACACTTTGTGACTACAACGGAGTGAGCGGAACTGGGTTAGGTCTCTGCTTTGAGGCAGCTATCATGGCTTACTCACCTGAAATATGTGCATTTCGGAGCGTGAACCACCGCCGCCCGAAACAATAAAGACAAGTATATTATTGTAGAGCTCCATGGCGTCGTTGGATGTGAATGCGGTCGGTTCCTGCACCAGCGAGGCGGGGAAGCGCTCAATTATGTTCTGCAAAAAGGGGAACGTGAATTAGGAATCGGATCGATTCTTCAGAGTTTTGCCCAACCTACCCCCGTCTCGTAGTCCATGATGAGGACCCACTGATAGTCCAAGCACAGCTGCATCTTCTGCGACCAAATGCCTGTGGTCTTCTCCAGCTGCAGCAGCCGGCGCATGCCGTCTGCGGGATACACAATGCCCGACTCCTTGTTCACGGTGAACGTGGCCAGATGCTCCAGCAGGTATGTGGGCTTATCATGCAGGTCGCCATCGAGGCGCTCCCGTTCCTCGCCGCCGCTGCGATCATCACCGGAATATTCGCCGCCGCCACCGCCGTGGGCGCCGCCGCTGCTGTTGCCGGCGCTGCCGCCACCATTCGAATGATGATTGACCATATTGCTAACGGTGATTTGTGACTGATCTCGGTTGCTGTTCTCTGCACACAGCTGAAAGTGAAAATGTTTCAATTGTAGAGCTAATATCACACTGAGCTTTGGATTTAGCTATTGCGCAGTCTTTGCCTTGGCTCTGTGACTCAGGCCACATTCCACATTCCACGCTGAGCTCCAAGCCACGAAACGCAATTATTCTCAAACTTTAACATTTTGCTCGCAGTCGCGCAGCTTTGGAATTTAAAAATCGCGCCTGCAGCACTCCCCTCAAGCTGTCTGCTGCATAGA
Organism: Drosophila nigromelanica; assembly: GCA_004149465.1. Classification (NCBI taxonomy): domain Eukaryota; kingdom Metazoa; phylum Arthropoda; class Insecta; order Diptera; family Drosophilidae; genus Drosophila; species Drosophila nigromelanica. Next base: position 87,491 of record SCDS01000028.1, read on the forward strand.
ATCTACCTGTTTGTCTATGTGGCCTGGCAACCTAGGCACGCTCTCTCTGCCTCTCTCTCTCTCTCAGCAGTTTTGCAAATGCGGCGAGCGCAACAGCGCAAGAGAGCGAATACACACACGCACACACACACACACACACACACGCACACAGTGAGCAGAAACAGCCGCTCCCTCGACTTAAGTGACAGCAACTACTTAGGCGTGTGCCGACGCCGACTGCGCCGGATGCCCACTAACAGGCGATCACATATGTACACACACACACGCACACACACACATGTATTCGTGCACATGTGTGCGTGTGGGAATTTATAATTTGAATGTTAAAGCCAAACTATATACTGACTGTTAACTTGGGCTTGTTTTTAAATATTATCGCATGCCGAATTGCATCATCGTCAAGTTATTTTTCTTTCTGACAGATTTACAGCACGAGTATTTACCTACGTTATGTTTAGGGCAAACAAAAATGACGCTGACGAATGGAGGTGATAAAACAGAAACTATATTTATATGTATTATCACACATAACTAAAAAAAAAGTGTAGACCTTAATGAAGCCTCGAGCTCCGCACATAAATTATCATAGTTGTTGCTGTCGTAAAAGCACAGTAAAATCGTAACGGTCGGCCGGCCGGCTGGCCAGCTATTCATTAATTAAAAAAAATTAAGCCATGATAAGCAACAATTTTGATAGTAGTCAAAACCATTCGTCTTAGTTAACTAGTCGTTGGACTTAAAAGTTTTCATATCAAAATCATAATGTACACACTTATTTATACAGTGTTGGAAAATATAATAGAAGCGACAGTTTCAAAATGCTAAAATAAATTTAATTTTCTTCGTTATAAAATATGTAAAAACCATATTTTAGAGTTTTTTTTGTAATTAAAACTATAACATATGAACTTTACAAAAAAATAGAAGTCTGTGTCAATAGTTTTTTCCATCACTGTATATGCACATGCGCATATCTACATGGCTTAAGCTGCACCCCCACCCTACCCCCATTCCTAAGAGTACAAATATACAAAATTAAGATAAGCGTTGCCTGACTCTTATTTTATTTTTTCAGTTGGAGTTTTTTGTTTATCTTAAAAACATTCCAATGGCGTAGGCAAATGGCAAAACAACAAACGTTTTTGTTATTTCACTGTGTGCTTGCTATTGTTGTTGTTTGGTTATTTTTTTTTTTTGCTGCTTTTGTGCCCCTGTGAAAAACCAGCTTGTGAACAAGTGAGACTCGCGGCTCAGTTACAAATGGGGAGACATCGACACCGACACCCCAAGCAACACACTATGGCCATCCCGTTCGCACACATGCGCATGCGTGACTGCCGTCTGCCAGGTGCGCCGAGAGTAAGACTCTGCTCTCTTACTTGGAGTCTGTCTGTGTGTTTGTGCGCTTTAAAAAGGTAACTCGGATTTGTCCCCGCTGCGTCTGCTGCAACTTTACTTTTTGACGACCGCATTTTTTAGCTTTCTTTTCCACCTGTTTTTCTCTGTTGCTCTGTTGATATTTTTATGATTTTTTTTCTTCCACAAGCAGTCACTGTTAGGTACACACACACACACACACACACACACACGTGCACATACCTTTGCATGTGTGTGCAGGTATTGTACATGGGCAATAATACCAAAGGTATGCACACACACACAGTACACAACAACACACAAACTGGGAGCGGCGGCAGGTTTCCCATATTGATTTTCAATGCTTTTGTTCAATTCATTCACTAATTCATCGAAACCTGCGCTATCTGTTGTCGCTGTGTGTGTATTCTAATTGACCGCATTTTTGTTTTTATTTCTTTAAGAGACATCTGATATGCAGATACATACACATGTTATTATTTAATATATATATGTATGTATGTACATATATTTCACCTGTACACACACACTTACAGTCTTGTTAACGTTTACATATCTCCTTCTCACTCTCACATAGCGCATTCTTTTCTAATTAGCACGAATTTGAATCTTTTTGTTGACACGTTCGTTACGCATTTTTTTGTTCATCAACTGGTTTTCGAATTCGAATATTCGATTGTCTTAGGCAAAGAGGCGCAGGAGACGGGTTTGATACAATGAACACTTCACAGACATTAACGCTGCTTCATTATTTTCATTTAGAAACATAAAAGCTAACTGTAATTGGGCTTGCGCTTTTGTCTAATTTCTTTCTTTCACACTTGACATCTATCTCCCAATCTCAAGTTGAGAGCTGGCCACAACTTTTTTTTTATATTTTTTACCTGCCGTTTACTTGTTGTGCTTTTGAATTCTCGTCCGCCTTCCTTCTATTTTGGCTTTCCACTTTCGTTCGTTCTTCTCGATTTTACAACACTCGTATGAATCAAAGCTCGCCTTTGGCCTATTAATACATACATATATGTATGTATTTTATTTGGTTTAATTATTTATACACGCTCGTTGCAAATAATATGTAAAACAAATTAAATAAATAGCCGCAATGTCGCCGCAATTGTAATTTTATAGCACACGCGAGCGTTGTCCGCTGTGGCCGTGTTTAATACGTCAGGCCAGACCAAAACCAAAGTACTAACTTGGCTAACTCAACACGGCTAGCTCTAGCTCCGTTAGCCCGAGACACAAGAGCTAAGCCTCAAAGTGTCAGTCACCATTTGAACGAGAGAGGGAGAGTGAGCGAGCGCGAGACCTGAGAACCCCAGCGTTGCCACCTAGTTGGTAAAATGTGTAATCAATTTAAATACGTTTACTTCGATTATGAATAACATATTTATTGTTTTCAAACTTATAAACTAATTTAAGGCGTCCGATTAAAATAATCAACTTTTCAATTTTTTATTCGCCTTTATGATCTTCGCTTTTAATGCCTTTACATCGACTTTGCTGTCATCGGCTGAACGCTTGCGGCTCTCGCCCGGTCCGTCTTCGGTTGGTGGCACAAAGTCCTTGTTGCGGCGCTCGTCCTGCTTCTTGGCCGCCTCCGCCTGCTTAGTGGCACGCTCTTGCTGCCGCTTGGCCTGCTTTTGCTCCTGGTTGAGGAAGTATTCGCCGGACGCCAGCTGCTTATCAATCTTGCTCTCAGGCTGTGCCGGCGGGAACGGTGTGTACTCCTTCTTGGGCTTCTTGTTCTTGGGCTGCTTACGTTTGCTAATGTTCTTGTTCTTGAACTTGGGCAGAAACCGGGACCAGTCCTCGTTGGCCAGCTTGGGATCCTTCATCAGTTCGCGCTTTATCATCAACGCCTTGATGTTGTATATGGGATGCACATTGTTCATCGTCTCTAGCACAATGTCGCGCACCTGCTGCAAGCCCTTGTACGGGCCCAGCGCTGACACCGTATTTCCCTGCACTAGCACATAGCAGTCGGTAAGCAGCTCGATGGACTTTAGGGTGGCTCCATTGGGTCCAATTAGCCGCTGACGCCGCTTCACGAATTTCTCTTTCTTATGCACCAGGTTGCCAATTTTAATGATATCGCAGCCGATATCATCCTGAAGTACTCGCTTCGCCTGCTCGAAGGGCACACTGCGTGCCATCAGTTTGATCATATCCCGCGATTTGATGATGATATATGGATCCCACGTTTTGCGGGTCGTCTTCACCACCATGCTGCCCTCGACCAGATCCAATTCAGCCTTCAAGTGATGCTCTGCCACGCATTGCTGAACCAGTGGCCATACTTCCTTGAGGTACTTTTCGCGGTATTTTGGAAAGAGCGTGGCAAAGGAGCTCTCCTCAACCAGGCCATGTGGATTGTCCTCCGCCTTGAAAGTGGGTATTTTCAGTGACCAAGCGTTGTCCACTGGTTCCGTGCTCTGCTTATTCGGTCCCTCGCTTTCGTTATCGGTCATGACTAATTTTATAATTTGCCACGAAAGTTTTTAGTTTGAATGAAATGGTAAACCTTGGCTGTGCACGTTTGTTTTGAACAGCTGTCAATCGAGTGTGACCGTCCAACAAATATCGATATCAACTGAGTACTAAAGTATACTCTTATCAACATCGATAATTTTAGCGAAAACTCAACCTATAACATAGAAGGTTACTGCGAAAAATATTGTTTTACATATGTAATTAAATAATAAAAAAAATTAACCAATATGTTGTTTAAGCTAAGCTTAAACCATTTCAATTATTGCTTACCAAAACTTCTTGTAAAAATTCTACTTACAGACATCATCTGCACTTGTGACGTAGCAAGAAATCAGGAATCGAACTATCGCTACAGCCATGACATTTCGAAAAGTACTCAAATGAGGTGTGTCAATTGAAATTTTCCATTCGTAATTCATTCTATTGTTGCTTTTGGGTGAGTTTGGTCGATGTTTTTTTTTCTCGTTTGGGGCACGGACTTTCACTTTTGCATATAATTTGAGACGCAATAAATTTTCAAACTCCGTCAATATCGAAAATAAAATAACTAGCTGACGAACAACTGAATTGATTTTCTGGTATGCCACATTGCAAAAATTTGTATCAATAAATGTACGTAAAGCATGAAGTGTCTTCGGGTGAAAAAACAACTTGGGGGCGTGGACGTGTCGTGCAAAATTTGCATAAAGTTGATCTAATTTGGTAGTTCTTCATTTCAAGTGGAAAATATTGGTATTGTATCGTTAAAATATACATTTTCGCATATTGCGTATTAGTGTGAAATTTTTGTGAAAAAATCAATATGGCGTCTTTGACGCTTCTACGTGGCTACGTCTCGGCGCTGCCAACTCTCTAAAATTTAAGAATGATGACAAAAATTGTTTACTTGCAGCTAGGAGGCTACATAAACAAATCAAGCGCGTGTTTTATAAAAATATAACAATAAAAAAAATGTTTCAGAAAAAATTGAATCATAATCTGCGTACGATCTATTAGTTTCTATGCAGGGTTGCATGTTCGTTGCGAGTATCGATTGCAATTCGATTTATTTCACCACTGCATAGTCGACTGAGAAGAGCATTAGCACGCGAAACACGTTTTTTGTTGCAAACAAACTGCTGATGAAATTGGTCGAATCGCATAACTAGTTTTAAATTAAATGAATTCTGACAATTGAAGGGCATTGGTATTCGCTCGGCAACTCATTGGACATGGATCGTACAGATGCACGAGTATATTGCATATGGTTCTGATAACAATTTATTGCGTCGTTAGGTAGCGTTGTTGCAAAGTGTAGTTGATTATTATTATTGTATATAAGTGCAGAAATACTGAGTGCTATTTTCTACGATTTTAGATCTGAAATTAAAAAAAGATTGCAACTTGATGGCCTGAAATTGGTGCATTACGTAATCTCTGTGGTGTTTGTATTTCTATTGGTTACACACACACGGACTCCTTTGTGCTTGCGTTAGAAAGAGACGACAATAGTGCATTTGCTATTTGGCGTTGCCATATAGTTTTCAATAAATTGAAGTATGGTGAGTTGTATAGTGCTTTAAACCCAACATTTTTTTTATTAACCTTTTTTATATAAAATTAATTGAATTTACAGCCACGCATAGTACCATTGCAGTTATTAAAGTGCCTCCGGGTGCTCTTAGATACCAATGGTGGTATACTTAGCGCGACGGAAGTGAAGCGGATAGCGGGGTAAGTTCTCACCATATCAGTCAAACACAAAGCGCCCTCTAGCGTTAATTTTCACAACTTCATAGGTTGATGACGAAATATTCAAAAAAGCTGGTCTCCAAGTGCGTTTACGTGCAGATCTTGAAATCCACCAAAACCGAACTCCTCGGTGATTTTATGACGGTTGGTGGCTGGGGTCTGGTCTGCACCTGGCTGAATGATGCTATACGGACAATGAACTGGCCACTCGTGCAGGAGATTTTAGAACTCTTGCTACTCTCCCCTGTTGATGTAAATAGATTAAAGATTAATTCGGCGCCCATACTGGTGAAGGGTCTGTGTAAAGATGGCGGCAATGAAGGTGAGTACCGTAACCCGTAGCAACATCCATAATCAAAATTTGCTTTTATTTGCTGACTTATCAAATAATATGACAATATGCGTTTATTCCTCTCAATTGGTTCCATCAGGTGTACGAATTCTGGCGAAGCGGCTGGTTGAGCAGTGGCTAAAGATTGTTACGGAAAATCCGAGCGGCGCCGCCACAACCAATTTGCCTGCGGGGGCAATCGAGACACAGCAGAAGGATATGTCTGGGGCTGAGCGAAAGGACTCGAATATGGAGCACAGCTCGTCGGACAGCACGGACAGTGGCGGAGCGCCCGTCACGCAAAACTACACGATTACCTCGGCTGAGCGCAAACGCAACATAGTTATAACAATCAAAACAGTTGACAAATCTGCGTCTACGTTAGCAACTCCAGATAGTGTATATAATGATGACGAAAGTTCCTTGCCACCATCTGAGGCTGGTTCCGAGTCCAGAGGGACTGAGCCAAATGCCAGTTTAGACAGTTCACATATATCTAATTTAGATGATAGTAGTACAACAGATTCAAAGGTTGGGGACGAGGCCGATAAGAAATACAAAAGTGCGCGGGACAAGAGTAAGAGATCTGAGAAGGATCGTGACAAGGATAGGAAGTCGTCCAGCAGTCACAGGTCCTCGTCATCTAGCCATAAGTCGTCTTCGTCATCCTCCACGTCCAAGAGCTCCTCGAAGAGTTCATCTTCGTCTTCGTCCCATCGCAGCTCGAGCGATAAGCATCGTGACAAGGACAAGGCGCGCTCAAGCTCGGGTTCAAGCTCAAGCAAAGAAAAAGAACGAAAGGAAGGTTCTAGCTCATCCTCATCATCTTCGACGACATCATCAAATAAGCACAAATCCTCAAAATCTTCGTCGTCATCCTCTTCGTCTAGCTCTAGCACGTCCAAAGATCGTAGTCGCGATAAAGAAAAGTCGGCGTCGTCGTCCTCATCGACGTCGTCATCCTCATCCTCGACGGGGTCCAAGAAGGAGAATGAAAAAGACAATAAGCTGATGCCGCCGCCTACAGCGTCTGCATCCGAAAAGAAAACTAAAGAAGGCGAAAGCGATGTGCAGAAGCCCAAATCGATATCCATACCAAATAGAAAAGCTTCGATATCGATAGAAATACGCCGTGATACCGAAAAGACGGCCACGGTGAAGACATATCAGTCGAAATTTCGCTCCCACGGTCTCACCGAAGAGGCGCCACCGCCGCCGTCGCGCAAAGGCCTGAAGAAGCCTACATCGACAGCGCCCTCCTCGACAGCATCGCCATCGATCTTGGCACCCGTCGCAGCCCTGAAGCGTCCATCTCCGCCACGGGATACGCCCGCCGAGAAGAAACCCAAAATTGACATGAGCACTGTGAGCGGGCACGTGGAACGGCCCGGATCCGTTAAATTGATAGCACCCAAAAAGAGTAAGCATCGAGTTTTTGAACACATTACTAATCGCCTTGTTATTTCTTTACAGAAACTGACGGGTTTTTGCTTTTGTTTGCTGCTTTCGACACGAGCTTCTTGTGTATTTTTGTTGAAATCATTTTAAGGAGTTTAATTTTCGCTTGGGTGGTTGATTATTTGAATCGATTGATTAATTAATTGATTGGTGGGCGGGTTGGGCAAACTGCAATTCTCGTTAGATAAGTTTGGGCGCGGGTATATATATCTAAATATATATATACAACAAAGTTAGGCCCAATGCTGATCGAGAGATCAGGCGGGTTGCATCGTCTGTGTAGAGTTGATTTTATGATTTAGTTTGTTGAAGCTACTCAAATTTGGATTTGACGACAACAACAACGACGACGACGACGGCGGCGTTCGTCGGCAGTTGGCGCGGCTCTTTGGCCAGACATACAGAGCCAAATTGCACGGCGCATGCGCTTCAGCGGAAAGCCGGCGCAACGGCAACTCGGCTTGGTGTTAAGTATTAAAACTCAAACTCAAAAAAAAAAAACCAAAAAAAAAAAAAATTAAAACAAGAAAAACAACATATCTACTTTAAACAAATGCAATACACGTTAATGAATTAGCTTATAAGGTATGTAGATTGCAGCTTACTAACCTACTACATACATTAAAAAAAAAACAAAAAAGAAAAACCAAAAACCCGAATAAATACGACTTTCTAGAAAAATATACTTTTTCTATTGAAATAAATATGATTAAACGAAAAAATATATATAACTTTGAGCTGGCGGTTCTTAAAGTTTGGTAGCTGACAAGACTGCACAGTAAACACTGGCTATGATGACCAATCACACGTAGATAATTTATATATATGTATATATATAACTATATCTATATATTGCGTGCACAAAAAGTAAAACAAAGAGAGAATCTATTTTGTTGCATGTTTTGTGACGCTACCAAGGTCTGAGAACATGGCCGCATTTTCACTTGAAGGCCCGCAAGCAGCGCCTGTCCCGCGTTGATCAGTTTCCACGAGGCGTCAGTGAGAGGGGTGTACCTGAGGTTTATTTCTTTTCCACTTTTTTTGTTTGGTAGCTTAGCGTTGTTGAAACGGCAGCTCCTTGTATATGTATACTATACGGGCTTATCTCAGTTTTGGGGCTGTGTTCATAGTGTACATATAATATATATCTTGGTATATATATGTTTATATACAGATTTGTGTGTAGTATTCAGATAAGGCTATTGTATGGCACGTCTCGGGCTTGGGGTTTTCCGTTGAATCGCTGGATGTTTTTTTCCTAGTTCTTTATCAGTTGTTAAATTTCTTATCACGAACAAAAGCAAAAGCCCGCACAGTACGTAAATACACTATAATATAAATATATCCTCAATAAAATCAAATCCAATTACTAATGATAATTACATCAATTGCAGTTTCAACACTGGTGGAGACGAATCTCTTCTCTGATGCGCTGGCTGCCTCCATTGAGCCCAAGAAGGTGGTCAAGCGCAAGCGGCTCAATGCGGCTGCCTCGCCCACCGATAAGGATGCGCCGCTGGCTCCCCTCAAATTCTACCAGGACACACTGGATGAGTCGAAGGGCGAGGATAAGTCGGATGACAGCACCAAGGAGAATGATGAGAGCAGGACGGCGTCGCCCGGCAAGGACACGGATGCTGACGATGATGACATCCCATTGAAGAAGGTCAAGGAGGACATTGAGCAGAAGGTGCAAAAGGCGAAATCGGCTGGCGAGAGTGCCGATGGTGATGCCAGTCCGGACGATGCTGATGATACGCCCGAGGAGCCCAAGAAGCCTGGACCCGGCTGTGGGCCGAATGGACCGCCCGGTGTGCTGATGCTGCATCGACGCAGGGGACCCAAGAAGAAGCTCACCTGGCAGCCGGAAGATAAGCTGACCCAGATCCGTTACTTTGAGGTGGATCGCTCGGAGCGCGTGAACGTGACAAAGCAGAGCTTCCTCGAAATGAAGAACTTGGAGCGCTACAGCGAACGGGATGCCCTGAATATAGCACGACGCGGCTTCGATGACATCATGGAGCCACAAATGGAGTGGCGACCGCTGATTGAGGTGGCCAATGTGCCCGACCATCCCAATGGCAATCTGTCCAAGCAGCGTGTGGTGCAGGCGGAACGGGAGGCGACCACGTTGCGGGCGCTCTACTTCTCGCCGGACATGATACCCGACAGTGCCGCCGAGGCGGAACTGGAGCCGCATTTCTCGCACGACATTCCGGTCATACCCATTGATGACCTGACGGGCAATCCGGACGCGGTCAACGACTACAGTTCCCTGCCATGGCCGGAACCGAAGGGCTACGGTGCCGCTAGCAACGAGATGAATTTCAATGATAACATGAACAATGTCATGCCACCAATGAATCCCAATCTGCTGCCGTCGAATCCGTTCCAGCCGTTTGGCAACAATTTCATGCCCACCCCAGGGAATATGCCGCCGAATCCGAATCCACCGATGCCATTGAATATGCCACAGCCTGGGCCACCGCCCATCTGGCAAAATCAAATGACGGCCAGTCCCATGATGAATCCCATGAGTGGTCCAGCACCCGGCATGGATATGAGCATGCCGCCCAACTTTATGGGCAATCAATTTGGCAGTCCAAGCGCTCCGTTTGGTGCGCCGCCGGTCTTCAATAATATGAACTATCCGCCGATGATGATGAATGGACCTGGTCCGGGGCCGGGGCCGGGACCCAACGGTCCCATGATGAACGGACCGATGCCCAATGGCATGGGACCCATGACGAATGGCGGCGGGCCACGCAACATTAACAACAACAATAACCGGAAGAACAACAACAACGGCGGCGGTGGCAACTGGCGCAGCGGCGGCAACAACTTTCAAGATAACTCCGGCGGCAATTGGCGCTCAGCGGGCTCTGGCTCCAATCGTGGCGGGGGCGGCGGCAATAACAACAACAACAACACGGGCATTTGCAAGCAATTCATGCGCGGCCACTGCCACATGGGCAAGGCGTGCAAGTACGTGCATCCGCAGAAGAAGCGAATGTAGGACTTGCCCGAATCTTCCGAGGAAGATTCGAATGTATAGATCTCACAGAGCGCCATAGCTTTGCAAAACACACATGTATATTCACACACACACACACACACACAAACACACAAATCTCTGCGATATGGCATGTGATCGCGATAATCAAAAGAAATGATCACACGACACGTTGCCCCCCCCCCAGCCAATGAAGACTGTAGCCTGGGACGCCAGCTAGGACGTATTGCCTCGCCGGCGCCCAACACTAGTTTTATATTGTACATATACACCTAAATATATATATACACACATATATATATATATACATATATACCTATTAAGTCATTTATGTCATTTACTTATCTACATTTATATATAAATCATATAAAAAGTAGATGAAACTCAGTACGAATTTCAAACACTTCACTTTAATGTATTCGTAAGCTAGTTTGTTATAAAATAAAGACCAAGTCATATGAAGAAATTGAATCAATTTTATTTTTACTGTAATCACTATGTTTGTCAAAGCGCTACAATTAGAACAAAAAAATTATTAATCAAATATCTTATTGAACACAATTTTATTATTAGTTTTACAAAGATATTTTAATGTCAGATCCTTAATTGCCTTTTTGTAAGGATTGAATAATCAACAAATTTGATTTTTTTAAATTAAAATTTTTTTAAAATAGATTTAAAATAAACAAGTTTTTACTCTCTGAACCAGTTCAAAGAGGTGTATAATGCCAAGATCTAACTCGCATTTTCTGAGTTCTAATAACTCTTCTGAAAAATCAAGTCGGAATATTTATGTCAGATTTATATTTCATTTTTGGACATGGAGTACCGGAGTATCAAAAATTTAATATATAACAATTTAATTTTTTTAAATTTAAATTAATATTTTGAAAAAATAAATTTAAAATTAAGTTTTGATGCCAATTGATTGTCTGAACTCCTACGAGTCCATAGAGGTTTAAAATTACCCGAGTTTTCAAAAATCATTAAAATGTTCATAAGTCGGGATATTTAAGTATGTCAAATTTTTGTTTTCAAACAATTTGGATTGAGAAAAATTTTTTTTATTTATTTGATTTTTACCAAAATGGCACATTTAAATTTCTGCCAAAAATTGATTAAAATTAAAATTTAAAAATGTGATTGGTAAATTTCCGACTAGAGTGAGAATTTTGGAATACTATAAAATGCATTTTATTTACTGTGGTACCTTTAATGTAGACAAACGCCTAAAAGCTTGTGTGAAGATACTTTAAAAATATAACAAAAAATCAATGACACATAGAAGTGTGTGTGTGTGTGTGTGTGTGGGTGTGTGTATTTGGGCTTGCCTAGGTGGTTGTCTAGTTTGTTGCACTTAACCTAAAATTTGTAGGGCTTCATTGGCGCTGGCCGCTTGGACCAAACGGTTTCTAATTCAGTTGCCGTCAGGTATTTCATCATACGACGTTAAATTTGATTTTGGTAGCGTCATGAAATTTTCTGGGCTTTTGCTGGTTTTGTCCACTGTGCTGGCCGCGGGCAATGCGCTCAGCTTTACTGTAACTTCCCGGATCTATATGGACGTGAAGCACAAGAAGCAGCCGCTGGGCCGCATCACGTTCGGTCTCTTTGGCAAAATATCACCCAAGGCGGTGGCCAATTTCCGGCACATCTGTCTGCGCGGCATCAACGGCACCAGCTACGTGGGCTCCACATTTCACCGGATTGTGGATCGGTTTCTGGTGCAGGGCGGCGATATAATCAGCGGCGATGGCACCGGCAGTGTCAGCATCTATGGCGACTACTTTGAGGACGAGGACAAGGGCCTGGCCATTGAGCACAATCGTCCCGGCTACCTGGGCATGGCCAATCGGGGACCCAACACCAACGGCTGTCAGTTCTATGTGACCACGGTGGGTGCCAAGTGGCTGGATGGAAAGCATACGGTCTTTGGAAAGGTGCTCGATGGCATGGACACCATCTATGCCATCGAAGATGTGAGTGATTACAAATTACGATATTCTGATTCTGAATAATATAATATTATTGAACATTTATTTAACAGGTGAAAACCGACACAGATGACTATCCCATTGAACCTGTGGTCATAACGAACTGTGGGGAGCTGCCGACGGAACAATTTGAATTCTACCCGGATGACTATAATATATTGGGCTGGATAAGGGCGGCGGGCTTGCCGGTCACCAGCTCTTTCCTCGTTCTACTCATCTTCCATTACTTTTTTCGGCAACTTAACATGTACTGCTGACGACCTCTTTCGACTGTTTTGTCTCTTTTATTATTCATGCACCTACATTTAACACTTAACTAATTGCACATTGTCAGATTAACCGTTTCAATAAAATGCGAGTACCTCCTAAAACCAAAAAAACGTCCACTTGCTCAAGCTTTGATCACGCCGCGCAGTAAGATTGGCATCGTTGGACCCATGTGCAGCTAAAATTGTGTGAGTATTAAATAAAATTTATAATAAAAAATATATATATAAAAAACAAGGAAAGGTTATCTTCGAAGACCCGAAGTTTAAATACCCTTACATCATGCCTGAAAATGGTAAATTCAAATTATTTTGTATTTTCCTTGTGCTGATATAATAATAATTAATAAGGCAGAAGAAATAATTAAAACCTTAACTAATAAGAAATTGACAAAATATTTAATCATCATATAATACATAATTTTTTATAAGGTATTTTCTAAAACTTCCTAATCATTTTTATACGGTATTTTCTATAACTAAATTAACTACCGTTATTTTCTACCAGGAGACATATGCTTATTATTCCGATTTTTATTAAATATTGCTAATTTTTGATATTTTGAAAAACTAAATACGTTTTAATTAAAAAAAATATTTTTTTCGATTGATATATAATTTCATAATATTATATGTTGTAAGATGCACAATACACTTTTCTATAGAAAAATGAGAATATTAGGACGTCTTTAAAAAAATTAAATTTATTTTCATATAAAACTTATGGTTCCTATATCAGTTATATAATAAAGTAAAGTCCAACGCAAAACTAGCTACTCATACAAGGTTTAATTCTAAAAGATTTGACTGGAAGCTTCGTTCACAATGTGAAACGACAAATGAATAAACGGACTAATATAATAATCCTAACCAAGATCTTCTTACACTTATATCTAATGTATTAAAAGCCTACTTTAATACTTAACAAAACTAAAAGTTTTAAATAAAATGAATAAAAAATAAAATTAAATTAAAATAAAATTAAATTAATTAAGAATGACTTACATCAATATACATATAGTCCACAATTCGCTGATCGAGCTCGTAGTACTTAGACTCGGGCTTGAAGAACCCAACCATGCGCAGTTCAACGCCAGAGAAATTCGAATGATAGGCCGTATAGATTTTGGCCAGTGTAAAGTGATGCTTGTGATCGGGATAGACCGAGGGATTCAGACTGTTATAATACTCCTCGATCATGCGGCGATCCTTGTCAGTGATTTCACGCTGATGCCGCACAAACTCATCGAAGTCAAAGGAATGCGCATGCTTCACCTTGGGATCCGTGTCCGCGTCTATCAGACGCTCCCACATGTTGCGATAGCCCTTGTTAAAGAATTCCGGCTGCGTGCATTTCTCGGCCCAGTACGTAAACTTCTTCTCCGGACTGTTGGCAGTTAAATATTAGATTTACTCTTAGCATAACTATTCTGAACAATTACTGATTCTCCACGCTAAAGTCCACATAGAGGCCGGGGATACGAACGGCAGTACGGGCGGCTGCTATCAGTTTGCCGGGTCCAAAGAAATGAAATCGCATTTCGAAGCGGCGCACGCTATCGAGAGTCAGGCTACCCAGATCCAAAACGTACGCCAGCTGCTCACAGGGCAGCGGCTGTACCGTGAAATGGCCGACATTGACGGGCATCCGGCAGCCCGTCGACTTAGTTTGAGTATTCGTGAAGCTGTGATAGACCTTCTGATGGATGGTATAGAGATCCGGATTGATGCGCAGTCGATTCAAATAGCGCTCCGCGACGAGCATCTGATTGAGGACGATAGCATTTGGCAGCTCCTGATTGTTGTTGACCAGCACATAGGTCTGCACCATTTTGAAGAATTGAATGTCGTGGAGGCGCTGGCGATCACTGGGCATATCTTCCTCACTAGCGGATAGTTCGCTGAAATCGGGATCCTCCTGTTTCCACTCATTGTTGGCCGGTAGCTCCAAGTCGGTCTCCGTAATGCTCTTGAATATCTCGTAATTGTAGATTTTGCGCATAAATCCGTACTCCTCGATGATGTCGGTGGTGCTCTGCTCCACCTGGGGCAGCGGCGTTGACATATTCAATATGGGCATGATGCCCTGGCCGCGCAGCCGGAAGAAGCTGTTGGCGCTGTCGTTGATCTGCACTTGGAAAATGCGCAGAAAGTTCTCGTTGAAGCCAAGAATGCCGCTCACTCTGATCTTTTCGGTATCCAACGGATCCAGGAACATTATGTCATCCTGCATGATTTTCGCGTAGCCATCGGTGAAACGCGTCTCGTTGTCCTCTGGTCCCACCAGCACCAGGTGCAGCGGATATTTGGTCACATTCGTGATGCGTATAACGGCGTTGAAGGTCTCGTACCAGGGCTATAAGAATATTTACATAGATCAAATAATAAATAAAGCAGTTTAGATAACATTGGATGGATCTAAGATTAAGTACATAGAGGTCAGAATCCATACTTCTCAAATAAATGTATCAAATTCTTTGGCTAATTAAATAATTAAATACGTTATAACATATTTTATATTGAATACAAAATTTTATTAAAAGTGATCTCTATATAGCATATAAATTTTAGCCGATTTATGCAATCAGATAATAATGTTGGAGAGTGCGGTAAGGTTTTAACAAACAAAATATAAGATTACTGACTAAATTTGTGCACTGAAGGAAGAATTATGTTACTTCTACACTTAATTCGCAAACATTTATTTTATTCGATTATTCCAATATGCTTATAGATGCCAAAAAAAAAAACTAATTTTTATGGGTTCAAGCCAATTGAGCTAATATTTTTAATTAATATTCATATTCTATATTTCTGAATATTTGATGGAATATTATCCGACATAACATAAGAAACAATATACTTTCTGTGTGCTTCAAATTTCTTTTTTTTTTAAATGCGAATTTTGAACCCTTCAGAATTTTATTTGCATTTATGTATTTAATTGATGTAATATTAGAGTATTTAACTTAGGAATAAAATGTTCTTTAAATTTTCAGAAAAAAAATAAAGTTTTTGATGCAATCGCCCCGTATATGTTATAATACGCACCTTGATATTCAGATAGACATTATCTTTGTTGTATTTAACCTGCTGCGCCAGATTGACGAGTACTACCGATAAATACTGGCTAGTCCCGCCGATCACTTCCAGCTGGAAAAGCGACCTGACCTCATGTGAGCGCCGAACATGTGGAAGATGGATCAGGCACTCCTGCCTGTCCATTGTCTGTAATTGACCCATCTTCTCGTAAAAGTAAATGAAACGATCGGCGAAACAGTATTCGGAGGAGGGATCCGATATGTGCTGGCTGGATTCGATGTTGAGTCTATCCAATATGTGATCGATGGTGTGATGAACGAAGCTGGTGGAGCTGTAGAGATCGCTGTTATCGAGCGATTGCCGGCCATCGTCCATGCAGATGTGGATGCGTCGATGGGACAGATCGAGCTCATTGATAATTTCATCGAGAATGTCCAATATGAGGCTGCCGTCTTCGTGCTCCCTGCGGAACTGACAGCGACACTCGCGATATCGCGCCGTCAAGTTTGGCTGCTCATCGCACGTGAAATTGTACTCCAGGGTGCGTATGATCTCGGAGAGAAGTTCAGCGACAACGTCGCCGGGATCGTCGTCGTCAAGGAATGTCTCCGATTCCTCAATGCGTTTCCATTTGAACGTGGCCATGGTGCAGCCATTATTGATGATTTCCACATTATAATCGAAGGGCTCACCGCGATCGAAGAGTACCAGCTCCGGCTGTAGGATATGAAGTTCCGGCACCAGAACGGTAACGCGCAGCGGCAGGAACTTATGCACCTTATTGATAGCCCAGACATTGATGCGTCCCTCGATGAGCTTGCAATAGAAGTGCTTCATTGTCGATTTGTTTAAACTGACGAAAATCTCCTTTTGTTCGCGCGCTTCCAAAGATACGTGGATGTGCTTATCAAATGTATGCTCGTAGAGTTCCTTGATGCGGAATGGACCCACAACATCGAGCAGTACGTGCTCAATGGCCAAATCCGTTTGATTGATCAATTGGGCCGTACGCATTTGTGGTCGCTCCTTGAGCGGATCCTGCGGCTGGAACTTAAAGCTGAGCTGCTTGCGATCCCAGCCCAGCTGACATTCGGCAAAGTTCGCCTGGGCAGTCAGGCGTATAAGATATTTGCGTTTCGGATAGCTCATATCCGTTATGATCATCATAAATTCGCTAAAGAACAGACCCTCCTCATAGCTGGTCATCATGATCTCCAAGCTGTCCACACCCTGCGGTGGCATTTCCAAAAACTTGGGCATTATATCGAAACGTGCCGCCAGCGGCTGATTAACGCAGGCACTCGTCTTTATCGCCGGATTGTAGGTGTTTAGGCGAGTGATGGTTAGGCGATATGATCGTTGTCCTAGATTGGTCACCTGAATGGGGAATCTATGCGGATAGATGTTCGCATTAAAGTTTTCCTTGGTGTCCGTGAAGAGCAGGCCCGCATCGAAGCCCTCCCGAATGTTTGGGTCAAAGTAAATCGGCACGCCCTCAACCAAAAAGTTAATGGGTATTTCCATAATATTATCATACTGTAGATCAATATATAGTGTGTTCTCATATAGATCTGGATCGGTAAACAGGGATACCAATGTCGTATACATGCTCTGGCCGGTGGGCGCCAATTTGCCGCCTCTCGTTGTTAAATGCTGAAACCTGATGTCTTTCTGGGGGAATTGGGTTAAATATTTGGTTTGATTAATCAACACCATTGAACAAACTTTATCAAACCCGTATTTGAATCAAATAAGTGGATAAGTTACTTTGAAAATTAAAGTTGATAAATTGGGTATTTTTATATATTTTCTATATTTAATGTTTGATCAGTTCCAGGAGCTGAGTCGATTAAGCCATGTCCCACTGTCTGTCCGACTTGATCAACGCAGCAATTTTGGTAACTACAAAAGCTATAGGCCTAAACTCTGTATATATACATAGATTCACGTACGCAAAATAAATTTATAATAATTTTCGTTTGCCCCGTTTTATTAATATCGATAAAAATCGATTTCAAGACTTGCGTTTCTTAGACTATAAGAGCTAGAGCCAGCAAATTTATTTTTTTTAAGGAATTTTCAATACCTCGCCCTGAATATAAAAAAATCGCAATTTAAGAACTACGACAACTAGACGACTTAGTTAATTGCTTTATCCACAGCCTAGCTATTATTAAACACTTACCAATTTCATGCTGAGTATCGTGTTTGTCGGCGTATAATTATCTATATAGAAGTGAAATTTGTGCAACTCATAAACCTGAAGACGTATATGCAGCCGGTCCGGAGTTATGCGTATTTCCGTGGGCAAAACATTTGAATGCAAATGAAAGGGATAGGGATGTGGATCGCCGACAATTTTCAGAAGACCCGATAGCTTATTTTTGCCTAGCACACGGAAATTGATTAAGCACTTGGCAACCATATGGGAATTGGATCCAATGTAGAACTTCCAGTGGCCATCGCGAAAGGCCATTTCATTTGGCTGCCAAATTTCCATAGTTAATTGAGTTATATTATGGGGTTCTGATTAAAGACTCACAATAACATCAAAATGTAGAAAGCCGCCAATATTGGAGAAATTCAGAAATTCCATATCGAAGGTATATTCCTCACCGGCATAGATAGTGCGATCGGTCAGATCGACAATGTTCTGCCATTTGATGTCTGGCGTGCAGCAGTTGTACTCTAACCATAACTTTGAGCAGAGGTATTCCGATTTGATTAGTGTCATTATATGGTCATCCTCACTGGATTCAGACGTTGGTATTGGCGTAGCCGGACAGACGCGAACGCTGAGCGAACGATGAAAGTAGCCGACACGATTTGGTATAATTATTATGGTAACACTACGTCCAGTATTGGGTCTCAGATAAATAATCTCATTATCGCAATACAGCTCAGTCGGATCACTGGGTATCGCATTCCAGTCCAGAAATATAAAATTGTTATGCTTCTTCATCACACTAAAATAGTTCGTATTCAAGAGACTAGATAAGGCCTCTTGAACGACGCGCTTGTCCGTTTCGGATTTGTCGAATACCTTCTGTTTTTTCATATTTTGCAGCAGATGGGCGGCCATTGCAGGAATTGGCTCTGTGCGACAAGCCTTATTAGTTTTGAATAGGCAAAATAAACAAAAACTACATCTGAATATGCCAAAGTTTTAATACCCAATAAATTGATCCAATTGATATATATTGATCAACTGCATTTTAGATTGATTTTCAAAATAACTAAATTTTTTAAATCTGGCATTTGTATACCCTGAACCCTGAACGAAGATTTTTAATATTTCATATTCATTTCATTTCATATTCATATTTCATATTTCGATATAATCAAAAACCCACAAATCATATACTACAGGTGAATTGGTTTGTACACATAATTTGATGCTCCTATTAAGTCCTGAAAATTTCATACAAATGCAGAATTTTTGAATTTTTGTTGTGTTATTCTTGGAATTTTTTTTGCAAAGGTTAAGTTGAATTTGAACACACAAAAACCAATTGCAAGTGTGGCGCAGCTGGTGAGAGTTGTGCCGAAATAGCTGAAGGGTCGGCGGGTTCGAGTCCGCGTTGGGACAGGGTGGAATTTTCTATTTTTTCATCATTGATAATTATTATTAATGTTTCTCGTTTTGATGACAAATTCAAAATTTTATCTAGCGTTTTCCTATATCATAATTAAATTAAATGTTAGTGTGGTGCAGTCGCTAAGAGCTGTGCTGCGGAAGCTAGAGGATCGGCGGTTCGAGACCCGGTGTGGAATCTTTCTTTTTTTTTTTTTTGTTGATAATTACTCAACTCAAATTTGTGTGCATGTGTTAAATGCTGGGTTCAGGGTATCTACTAGTCGAGTGGTTCCCAGTAGAGCAATCTCACTTGTTTTAATTCTGCTATACAACAATTTTTAAGGTGATTTTTCAGATCAGTTTTTCAGGTATCAGAAAAAGTAGTTTTGGTAAAGGATATAATGTGTGTGTTAATTGGTGAACTGAAAAAAATTTCATAATTATTGTAAAATATCTTAAAATGAAATTGCTGTCTTGAAAAACAAATTGCTTTTCTTTGGAAACTTTGTGATACTGAGCTAATAACAACAAATCTCTGAATTGAAAATAGTTATATGAACTGGTATAGAAACAAGGACATGCAAAATAGCAAATTACCAATGATTTCCTTTTCAAACTCTATGCTATAGACGGACTCGTTGACAGATAGCGACTTCTCCGATTGCATTTCGGGCTCCACAAAGAATTCCGAAATATCATCATCCAGATGATGTTCACTGAGTAAATCTTGGTGAACCTTCTGCAACTGTCGAATAGGATCTTGAATGGTAATGGGCAGCATTTCCGATGACTCGCGTATATTGAGGACCAATGGCTGCTCCAAGCCGTCATCGGTGGTGGTCACCTGGAAGGTAATGGGCACCGCCAGCGGATTCATGAGCAGCACGAATCGTTTCTGTGGCACAGCAAATGGAATACTGCCAAATTCCACGAGCTGTGGAAACGAGCGCAGCTCAATATGCTGGCCAATGCCCCTTAACAGAAAATAATTAAAGATCGGGCGATTGTTGAACAAATAGAAATGTCGGCAACTTACTTTATATCAACATCGTAGTACAAGCCGTTCTCCACGTTGAAGCGCAGCGTGGCTACGAAACGCGAGGGCGTTATGGTGAAGAAGGAGACATGGAAGATGCCGCGTTCGCATGGCCGCAGGGTGTAGCCCTCGATGGGCTTGACGCGGACTCCACAGGTGTTCGGTTGCATGCACTCCTTAAATTTGACCTTGGCACAAACACCTGATGCGGTGTGATGTTATTATTTTTTGGAATTTCATCGGCTGCTCGCTTACCGACCATCCACATTCAGGATTTTAATGAAAGCGCAATGCTCCTCGCCCAAATAGATCTTACGTAGATCGATCGTCTTGGGGAATATCTCCACTGTGATGCCACCGATCTCGCCGTCAACGATTAGAAGATGCGATGCCATACACTCGTAGGAATCGGTGAAGCAGAATTTGATGCTAGTGCGCTGAAAGTACGGTGGTTCGAGGTCTTCGGGAAAAATGTTCTCATCATTGCTGATCGGTTGAAATGTTATGGTTATTTCATCTGTTGAAAGCGGACTGAGTATATCGGGGGCGTCCATTGTGAAGTGAACCGCAGCTGCCGCACAAAACGACAGTTTGTCGCTCTGATCCTCATCAAAATCGTAAAGTAGAACACTGTGCATGCTGACAGCGGAATCGAGTAATCTTCCTGCCAATCTCACTTGTTCAGAGCTTTTGGTGCTAGAGGTTTCTGTGGCAACGACTTCGTCGTCCTCTTGGGACGGTTTGTAGAATTCACCAGTGACGATTACGTCTTGGGGCGATTCGTTGCACACGGTTATTGTGCGTGTGACCATATCGGTGTATTTGGTCAGGCCAAAGGATATGTAACCCCTGCTTACGTATACACCCATCGAAGTGGGCGTGTATGTGAAGACTACAAGCCTGGGTGAATCTGAAAAAAAAAAAAACAGAGGGGTTTACTCATGTATCCGCTAATTAGCTATGCAATCCATACTTACTGCTGTCAAATTTGATATTAAAGAAACCTCTGTATTCCTGAAGTTTTTTCGGATGGAATTGGACTAATAGCTTTATATAGTCTTCTGCCACAATTTGAGTTTTGTTCAAAAAGTTCAGTGTTAATCCACGAAAACTACTGCAAATTGCAAATGGAAAACGATTTGTTATAACTGCATAGTTTATTTTTAGCTAAGAGCTTGGCCTTACTTTCTGTGCTTTAGGACTACAGGGAACTTGGTCGGATTGTAAATAATCATTTCAAAAAAGGACTTATCGCAGGGCACAGTGGAGGGCAGTTTTATGTGTTCGCAAATAAACGTCTCTTTCAAGTTCATCAACACTGTGGGGCAATTGAAAAGCAAGTATAAGTGCTGGACTAGATATTATCCTGTACGCATATAACGCTACTGAGACTGATTTAGTAATCAAATCTAATTGTATCTAAATGCTCATATATATTAAGAAATTTGCACCTTTTAATACCATATTGAGTCATCTTTTGGGTATCACAGTCTGGTGTATTTATCAACTTACCGAGTATGGGCACTTGAAATGTTATGTTCGGGTGAAAGGAGTGAATAAATATGCAACGTGGACGATTTATGTTATTCGACGTCGAACTACATATTTGGATTTTTACATTTAGCACCTTATCGGTATCAATATAGCGATTGAGTTCCGGCTGCGGTATCACAATCGTGGTATCGCTGGGACTGTCCGTGGAGAAGCTGATCATCCGAGGATACTGAGCAGAAAGATGATTCAATATTATAAGAAAGAACTCAAATGTAATATACAAATACCAGTCCATTGTTGCGAATCGAAAGGGTCAAACCATATTTGGAGTTTTTACGAAATGGAGACTTATATATCATCAATCGGGGCGCAATATGCAACGAGTCGACCATATTGGCATATTCACTGTAGTCTATAATATAAAGGCTATATAAGACAAAAAATTTCATAGTCATATCTGGACTTACACTCCTTGGCAATACAGCAGCAGTAGTTGCGCGAGTAGGTGCGACGAGTGGATGGCTTCGGTACTCGGGGCTCAGATTCATTGGAAATCGAACCCTCGTCGCCTTCCTCGGCTACCTGCTCATCATCAACTGAGCTCACAGTTCGGGAATCTCGAGGTTGGGCCGATGTCATTTTTCTAGAATTTGTATTGAAATTCCTAACAAATGTTTTTTTGTGTATTGCTTGACATTTATATTTTCATAGATCCCAGCTGGTCAAGTGTTTTTTCCTAATATTCCAGTTAAATTTATATTTTTAATCGAGGATGTCCGTCTAGAAGATACCCTGAATAGTCTTTCATATTTATGATTGCACAGATTTTTGTAATTTTGTAAAGAGTTTTTAGTTATATATATTATACGTTCTATTTTATTATTTTATTTCATTCCGGACTTTATTTAGGTATATTGACAAACGTGTCTATAGCTTTTCTTATTAGATTCAGAGCACGCGATTGTATTATGCACTCATCCATACAAAGACACACATCGAAATTTTGGCAAAGGCAATGGAGCAATCTTATATTACGTATACGCCCCGTTGTTGTTTGGGAAAACAATTTCAATTTGGCAAAACTCAACGCAGCGTGTCACCGACAAAACGTCAAACGTATTTGGGCAGAGACAAAGACAACCAGCCGGAACGTGGCCGGAGTCCGGGCTCCGTTTTAAGCCAGATGCCAAAGCAGCCGCAATACAACAAATGCAGCAGCAGCAGCAGCAGCAGCAGCAGCAGCAGCTGAGGAGCTGAGGAGCTGCCAATGGATGAACAAAGTCGTTGCCAGCCTTATTTATTTGTTGGTCCGGTTCTCCGTTGATCTGTTCATTCTGCATTTGGCAAAGGGGTCCTTTTGTGCAAAATTAATGATATGGGCCAGTACGGCGGAGATGGTTGTCGACCCGACCGTCGACGTGTGCGGTTAGGTCGGTTCGACTGGCCTCGTCTATTGCCATTTTTATTGTCAACGGACGCAAGTAGAAAAATTGGCCCCAAAGCCAATGCAGCCGCAAAACGAACAAGGCAAATTGAAAGCAAGGCAGCCGCACAGTCGAGGGCCAAAGGATGTGCTGATGCCAAACTATTTTGCATGTGTTACCAAGCCACCAATCCACAGCATCCCAATCGTCAGCCCCATTCGTTCCATTTGTTCACCGCTTGTTTGTACGCTCCCCAATGGGCGTGTTTCTGCTCTCAATTGCACGTCCTGCGCCCTCGTCCTGTGTTTATTATCGCCGGCAAAGCGCTTATAAATCACGCCACTTCACATGCACCCGAAGCACCGCCGGGATGCCCACGGACACAGACACACGAGGAGGCTCTGCTACACAGATAATGGAAGGCCACTGTCCACACATGTCAGTTGCGGTGTCCGTCGGCGGCGGCGGCGACGACGCCGTCGTAACAAGATACCCGAAAGTTGCATAGTCCTTCAATGCTTGCTGCATGCAGACCGAAGTCGGTGGAGAAAAATGGACTCCTGCAGAAATAATGACAAAGAGCTGCGTTCTTTGTTTTGTGTGTGTGTTTTTTTTTTGTCAAGGGTATTCTAATTTCATCACGAAATATATCACAAAGTCAGGTAGACAACGCTTGGTCCATAGATTTTATATGTATTTGTGATTGGGACGACAGTTTCTTTTCTTTTTTTTAATTTAATGTAAAGTTTTGTTTTATTTTCACGGCCTGCAAGGAAACATGTTGACTTATAATCCATTTGATTTCAGTGTAAGCCGATATAGTCTTACCATCTATACATATTTGAAGCATAAGACTTAAATCCAGGTTTGTTCCATATAAAACAGCAGCTGAACTTGAAACTAACGTAGTAAAGTCGAACAAACAAAATTTGTTTAAATTTTGGTTTTAATTTGATCTCTAAAATTTGTACATATTTAGTATAAATAGGAATTTGCTCGACAACAAAGTGATATATTATAAAAGATCTCAATAAGCTAATCAAATATAAAAAGTAAAGCTAGGAAACAATTCAAAAAATGCCTAACCGATGTTTTATTTAGTAATTTAAAATAAAAATAATTTGAAATGAATGAATTAATTATCTTAATTCGAATTGGGGAAAATATAATACATTTGCGACCGAACTAGTGATACAAATCCTTAATGAACATCGATTTATTATCGTGTTGATAATCATCATCAAATTTGGAAAACATTGTTGCTGTTAAAATCGATATATCGATTTTTAGATATTTTTATTATAAAATTAAAATAGGAAAACATTGCTGTTGTGTTTGAACCGAAATCTTGTTTCAAAAATTAAGATACACCAGATCTATAAATCAAATCTTAATCTGAAAGTGAAAGCGTTAATTGGTTTGTGCTTACAAACTTCATGTGAACTGAGCTCTTACTAAAGCTATTTTAATAATATCCGATATAATCTGAAAACGCTTTTTTTCTGTTTTTAGGGAGGGTGGAGGGTCGTAAGCTATGTCCTCTGGGTATGATTGGATATGTGGTGGTATTTTATCTACTGCAAATCTCAAAAACACAACTGATTTTTATATTCACATCGAAATTTGATAGACAGCTATGCCCCAGAGTGCTGTTTGCAGCTAAATTGCCTTATAAAGTGGCAATTTATGCGCATTCAATTGCTGCCGTTAGCAGCCGCTGTCAATTGAATGTCCTCATTATGAGAGAGGACAACCCTTCAAGAGCTGGCATTTCTATGACATTATTGTAAGTCGGCTGCGAGTGGCGTTGAGCAGACTGAAGTGACCGAGTTTTATGCGAGTCGCTTTCCGTTTGGCTTTTACGATTTGGACACAGTTGGGTCTGAGGTTTCAAAAAGTCAAGTTCCTGTTTGCCCGGAAGAAAGTGGAGATGATATCGGGCAACAAACTGTCCGACTATGTAGTGGCTGCGATGACCAAGGTAAGTTCTCAGCCTGGTTTCAATAACACCACAAAAAAGAGAGCAAAAAAAAGATGTGGAAAATAGAACCCGAAATGCTAGCGAGGTTTTTATTTGTCCGGCTTATGTGGTCCTTACGACTGTAAAGTGGCAATTCTTTAACAATTTATGTTGCCAAACCAAAGTCGAGTGTGTGCCCGGCGTTGCCTGCAACAGCTGACGCCAGCTGCTGCCCTTTGGAATACTCCCCAAAGCCCCCACATTTTCTTTCTCCAGCGTTGTTGAAGGGTTCGCGTTTCTATTTTTTTTTTTTGTATATATTGTTGGGTCCGTCGGCTGTGAAATTTTCGTGAATTTATGAGCACTTGAGAGCAGGCGCCATCGCCAGCGGCTGCGTTGTCCTCAACGACAGCCTCGTCCTGGCGACTTTGTTGGCCTAATATAAATTTCAACTTTAACAACAACTGCGCGCGGCCATCGCCTGGCAACATTTTAATGCGCGTCGCGGCTACTTTTTTGGGGTTTTTTTTTTGTTTACGCTCTATGCGCATTGAAAATGGAATAGGAAGGGTATATGGGGGTTGTGTACATGTATGCACACAATTGCTTGATGGAGGCATCTTATGCCATAAGAGCTAGAGCAACTACATTAGGACTTTATTAGCAGACCACGATGGGTCTTAAATATAATGTTAAAAACTGAATTTGTAACGATTTTGTTATTTTATTGTCTAGGGTCGAAAAGGAAGCTGTAGGTTTAATTTGAATAGCTCACACCAGTTTTAAAAAAATTGATAAGTATTGATTTTTTGCATCAGCGTTCATTATGTTCATTACGATTATTATAAAAATAGAAGACTTATTCGATAATTAAGTATCTATGAAGTGGCAATCTTAGTACAGGGTATCTGCCAGTCTGGCACTCTTGATTAGAGCACATTTTTTATTCTTCTAAGTGGCAGCAGCAGCAGCGCAATAAAACGCTCTTGCGAATGCTTTGCAAGGATTGCGGCCAAGTGTGCGCGCTCGTAAATCGTAGACGCAGCGCAGACGCAAACCCTTTTGGCCGTCGCATAAAAATTAGTTTACGTGGCACATAATTTTACATTAATTTCATTATGTGTGGCATACACACTTGAATGCTGCCTCCCACATGGGAAACTGACTGAGATAGAAAGAAAGAGAGAGGGGGAGAGGGAGGGGGAGGGAGAGGGAGAGGAATCCTTGCCAAAAACCACTTTGCCACATTTTAAAGTATCTGTCACATAAAATACACACAGACTATTGGCAGTGGGTGCCAGAGGCGGGGCAAGGACTAGAGGGGGCTAAACAAAATGCAACAACATATTTTGTTTTTCTTCAGCTTATGCTGCAGCTGCTGCTGCTCTGGCACATCGAAAAAACAGTCAGGCAAACAAGAACAAGAACACGAAAACAAACACAAATGCTTATAAAATGATAAGTTGCGCTGCTACGAGACAGCTTTGACGTCGACATCGACGCTGACGCTGACGCCGACGCCGACGTTGACGTTGACGTCAACGCAGCTGACGGGACGCTAACGTAGCACTGAAGTCAAGTGAAATGTACGAGCAACAACAACAACAAAAGCTAAAACACTATCAAAAAACTAGGCAAACACAGCAGCTATTTTTGCAGTGTCGAAGATTAAATACCCTATCAAAATTCAATTTTTAACAGATCAGTTATTTATATTATTATTAGTTGTAAATAAATATTAAATTAAGATTTTATTTAAATCCACATTTAATGCGAAACTAAAAAATCAACTGCATGCGTATTAAAACAAATAAGAAAATATAAGAAATATTGTCTAGAAATTCTATTTAGCCAATAAAATAGTTCAAAATTAATTTTTATGCTCCTGTAAATACATTTAAATTAAGATATTTATGTTGTATCGTATTTGTTGTGCTTAGCTGTGGAGAACGTAGCTTACTTTTCCCATTTTAGAGCTTCCAGGGTATATTAGAAAATAAATGCACTAACATTATCGTTGTCAACGTCAGCGTCGATGTGCTTTGGAAATATTTTGCTTGATATTATTACGACAGAAATAAGCGAAGGAAGAGGGCCATGGCAAGAAAGTAAAAAAAACATACATAAAAAAATCCACACACACACAAGAAGCACTAAAGAGCAGCACAGAATGGATATGTAATGACTGTCATTGCATAATGTGGGTGTGGCAGCGAATACCCCCCGGAGGCGCTCACAGCGCGTATACGTAATATTTGCAATGTAATGTAATGCAAAGCCACGCCCACAGCCAGCAAGCAATTAGCGTGACAAATTACTTAGACTATTGCCCAGACCGCAGGACCCAAAAAGCCCGAAATAGATGGCCCCAAATGACCACTCGATGTCAGTTAATATAAATGAAAACTCATTAAAAATTTACAACTGATTGACTGCACAATTTTCACAGATATTTCGGAAAATTTTGACATTGTCCGGCGAACTGGGAAATGCACGCGTGTTGTCAAATGATGCATCCAGCGGTCAACTGGCCCCAAAACGAACAAAACGGCAACAGAGCCAGAAACAGACCTCAGTCCATTGGCCATGCAATTTATGCTAATGCTCGTTAGTGAAATCAAACAGCAGCAACAGCAACAGCAGCAACAGCAGCAACAATTATGTAAACAACAGGGCCGTAAAGCAAACTACGTGTACAAGCGTCTGACAGACTAACAGACTGTCAAACTGCCGGACAGACGGCAAAACAGGCAGATGGACAGACAGACATGATGGAAGACAAGAACATACTGCATTTGTCGCACAGTGGGCTTATTGGACCCAATTCATAAATGCATTCAATTTGATTATAAAGATTTATGTATAAGTATTACGTAATTAAAAGATAGGTATTTTTCAATTACTAAACTAAACTAAGCTCAAATTCTTGATATATAAATTGGCTTCTAATCATGATTTTCTCAACTTCTAGCAGCGATAAAAATAATTGTCGTTTGAAGATTTCAAAAAACCTGTTCAAAAACAAGCAGTTTAGTTCTTAAGGCGTCTTAACTCGAAATTCTTAAAACTTTTATCATATTAAATAACGTAAAAAATATCGAGATTTCTTCTGTATTTTAAAGAAATAAATAAAAATATTTGAAAATTATTAATATAATTCTTTTCAGTTTTTTCGTATTCCTGATTGGAATAAAATATAAACATTGCGTATTTAATTAATTTTGAGTATAATTAATAAACTCCACTGACTGTAAATACACCAAACGGATGATAGGGTGTGGAGCACTTTAACATATATTTATTTTAATCTTGTAACTAATTTATTTTTCTCTTAATATAAATAATATTGCGAATATTTTTTTTTTGTAATTTGTATATTAATCTTGATAATCTCTGTTCTAACGTGATAAATAATCAATTACAAAATTAATGCTTAAAACTTCTGTGTTTGCCCGGCTTCATTCGTGGAGTAAACGAAGAATGAGTAAAGATAAGCTTATCAGGCTGAGTAAAAGCCCACTGTGCTGCGTTGGGTGTACAGAATATATTGACGCATATATTGCCAGTGACAATTAATCTGCTAATTGCCAATTTAAGCACGTAAACCAAACACAGGCAGCTGTAATGGCAGCAATGACATCGACTGGGCATCACATGACATGTGGCAAGGTTGAGGAAGGCTGATGCTTCCAGGGGGTTGGGGGTTGGGGGGATGGTTCAGTAACTGGCAGTTATGGGCTGCCGACGATTTGAAAAGTTTGCGTGTGGCAACAATTGGTGCAGCAACTGCATTTGATTTGTCGTCTGAGCTATGTGCAGGACATTCGAGTGCTTCTGCGTAATTGGAGCTAATGAAAGTCAACAAGGAGTAGCTTTTAATGCGGGCTGAGCAGAGGAGCGCGCACACACGAGCACAGCGTTCGGCACACAGTGCGTATGAATAATCAGGCAGCAGACTCGTAAATACATAAATTAGCTTTGTTGTTGACACGCCGATTTGATTTACGCTCAATGCCAGCAATTCCGGAAGGAGTCACATACACACACAACCACACAAACAGCTTCAATTCTGCATTCAGAATCGCATTCATATCCTCTGGAGCTGTTCACACAATGGCCGCCTGATGAACTCTGATTTCTTTTTGCATTGAGCTCTGTTTTTCTTTGAATTTGTTGTTGTAGAGAATTTTGCAATTTTGTAAACTTACATTTTAGTTTTGGCCCATGAGACGATTCTAGCCAAATGCGCGCCATTGTTGTGGTTGACGTGAACATTTTTTTTCTTGGTCAAAAGGCAGCCTGTAATACCCTAACGATGGCCGCAGCTCATTAAATTTAAGCAATGCCAAAAGACAAGTCAAAGAGTAAAACCACAAAAGCCTTTTGCTTGCTATACACTGTTTTTTGTTTGTTTGGGCAAATGGGTATATTGGGATTATTTGTGTATCTGATAGTAAATGTACTTTTCGACAATTATACCAAAATTTTATAAATGTATTTTACATGCATTACAAATTCTATTTGATTTATCTTTTTTTATTTGGAACAAAGTATCTTGCAGTTGGGTATTATTTGTTGCGTTGCCTTTTGACTGTCTGCCTTTGCCTTTTGGCAGCAATGGAAACACAAAGAGCATCATTGTCAACTCCGTCGACGTCATTTGCCACATTCAAAATGCCATTAAAAGTATACTAAAATTAATTTGTAGCAATTAGTTGCAAATTGCAAGAAAGCAAAACGAAACCAAGACTAAATTGAAAAAAAAAACAAGCAAAGCTGAGTAAACGAAGCCAAAGGAGTCCGAAGAAAAGCGCAGAAATTGCTCAACATTTTTATGTGTTTTTGTGCGCATTTAGAAAACTGTCTATAGAATTGCCGGGCAGAATCATAAAAACTGAAATAACCGAAAGGACCACAGCCCAGCTCAACAACAATTAGACCAACTAAGAGATGGGTGATTTTCACATTCGAGTGTCTGTCCTACAATGGAACTCATTTGTAATTTGCAGCTGAAAAAGGCTCGAATTGTGCTCAGCTGTTGCCTATTGCTCTTAATACCCTGTATACAATTAAAAATTTGTGCTATGGTATATTATCAATGGGGTATGTGTGTGTGTAACAGAGAGATAAAGTTGATTGTAACGAGCTATTACAAATAATAGTATAAATATTACTAACGGTAATGTGTTGTCCGGGAGATCAGCTTTTCTTTATGCTAGTCAGCACGTTTTTATATCTTTTTGGAAGTCAGTTATTTTGAGTTTAAAAACCTTTCTTTAACCGCAGCCGACTTACTTCTTTCAGACAAAAAACCTTTTTTTTTATCCCAGGTGATAAGATTTTGCTTCGATACTTTTTTTCCAATAGAAGATAAAAAGGCGATAAAAAAGCGATATAGCTGAGGAAAATTTTCACTGTTCTCTTTTAAAAAGAAATGTTTGGGTTAATTGTAGACTTCTGTATAGGGTATTTGTTAGTCAAATGTACTGTGTAGGGAAATTCTAACATGCTATTATTTTTATGTTGTTGTTGTTGTCCTGCGACTGACGCCATTAATTAGCCCCCTTGTCGAGCACAGTCAGCGCCAGCGAGCGATAGACATCTTGGTGCCGGCATTTGTCTTGGAAATGAGTATCGAGAGAAGGGCATGAGTTGTGTGTATTGTATGTGGGATATGGGATATGGGATATGGGCTTGAATGTGGACATGGTAACGGTTAGGTGGCGTATGACACATGTTGTCAGTGTGCTCATATTTCTTCTGTTGCTGCTGCTGATGCTGCTACGACTATTTTCGCCACTAATTGGAAAATGTCACAATTTATTTTATTTTTATGTTTAATTGGATTCTGCTTGGCAAAGTTTTTTTTTGCCCACATCCCAGCTTGCGCGTCGCCTAGGTACGATGCATGATAATTTTCTTAATTTGCGCGCCCTGATGAGCTGGCAGATAGATATGGGGTCCAGATAGTAACGACTGCGCCAGAGTGAGACAGCAATAAGAAACACATAAAAAAAAAAAAATACCGAAACTTTTTCCATTTGGCTGATGGCATGTGTACGTGTAAAAGTTCAACCACTACGAGGACACGAGCTCACAAGGACTCTTCAAAGGTGCAAATAAAGTAAATTATTAGTTGCTGCTGCTGCTGCTGCTGCTTCTTCAGATGCTGCTGCTGATGCGGATGCTACTGCTGCTACTTGTGGATTTCCGCTTCAATTACTAACGCTGCTCGCATAAATTTCACTTGACAAACTTGCCTGATAGTTCGAGCGAGAGAGAAAGGGAGAGAGAGAGACAGAGAGATACACACACAGATCAACATCTGTTTGTATGCGTTGCCAAATTAAGAACTTCCGCCGTGCGCCAAACGTAATTCCCATTACTTCAACTTTGCCCCGGCCCTACCCAAAAAATCCAATTGTACGTGCTTCGGCGCGATTCTGAAAAGCAGCATAGAAAATATTCAATTACTTTGGCTTCTGCCATCTGTAAAGCACAAATGACGCGGCGAGACCCAGGAATATTTTCGACATACATGTACCGTATATCGACTTTTATATTTGAATAATTTCACAGTTTGCACCATTTCATCAATATCGATTTAAATCGATCATTAGGCAGCTTAATTTTACTTTAACCATTTATTATAAAAATCTACCAGAATGTATTTAATATTATTGAAAATATTTTTATTTATAAAAATACCGTTAAACCGAATTTAAAAGAAATTTGCTTTTGGCGATAAACTACAAAATAAACTAAACTCTACAAATATCGATATGTTAATAATCGTATATTATCAATTTAAAGGAAGTATATAAAAGTGACGAAAGAACAACAGATCTTCAATTTTCTTTCCTATGAAAAGCAGCCTTAAAACTGCCATATTGTAACTAGATGATAGTTAATACAAAATTTTAATATCGTATTTAGTCGTCATTAAGGTGAATATAAATGTTCCTTCAGGTTTTCCTTTGCCTCGTTGCATATAAGATATGTGATATGGCTTTGGTTCGAAATCAAAGGCGCCTTTAAGTATAATTTCTTAGGCATATAAATAAATCACGTCTGTTTGAAGATAAAAAGCTTTATTGGCTTCATTTAGGCAGCAAGAGGAAGCAGCAGCGGTCGCAACAGCAGCTTAATGAGATGTGCGTTGCGTATACGCCGCATAGGCTGCTTGGCTCGTGGCCCGCCCCGCCCACAGTGGGCGCTGCGTAGAGGGCGCATAATAAATTTTCATTTTAATGACTTAACGCATAAAAACAAGAGCAACAACGACAACAAAAGCAACAGCAACAACAACAACAACAACAACACTGCACAGGTTTACAGGTGTTGTTGTTTTTATTACCATTTTGAGTTCGTTCTTTGTTTTGTGTGCATGCGTGTGTGTGTGTGTGTGTGTGTGTGTTGTGGTGATGTGTTGTTTTTGTCGTACATATTTCTTTACTTCATTTGTTACGCATTTTTCCAGCTATACTCCGCGCCTGAAACCCCCAACCCCCTTCGCCGCACACATCTCTCCCGGAGGCGCCGCATTATGCGCCCGAGAGGCTTCCTGTAAATGTGTTGGCAAAACATTTTTATGATGACGTGCTAAAGGGATCTCAGTGCCAACTCCCAGCTCTACGCGGTTACCCCCTACCCCAACCCCAACCCCAACCCCACCCCACTCGTCTCGTTTCGCTTACGACTTTGCCGCTTTGCAGCAAAAAGTTAATTAGAAATTATGCTCGAGCTGCTATAATACAGCACACACGCGCACACAACACCTTTGGGTTATTAGACAGATATACTCGAATACACGCGCAAGCACACGCACAGCAGACACCTGCTGCATTAAGGTAAGGCTAATTAATGCCACTTTTGATGCGTGTGTCGCAAGAAAAGCGCGTCACGCTTTAAACTGCGTAGGTGTCGGTGGCTTTAATCAGATTTCAGCGTCTTAAAATACGCTTGGACATAACGGAAATCATTCCAGGAGCAGTGCAAATACACACGTATTAAACAAAGATTAAACACCACGGCAAACATAGGGATGAAGTCCCATTAGCAACTATTAGTATGTATATTATTTTTATTATTATAAGTATTGGTATTCAGTAGAGGTGCTTGCGAAAAAAAAACTTAATTTTTACACTCGCTCACAAAGTGAAGAGAGTATATTGTGTTTATGCCATGTTTGTCCGTCTGTTTAAAAATATTTGTGATCGCAAATTCTGACCACCTCACATGATTGTTCATGAGTTTAAGCCTAAAAATAGAAGTCAACTTTTGCCTGTCAGCTTTCCAATTTCCACCTTGCCTACATCCAGCAGTAGTTTATCAAAAAACTAATTGCTAAATCAGAAAATCTAAATCTGTTCGTATGAACGAAATTTTAGTCGCCACTATTGAAGCTGGAGACTAGAAATCTTGAATATATACTCGTCTATACCTGCGTCTATATCCGTACCAAGGGTTTTGGTGTGTGCTAACTAGGGGCGTGGCAAATCGATTTTATTAATATATCTAACCACTGTTATTTTAGATAGGTTAGGTTATTACAAATCTGAACGAAAATGTTGTCAAATTAGAAGTCAATTGTGAGCGCGAAGAGACGAACTGTTTATTTGTATATTAATTATTATTACAAATAGCGCCTAGGGTATGTACATATTTTAGTGAACGAGTATTGCCCTGTCGGTTAGACCCGACTGCAACGTTCTCACTTGTTAATAACAACACAGGTGGCTAGAGATGTATCAAACAATTTTGATTTCAAGGTTGATTATCACAAATAATGAAATTAACTATAGTTTAACATATACACATTCAATTTGGTTAGTTTCTATAAATAGTTTTGTGGATTCTTATTTAAAAAGTTGAAAATATAATGCTCTCATACCAAATTTAACAAACTATCTGTTTCTAAGGGGAGTATCTGTACCAAGAATAATCAAGCAAGCTTTCCTTGTCATTCAGTTGAAATAATTAGGTTTTAATTTCATTTTTAGCTTTTGAAACCCGCCCAACCCCTTCTACTCATTATTAGCTTGTATCCCAGACTACTAACGCTTCTATATCGCTATACACTTCCATTGCCTCCTCCAAGTTCGTTGCAGACATTTATATGCATTATTTGCATAAATTCCGTTGTAGCCGCCTCCGCAATGCGCTTTTACAGTTGGAACTAAGCAATTGTTGTGTTTTGTTTGCACTTGCTGCGATTTGCCGGCGTTGCCAGAGTCTCCACAGACTCGAGCCCCAGTTAAATGTGTTGTCGCCAACAAAGCCCAGCATAAATCCAATGCTCCGCCTCGGTTGCTGCCATTGTCACTTGGCCTGGCGTGGTAAGAGTCGAAAATATGGCAAAAATTACACACACTCACACACACACACACACAGCCACACACACACTTACTAACACATATACATTTGTGACTCTGTGCGCCGCTAAATTAAAAATTTTGCACAACGCAAAAAAAATCAGCGATAAAAACATAAAAAAAAAAACGAAAAATGAAGAGAAAACCTTGGTTCGCTGGGGAAATAAAAGATTCACAGTCAATTTTCTTTTATGTGGCAACTACTCACACCGCCGGTACAGTCATGAACAAAAGTATACGCACAGGCGTGCCTCTCGTTTTTATAGCGCTAAGCATATTTTTTACTTGGCTGGCATATGGTTTATTCTTTATTTTTGCTGGGAGTTTTCATTTGTTTTGCAGTCAGTCTGGCAACACTGTAAGCATAGGTAACTGTGTGTGTGTGTGTGTGTTTGTGTGTGTGTATTTTAATAAATTTTTGCCAAAAGTTACACAACGGCATTCGAAAAACAAAAAAAAAAAAATTACCATGCGGCCCTTATCAACACACATCAAGAGTGTTTTGCTCGATGGCACTTTGGGGAGCAACTATGAGCGGTTGGAGCATGTGTGTGTGCGTGTGTGTGTGTGACAGTGACTAATAAAAGCGCTCGCATATATGGCCATTGCCTTCCGTTTTTACCCGCAAAAGCAATATAATAGTCGAGCAGCGGCGCGCGTGTAATATGCATACAATATTTTCATTTTGCCGCTTTATTTTTTTCACAGTTTTCATTTGTTATTGCAAAAAAAGAAAAACAACAAGGTAAAGTTATTTGCGGGCATACCGAAGATGAAATACGCTTGCTTGATAAATTTACGATAATTAACTAAAACTGCATAAAATTGACTTACGTTTCATATAAGTCATTTACCATTATTTATTGTATTTTTTTTAGTTTGGATCAATTGTTATAAAAAATGTAGTTTCAACTTTTACTTGGTGAGAAGTGCTACGAGTAACTCCTGGAAACGATATACCATGATCAAAATCTAAAATATTTTATTTCTATTAGCATTAGATATAAAAATATATCATATTTGTATTTAAGCATATTGACAGCTTATCTAAATTTAAAAAAATTAAAATTTTTTATAAAAAAGTGTGCAGTTTTTCATGAATTTATTTCTTATCTCTATCCAACAGCTCTTTTCAATGCGTAACATATTGCATTACCAATTTGAAATATGCTAGGAAAGGGTATACAAATAAATGCTACTTCTCTGCTGTTATCTCACTTGCCTGCCGCTCAGTCGCTTGGTCTGTCGGTGGGTCGCACAAATATCCCATAGAGCCGCTGGCAGGCACACCCACACCCACACCCACACACACACACTCACACACACACACACACACACACAACACACATATATTCACACACTGACAGCAAATAAACTGCTCATAAAGCAAAAAAAATAAAAAAAATTGGTAAAAACAACAAAGCAAAGGCGTAAGAGACCAGTTGTGGCAGTCAAGAGTTGGAGTGAGAGATAAACAGTAGGGGTAGGGGGTAGGGGGTAGGGGGTAGGGGTTGGTTGTAGTTAAGGAGCGGGCTTGGGGATTGCGACTTAATCTCCATCTAAACGCAATGGAGTCGTAATAACAACGGGAAACAAATAAAAATACGAACCCAGTCGCATATACAGACATCTTTATACATATTTATATATATATATATACTTATGTACACACATATGGCCACACTCATAGTTTACGTTTTGCCACTTCATTTTATACGCTTCGTGTTTTTTTTTATTCAAGTTTACTTTTTGACTCGTCTTTGTCCTGGCTGTTGTAGTTGTCGTTGTCCTTGCGGTGGTTGTTGTGGTTGCTGCCGTTGTTGTTGTTGGAAGGAATCGTTGGAAAAATGGCCATTTTGTGTGTATGTGTGAATGTGTGTGTGTACACTGTTTTTTAAATCGCAAATGCGGCATGTTGGGGTTTTCGAAATGTTCATTAGCGAATAAGATCAAACCGGTAACTACATATACCGTAGTTTATTAAATTACACTGCTTTTAAAATTTTGTAGAAATTAGAAATTTAAAAAAAAAGTTTCATCTTAATTATAAAGCTAGTTTAATTAAATTTGATTAAAACTTTGTGGATAGTCTGCGATAAACCTGCCACAAAGATTTCTGTTTATAAATGTATTAATAATCATATTTGTATTTATGCAGAAAACAGAGTATCTGACAGTAGAACATTTTCAGCTACAAACTTCACAGGTCTTTTCAGCTTAGTTCACCGTCAAGTGACTGTCAGAGCAGTCGTCTATGGCCGGGGATTCTCTATGAGAATGATGCTCCAGTGGGCCATAGGTGTAGGCACCCCTCCTCCCTTACCCCCCTCCAGGCTAAGTGTGCGGAGCGCGTGTGCAGTTGCTTAGCTGATTAGCCCACTTGGGTGCCATTGGTGAGCTTCATTTGCTCTATGGTCTGCCCTATGTCCTTCTAAGGATACCACTGCGGTTAAGTATGTACATACTGCCCAAACAATGTATGTGTATGTGTATGTGTATGTGTAAGTGTGTGTGTATGTGTATGTGTATGTGTATGTGTATGTGTATGTGTATGTGTATGTGTATGTGTATGCGTATGTGTATGTGTATGTGTATGTGTAAGTGTGTGTGTAAGTGTGTGTATTTGTGTACAGCTTTATTTTTTCATTGCTCACACTGTGGTCGGTGTCCTTAACCACATGCCCGCAAATATGAGCGTATTGGGGACAACAAAGGACTCAATATGCTTTGACCATTTGTTGTTTTCTGCTCTGTCATTATAGTGTGCGTGTATGTGTGTGCTCAGGGTATCCTGACTAATACAGTAAATCAGTTGCACATAGCACACAAAATATACGTGACAAATCGTGCAAGGGATATATGAATTAAGTGGCAAACCGAATATTAGATTGCAATATAGTTTATTCTAGACACCATCAAATTATATGTCTTAAATTTCTCTAACTTCGAAATTATTATGTAGCACAATTTTTTTGGCGGTAAACTTGTGTCAAAAAGTTCGGTACTCTATTTTTTCCAGCCTGATAATAATTAGGTTAAAATTATGATTTTTCCGTTTACAGGCTCTATGAATTCTCGTTTTATAATTTGTTTAATAACAAAAATATATATATATATATAATAATATGATTTACCTAAATAACTGTAACTTTGTGCAGGGTATTCACAAATCGTAGCGTATCTATTTGTTTTTTGCTTGTTAGGTTTCTTTTTTTGTGTCTTGACAGGTCAACAGACAGTCACACATTTGTTCACCGTATTTTTTCAGCCATCCCCCCAAACCTGCCCCCGCTGGACTTCAATATTGCTCATGCGCTTCTCTGGTCAACTCTAATTTGGCCATTACCTACGTTGATTAGCTCGTAAAATGTGTTTGTTACACGAGAATACTTGAGTGCTTCAGCAAAAAGGGACTGTTTTCAGGTCATTTAATTCAAAAGTCATATGCTGGCCTAATTGAATCCCAAATCAGCATCAAACGCAGCTGCGTCCAATGTTGCCTAGTGAGCATCTCGGCAAAATTTAATTAAATTATGAGCTTGGCAAACGGAGGAGACATTTTGATGTAAACCACGCAAAACTTTAAAGTTTTGCTGTGCCTAATCCAACTATTGGTAAATAAAATATATGGAGCCCGGCAAAGCTAGAGAAGGTACTATCAAAATTATCGATAATGTGATTGCCGATTGTCAATCGATTTTTTTCAAATTGAAATTTGAAAAAAAAATATTAATATGTATTTCAATTTAAGGACTCACTGCAGACAGTTTAGGCAAGTAGCAAATAAGTGGCGTCTTAAAAAACGACCCCCTTTAACTCACACAGTTTTAAAGCTAAGGTTACTGAATTTGGAAGGTATACAACTGGTCACCTCCTTTAAAGATCGGTAAAAGAAAATTTCCTGGCCACGCAATTTTTGACATGTGAAGTTCTCCGATCTATAGCTCCATAACTTTGTCAAAACTGTACCGATTTTCAAGTTTGATGGCATTTTGGCCATGTTTTGTCATCTAGATTAGTTCTGCATTCAAAATTTATGCACTTTTGAAAATAAAATTTTTTTCATTTTTTTGTGAAAATATCATGTACCCCCCCCTTATTCATT
>SCDS01000029.1:0-110653 GCA_004149465.1 Drosophila nigromelanica
GACTAGAGAAATCTTACTTGTTTATTTTTAAAAGGGTCGAAATCAAATAATTTTTTTAAAAAACAATAAACAATCAAAATAAAATATATACAAAATCTTAACAACTTGACAATTTACTTCTCTCTGTAGTTAAAGTTGAAAATGTGAATTTTTTCCTTGACATCCTGTATGTCTAAGAATGGAAGGAGGTTGAAATGTATGTAAAAACTTCTCGCTTCTGGGTATCCTTTGGTCGGACACTCGTAATTAAAACACTCTTATTTGTTTATTGAAAAATGCATTTTTTCCACCGATTGTTCCTCCTGATATGGTTTTGCAGGTATAAGGAAGCATGAAGACTCTTTTAATAGCCGTTTTTAGTCAAAATATCTTGAAATTAATAAAGTTGTTTATCAAAAAGCTCATTTCTAACACCGATGGTGATAATGGCAGATATATGGTGCGATCCGGCTAACTAACATATACATTTTGCCTGCTACTAAAATGCATATGTATGTATGCAAATATTCATGACGATAGCTTTTAAAATGAAAGACTATTTAGCATAGAAACAGTAAGACAGACAGCCGAGAGTGGCAATATCGACTTGAGTAGGATATTAGATGCTAACAAGGATCCTGCCTCTGAGAGCTGATTTTATTTAATAATTTATTTAGCTTAATCTCATATTTCATTTTTTAATTTTAACACTTAGCCGATCCACAATGCAACGTTGCGACGCGTCGGCGCGATAGAGCAATAAGGTAACAATAAAAAAATTCATTCATACTAAAGAAGCAGCCACTCTATGGCAAAGGTTCTCCCTTTTTAGTTTTAACACGTACATTTGGTATTACTCCCCATACGCTCGTTTTACACTCCGCACCCCACTTAGTACCAAGTGTTTACTATAGCACTCTCAAACTGTCATTTTCTCTCAAAGGCGCACACTCTCTTTATCTGTCACTTTTCGTTGTAGCACTGCGCAGCTGAGGCAACAGCACCGCTAAAAAATCCATTTTCCATATTTTCTAGATGTGGATACAGGTTTTAAGTGTCGTGTGTGGCAGACGTCCTTGTCGTGCGTGTTCCGTTCGTTTACTTGTATTGTCGGCCCAAAGAGAAAATCAAAAATAAAAAACTTTTTGTCGTCTTCTCTTTTAATAAGTACTAAAATTTCAATAAGTACATTCATATACATACTTAAGTAGTTGTATGAATAAAAATTCAAGTTTAGAATCAAATACGCGCAACCTTTGTTTTTTTTTTCCGTGAAATTGCAAATTAGTTTTAATTTGAAAAAATTTGCTGCATACTGTGTGCAACTACAAACTAATATAAATACCTTAAGGTCAACAACAACAACTTTAATCAAGAAACTGTATCCGTTTGTAAAAACAAAGGTAACAAATATTTTCTGCACAGTGTATTTGTGAAGTATTAGTATGTTAATAACAATAGTGAATTTGTTGAAGACGATATTACGTTGACAGATTAATTTTCTTATTAGCTTTACACATATATTTCCTTAGCTCTTTGTGTGCAACAATTTGTCACCATCATAAAATTAAAATAAATACATACGTGTGGGCGTACACACATGTCCCTTAACATATTTTACATAAGTGTTCACTAACTTTGTTGTTGCACAAATAATTGTTATTTGACCAACAAACCAACTTCGAGCGTCTAACTTACGAAAAGCCATACAAAATCTTATTAGCAGAACTAGCTATAAATGTGGTGACTGTGGTTCATCATTTTAACTTTTTTATGTAACAAGGAAGAAACAAGTAGTCATCAATTACTTGCGTATCCTGACCTTGGCCACCCAGTGTATTCCACATAATAACGTGGTGAAGAAAATTAACAACATTACAAATGGATTCAAAAAACTTCGCAACACTTTGTTCATAATAAAATAACATATGAAAATTATCCTTCTTGATTATAGGCTTAGGGACTCTAAGACAGCGCCTTTAGACTGATTCTCTTAAACTCAGACTGTTGCAACTATATATTTTTGGGCTGGCGTTATGCCCATGTATCTAGCTCACCAGCTTTGGGCGAATTGATTTTTTGCATTTTGTTACGCTCTAACTTCAAAATATACTTATCAATTTATCTAAGCGGTTTTAACGACAGCCGGGCATACAGTCCAATGGAAAGTATCCCCAACCAATTTATTTTTATCCGCTTGTAAAGAGAATACATGCATCTATTTTTATGTTTGAATACGTAAGATAATATTATGAAAACCATTTATAACTTTATTATTTTAAGAGCTTCTTAACTGAAATTTTTAAAGCTACTATTAAAATAAATACTAGTAAAATTACTCTGGTCAAGAGTGCCAGGCTAGGAGACAGCCTATTCGTCTTTATGATACACGTACACAATAAATAATATAAAAACACACGTTGCCTATATTATAGTAACTCCTAGGGCCCACTAATATATGTATGTATATACGTGAGTATCTTTTTGATTGCTTTTAATAAACTTTCAAAACATTTTGCTGTTAAAAAAATGTAACTAATAAGATGAGAATTCAAATTTCATGATATTTTTAAATAACAAGAAGGAGCGTTACAGTTGTGTCACACCAAAAGCACAATATTCGTTCCCAGTGCAATCATAACGTACCTTAGTTTCATTTGTACACACACAAATAATATAAATCAGATAGCACGACAAAGTTTGGTCTGTCCGGTGTTTGAGCCTACCCAACACAACCCAAACTGCGTGTTAGACAGCAACGCAATCGACCACCCTAAAGTTATGCAACAAATATTATACGCATTATTAAAAACTGAAAGATACAATTTAATATGCAAACATAAATGGCGCGTTAGGAGGCAGCAGCCTTCACAAATCACTTAATTTCCCATGTGACGAACTTTAACTTAAGTTATCTGACAAGGCATATAATCAGGGACCGAAAATAACTGTTACGACATGAAACTTTAACTAAAACAAGTATGACGGGAACGCTCGACTAGGAGATACCCTGAATTTTGCGAGCTGTCGTTGTGTGTATGCATATGCTTGCTCAGCTTGCGCTTGCTGCTACTTGGCTTGTAAAACTTGTTTGATTTTTCCACACGTTTTCATCATTAAGTTGAGATACGATCTCAAAGAATATTTTTGCAAAAAATTCATTTAGTGCTAAAGTACTATTAAGCTATTCATTTGGTGTCTCTTGCTCTCTCATGCTTCAAAAATGTTTAGGTTGTTGTAGATTTATATCGATGTTAGAAAGACAGCCGACAGTCGGTAAGTGTTGTGTAACTAAAGTCGGAAATTGGGGGTTCGAACCCCCGCAATGGAAACGTCGTGAAATATTTATTTCATATTTTTTCGCTGATAATAATTAACTACGTTTTTTTCTCTTAATTTTGTCCACCTTAATAGTAAAGTGCCGTAACGTTTGTGTGTACGTGTGAAATGCTGCGTTCAGAGTATCTCCTAATCGGGCGGTCCCGACTAGAGCAATCTCACTTGTTTACTTTTTATTATTATATACACAGTGTGTATTGCAGTTACTAAAGCAAGTTGAAATTAAAAAGAAAGTATATTCGTTGACGCCTGACTATATACTAATGTACATATGTACATATGTATATATATGTATGTATATATGTATGTATGTATGTACGTTTTGCTGTGAGCCATCCTAGCCAATTGTAAACAACTTGAAATATTCGTATCTCTGTCACACTTGAGCCGCAATTTGAGCGATTTTTGACTGTTGTGTTTTATTGTTGTTGTTAGTTGAAAACTTGGTCAACGGCCAGATTCAGTCATAGGTTGAATGACCACGTTAGTATGTTGACCAGCAAATGTTGTTAATTGTTTTTGATTTTTATATATGTAGCTACCAATTGTTTCATATTTAGGTCGCGATTTCAGTTTGTTAACAATTTTACACTTACACTTGTATGTCAAATAATTACGGTGTTGTTGTTAGTTCTTTTTAGCTGTTAATGTGCCAACTCACAGTTTTATTTAAGCTATGATTATCTCTGCAATTGCCACTAACCCTAAGTTAAATGATATACCCTGTATGTGGCTTGAAAAATGTTCATTGTAACCTTAAACATTAAATAGCTTGACTTCGTTGTTTTATGGTTTTGTTTTCAAATTATTCACTCCAAATGACTGAACAGTTTGACTTATACAATGGCTATAAAGTTAGATCGATTGCAAAGCTTTAGATGCTTTCTATATAGTATAAACAATGTATTTATATTTATATATAATTATAAATCATTAGTTGTGAAAATCCATTTATTTTACTTAACGTACTTTTCTGCTATTCATTTAGCTTTTCAAGGCACGTGTGCTAATAGTTTTTATTTTAGCTCTGATTGTTTTAAAGAAAAGATAAATTTATATGTTAAAATTTTTATTTTTAAACTTATCTCTAAACTTGTTATTTTATATATAAATACCCCATCTTTTTGTCAAACTGAAAAATGTTCCAAACTCGTAATATTTGCATTGCAATATGGACTTTATGTAATGTGGCCTATTTTATGGTATATTTTTTTTTATAAAATATTCAGACATGAGGCACTATCATTTAACGAGTTCCTTTTCGTGCCAACAATTTAACAACAAGTTATTGTCCGTCCCGGCTGTCGTGTCGCCTCTTCAAGTCTCGGTTTCAGCTGCAGCCACGAAAATATCAGTTGCAGTTTTGAGCTCCGGCGAGAAAGTTCAGCGGGTTTTTATTATTCTTTCTTTTTTGTGTTTGTTGTTGTTTGTATCTCTTGGAAACTCTCACTTGTTTAATTGTCAGAGGTCTCTCTGCTGTTTAGTGTTTCTGTTTGTGGTGCGCTTTCTTTTCGTGCGGCATTTGTGTTTTTGTTCAAGACGGAAAATGTTTACAAAACGCGCCAATTTGCTGAAAACCACCCACAACAATAACAACAATAACAATAACAATACCAAATGTTGTCTGTTGAATCATGAAAAATGCAACGATTTGGTAAGTTTTCAACAAGTATGTAAACAATTTGAAATCGTGCCGAAACTCAATTGTACAGGTCATGACATTGGTTTTATTTTTTGTTAAAATTGTTTTAACTAAAATTCCCCTGAAAGTTTTTTGTGCTGGAAATTCTTGTAGTTGTTTGTCTAGATACCTCGTCTATTACGCGCATCAAGATCGTTATAAATATATACATATAATATTGTTATTACCATAACACGAAGCAAAGAAATTAGTTTTAGTTTATTCCTTATAATCATACATTGTAACTTAACCTCATTTTTCGTAGCGAATTACAACTTGAATCAATTAAATCAAGTTCATGGAATTTCAATACTTGATTTTTGGATTTTTACACTCATCTTAAGAATTTCTTTTTAATAACAAAGGGTTGATATGTGTTTAATAAACTTGTAAAAACACGGTACAATTCTATTTAGAGCACTTGAACAAATTTAAATGACCTACAATATATGTATATGGGAAATCAAGAATTGGTGGGTATTTGTACGGGTTGTATACTCGTTCACCAACTGAAACTAGTATATTGGATTTGTGCAATTTCCTCATGCTGTCCGTCCGGATGAACGCAACCTTTTTATTAAAGATGGAGACTTGACCTCAAATCGCAAAAATAGAAATCTGCTACAGTTTTAAAGTTAGTCATCCCCACATCGCACAAATTACAAAATACCGAAAATTTTCAAAATAACAATAATAATTAAGAACGTGAACGAGTATAACGCCGTCGGTAACGCCCGACTGCAGCGGTCTTACTTGCAAATGTAAAAAGTAAAAAATTTGTGAATTTCTTATCAATGTTATGAAAAATGAGAAAGCGGCAATTTTGAAATAAAATTAGTAAAATGTAAGAAATAGTGGAATTTGGATAATTGATAAATTCTTTGCGAAATTTTCTAGGAAATTCGGACTTTAAAGTCTCAGGAAAAGTAGGCTACACAGTAGACATTTAAAAATATTGAATTATTTGAATTCTAAAATAATACACAGTTTTGTGACACACATTTATGAGAATACGAGAAGTGCTGAAAAAAGAAGACAAACATATTTGGACACCAGAATATCATTTCAATTCGGTCGCTAATTTCTTGATTCTTGTGTGCGATGTCTCATCGCGTATCCCAAGCCCGTCGTTCGCTCCACAGCAAATGGGAAGATGATCCAAAACTAA
The DNA here is from genome assembly GCA_004149465.1 of Drosophila nigromelanica. Lineage (NCBI taxonomy): Eukaryota > Metazoa > Arthropoda > Insecta > Diptera > Drosophilidae > Drosophila > Drosophila nigromelanica. The sequence continues at coordinate 6,168 of SCDS01000029.1, forward strand.
GCGAAGAACAGCGCCGTCGCCGTCACGTACTTTCCGTCGTTTTCCAATACATCAAGATAGCCGTTTTCGTAGCCGCTTGGATATTCTTCACGGTTCTAATGGTGATCACGCCAGAGCAGTCACTGTTTTTCAGGCTGGTTAACATTCCGCCGGACGAGCCGTTTATTACGTCATTCGATGATCCGAAACGCGATGAGATCTGCGTGCACATCAAGGGCAACATCGATTCGGAAATGACAAATAATCCCAGTTTGGCATCCGATTCAGACCCGTATCTTACTGTGACCGTGGAGAACTATATCTCAGGTGCCAACGAATCGAATTGGGAGACCCCCGAATGGCGCGTCTATTTCTCTACTCACAAGTTTGACACTGTTGATCATAATTTTAAGATGTTGAGTAGTAAACTGACCTCGAAATCCTTGGACATCTTAGAAAAGTCCACGCTGACGCGAAACGAGGGGGACGGTGAGCTCTACACCGTCGTGAAGGTGACGAATCTCTTAGAGGATACTATTGCCCTCGGCGTGGCAATCGATTCGCAGCCAATGCTTCAGAGTGCGGGCGTTATTTCCGCCGTAATTTTGCTGATAATACTCTATGTACTAATCGCTTGGGATATTACGGATCGCACGTTTGCCGCCATACTAATGGCCTGCACCGGGCTTGGGGTGCTCTGCATCATGGATAAGCGGCCGACGGTGGCGACACTAATCGAATGGATCGATATGGACACGCTGACGCTGCTCTTTGGCATGATGATATTGGTGGCCATTTTGGCCGAGACGGGCGTATTCGGTTATATATCGGTGGTGGCGTATCGCATATCGAAGGGCCACACCTGGATGCTGCTATTTCTGCTCTGCATATTTACCGTCATCCTGTCCGCGTTCCTGGACAACGTCACCATCCTGATGCTAATGGTGCCCATCGTGATCCGACTGTCCGAGTCGATGGGCCTGCGCACCACCAGCGTGCTGATCGTTGTGGCGATCTTCTCGAATATCGGCGGCGCACTGACGCCCGTCGGCGATCCGCCCAATGTGATCATTGCAACCAATCCGCATGTGACTCGCGTCGGCCTCGACTTTTGTAAGTTCATCTTGCACATGTTTCCCGGTGTCGTCTTCGGCTGCATCGGCGCTTGGTGCTACCTGTATTTGGTGCTGCGCAAGCAAATCTTCAATGGCGCTGAACAGACACGCCAATCGTTAGGTAACCTGAACAAAAAAATGAACAATCTGAACAATCCCACGCCCAGTGAGGAGAATCTGCGACGTGAGATCCTTCAGCGCATCGAGGAGCTGAAAGAGCAATACAAACGCAATCCGGAACGGACAGGTTTCGGACCACAGCCGGCGGCCAACTTCATCGAAACGCTGGCGGAGATGCAGGCCAAATATAAGATCACCGACATGCCCCTATTCATCAAGTCGTGCATCGCCATGACATTCGCTGTGCTGCTCTTCTCATTGCACTCGGTGCCCGCATTCGCCGGCGCAACGCTGGCCTGGACCGCCTTCTTGGCGGCGTTGCTCTTACTGATTTTGGCTAATTTCCCAACCATCGACTTTGTGCTGAAGAGCATCGAGTGGTCGACACTGATCTTCTTTGCGGCACTCTTCGTGTTCATCGAGGTCTGCTCCGAGCTGGGCCTTATCGACTGGGTTGGCCAGCGGACAATTGAAATTATTATGCACGTGGACGCCAGTCGACGTATTATCACGGCCATTATGCTTATACTGTGGATAAGCGCCATATTTTCTGCGTTTGTCGATCATATACCCGTGGTCTCCATGATGCTCAAGCTGACGATCAAGCTAACCCTCAATGATAAGCTAAAGATCCCATTGCTCCCGATGATCTGGGGGCTGTCGTATGGCGTTTGCTTTGGCGGCAATGGATCTCTAATCGCCGCCTCCTCCAATGTGGTGGCAGCCGGCCTTGCAAGCCAGCACGGCTATAAGATCACTTTCTTCGAGTTTTTCAAATACGGTTTTCCCGTCATGGTAATAACCAATGCCATAGCTTCACTTTATCTGTTTCTCGCACACGGAGTCTTCCGCTGGCACTAAGCCAACAAGCATTTACAGGTGGAACACTCAAAATCTGGCAAAAATTTATTTTATATTTAATGACAAAATCAAATTTCCGCAAATAGTTGGTAGTACCAAAAAGGATTGTTACTAATTCACGGGCAACCACTCCTCAATTCCTCCCCCATCCGACTAACTGTAATAATCTATCCGGATACCAAATACAGATTATAAATTGAAAAATAAAACGAATTTTAAAGCTATCTATAGCCTTCAGTGTTTGTAAATGTGATAACATATCAAAGTCTGAATGTGCCCTAAAAATTTTATAACAAAGTTGGATAAACTCCCCTTTACACAAATAAATAAAATAATAGGTAAATCAATTCTTCCAAATTGATCAGCCAAATTAATGTTGCAGTGTCTGAGTAGAAGTACTAGGTTTTTTTTTTTTTTTTTTTGTAAATTATAATAATCTTTTTCACACAAGTAATGCTTCTTTTATTGCCAGTCTTAAAACTCTTCTCCAAGGTCATGTCTGGAGCAGCTCATGTTTGGCAATCGCTAGACCACTTAAGTTTTTAGGACATATAAGTAAAAATTATATGAAAGCAAACTTATTATAATCTAGCCTTGAACAAGGGGTACTTTCCTTATCAAGTACAATATGTTTTTAAAGTCCATTTGTTGATTGTACTTGATAAATAAATAACTTTTAATATGATAGACGAACTTATTTACTTTCGCCTTAATGCTGATGCTGTTCCGACAACTGCATCACGCTGGCTGTTGTTGGGCAGAGTTTTGTGAGATATCTGAAATATCATTGCAAACACAATTTATTCGAAAAGTGTCAAAAATGTGTAGACAAACAACATTAATAACACTATAACTGGGAATTTTTTCAAATAATTTGTCGTTTTTGCTTTGCTTCATTTTTTTTTATTGAAAGTCAAAGTTATAATAAATCATCTGACTTGAGAGTGTTCTCCCAAGAAGAGTTGTCACCTAGCCCAAAAAAAAATTAGATAGTTTTTTCTCTAAATGACTCTTTTAATTTTAGCAAATAATCTGCAATCAGTGCATTTAAAGAAGTTATAAAACAGTTTTTTGATACTCTTGTTTCAACTTCCGTATCCAATGATTTTTTTTTACAGAGTTTTTGATCAGTCGAAGGTGTGATGTGAAAAGGTGGCAATATTTTTTTTGTGAACCACGTTTATTTCGAAAAAGTAGTTTTGTTTGCATTTTAACTGAGGAGAGTCAACAGAAAGCCAAAAGCCCGAATTCAATAACAACAAATAAATACACGCTAGCTAAAGTTAAATAAGTGACTTAACAGATAGAAAACGATCTGAAAACCAGATGGAACGTAGCTAAAACCAAAAGAGCGTGAACAATTCGTCTTGGCGGCTCTCTCAACTGCCACTCGATCTCCGCATTTCGTTCGTTGGTTCGTTTTAACCGCTTTCAGCCTCGTCTGCAATATATTACGGTAAATAATATTGAAACTTTCAGTTTGCTTTCAACGCTCGCCGCGTTCGTTCATTCCAGAAATTATTTCTCTGCGCGTTCCGTTCGCATATTAGTTTGATCTGTGGTTCCCTGACATATAACTATATATCTAAAACACCATACAAATTGCTTAAATTTCAAATTTCAAATTTACTCCCAGCCAGAAGAGTGGAATAAAAACCATGCCAAATCCGCCCATTAGCTTCTATTCTCATATCAAGAGAAGGGTATGGTTAAATTTTGAAACAAAGCGAAATTTTGTGAATGCGCAATCAATTTTATTCTAAGAAACACTTAAAGTGCATAAAGCAAATCAGAATATCTGTTTGGAATTGGCGTTAACTATTCCTTGACCCAAAATTGAGTGTCTAGCAACTATCTAGAATTGAGTGTAGCATGGTTCGACTATGTTTTGCCCTGTAAAATATTTATATTATATATTTATATTATATATTTGAAAAATATTTTTTTAATACTTTCCTATAGGTTAAATATACATATATAATCATATAAATAATATATATTACTAAATAAACTAAAAAGATATATACCAACTATATCTCTGTCGAAATAAAGTACACATTTTTATATATATATTTAGAGTAAGCATATGGCCTTGGTCTGATAACTGTTTTACATTTGGATCCCTGCCCTTCGTTCCTCTAGTCCGCTTTAACCCTATCGCTCTATCGGTATTCATATGTACATATATTTATATATATATGTATATACATACGTACGGTATCATTATCGCATATTCCCTCTGCGTAAACCCATTTGTGATTTTTCACACACGAGTTGGCAGCATCGTTTGAAGGGTCAACAAACTGTGCAGATTCAGCAAATTGAAGCGCCTTAGGGTCAAATTGGCGGCATGAATATTCATTTATGTTAATTCCCATATAGCCACCAGCAGCAAAATATACAAAATCTCATTTCGATTTTTTGCAGTGCCTTCAAGTGGCGACGAATGTGACCGAACAGAAACACCATGTCACCCGGGAGACGCGCGGCAAGAATCTGGGCCTGTGCCGCGGCTTTAGAGGCTGCACCGTCTGGCTGACAGGTGAGCAAAACCATGGAGTCTGAGCTCCGCTCACAATAGACACGCAAATGACCGTGGATAATTATTGATCGTAGAATGAAGAGAGTAAATCAGCAAAATCAACTCATCGACAAAAATAGATAATAATTTCAATAGGGCGTACATAGAAAAGAAATGAAGAAATACTCTAAACAAAAAACTACTAAATCTTATACAATGAAAAATGTTAACAAGCTAAAGTGTTTTTTTTTTCGTAAAAAATTTATATATTTTATTTCAACTGGATTTCTGTTACTCTTCTGTTTTACAAAGCTGAAGTTGAAGACAGACATATCCTATTATAATAAAGTTAACCACAAAACTGTTAAGTTCAATTTTCTAATGATTTTTTCTACAGTTGCTATAGAAGCATAATAAATATCGTGATTAAAAACAAAAGTTTTTTCATACAATTTAATATTTTATGGATCGTACCTAGAAAAGTTTTACGATGAACTTACCCGAACTTCTTGACTTCAGCAAATGTACAAATAAGAAACAATATTTAAATGCAGATTCATTCTAGATGAATAACCATGACCTAAAAATATTGCCACCTTGGTAGCCCGGCCACGCCCACTGTAACGCCCCCAGCGCCCCCGCCCTAAAAAATTGGAAATGCCCATATATCCCACAGTTTTTGAGCTAGAATAACTAAATACATGATACTTTCACAAAAAAAAATGAAAAAATTTTATTTTAAAAAATGCATATATTTTAAACGCAGAACCAATCTAGATGACAAAATATGACCAAAATGCCATCAAACATGAAAATCGGCTTAGTTTTGACAAAATTATGGAAGTTTGAAATATGGGAGCTATGGATCTGAGAGCTTTACTTGTCAAAATTTTTGCCAATTTTGGCATGATTTTTTACAAAAAATTTGACCCCCCACAATCGATTAAAAACATAAATTCGCAATTCTAAATTTTGAAAAAAAAAATTTTCGAAAATATATAAGGGTGGTATTTTCTCAAAAAAATGAAAAAAATGTTCAAAAATTCAGACATTTTAAATGCAGAACTAATCTAGATGACAAAACATGACCGAAATCAAACATGAAAATCGGTTAAGTTTTGACAAATTTATGGAAGTTTACTTGTCAAAAAATTTGTTTTCTTACTTGTTTATATACATGTAAAACTAATAAACATATTATATATGGAAAAATTGGATTTAGTAAAGTATTCAAAATTACCTCCGTTTTGCAGGTCTCAGTGGTGCTGGCAAAACATCGATTGCATTTGAGCTGGAAGCGTACCTGGTCTCCAGGGGCATACCCGCCTATGGCCTGGATGGCGACAATATACGCACTGGACTGAATAAGAATCTGGGCTTTACGCCCGCCGATCGGGAGGAGAATATACGGCGGGTGGGCGAGGTGGCCAAACTGTTTGCGGACAGTGGCGTCGTGTCCATCTGCAGTTTCGTGTCGCCATTCGCGGATGATCGCGAGATGGCGCGCAAGATACACAAGGATGCTGGCCTCAAGTTCTACGAGATCTTCGTGGACACGCCGCTGGACGTGTGCGAGACGCGCGACGTGAAGGGGCTGTACAAAAAGGCGCGCGAGGGCGTCATCAAGGGCTTCACGGGCATCACGCAGGAGTACGAGCGGCCGCTGCATCCCGAACTGGTGGTCAGCACTGATGACTGCACTGTGCGCGAATCTACGCAAAAGCTGGTGACGCTACTGGAACAGGAGGGCATCATACCGCGCTCCCTGCGCGATGTCGACCAGCTGCCGGAGCTGTATCCCAGCGAGGCCACCGAGGCACAGGCGCTGCGCCAGGAGGCCGAGTCGCTGCCGTCACTGGCCATCAGCACCGTGGAGCTGCAATGGGTGCAGGTGCTGTCCGAGGGCTGGGCTTATCCACTGCACGGCTTTATGCGCGAGGACGAGTACCTGCAGACGCTGCACTTTAATACGCTGCAAAGCGGCCTGGACGTCTCCTATCGCGAAAACCACTCGGTGCCCATTGTACTGAGCGCCACTACGGCGGACAAGCAGCGTCTGGAGGGCGTGGCCGCCGTAACGCTGCAGCATGAGGGTAAACCGGTGGCTATATTGCGTCGACCCGAGTTCTATTACCAGCGCAAGGAGGAGCGTCTGGCGCGCCAGTTTGGCACCAGCAATCCCAATCATCCGTACAGCAAACAGGTGTACGAATCCGGCGATTATCTGGTCGGCGGCGAACTGGCGGTCATCGAGCGCATTCGCTGGAAGGATGGACTCGATCAGTATCGCCTGACGCCCAACGAGCTGCGCTGCAAGTTCAAGGAGCTCAATGCGGATGCCATCTTTGCCTTTCAGCTGCGCAATCCCATCCACAACGGACACGCGCTGCTGATGCAGGACACCAAGCGCCAGCTGCTGGATCGCGGCTTCAAGCAGCCAGTCCTACTGCTCCATCCACTTGGCGGCTGGACCAAGGACGACGATGTGCCGCTGCAGGTGCGCATGGCGCAGCATCAGGCTGTCCTCGATGCGGGCGTATTGCGACGCGAGGACACCGTTTTGGCCATATTTCCGTCGCCCATGATGTACGCTGGTCCCACGGAGGTGCAGTGGCATGCCAAGGCGCGCATGAACGCGGGCGCCAACTTTTATATTGTCGGACGCGATCCAGCTGGCATGATGCATCCGGACAAGGATGCGTATCCCGATGGCAATCTGTACGATGCAACTCACGGCGCACGTGTCCTGAAAATGGCCCAAGGATTGGACTGCATGGAGGTGGGTCATTGCCCAAGCAAGGCGTAATTATGCGATTCAATGGGAAATTACTGAAAATCATATTTCTTCACAGATCCTGCCCTTCCGGGTGGCCGCCTATGATAGGACTGCCAGTCGCATGGCTTTCTTTGAGCCGCATCGCAAGGACGAGTTTGAGTTTATTTCGGGCACCAAAATGCGCACACTAGCCAAGACCGGCGCCAGTCCGCCCGATGGCTTCATGGAGCCGCAGGCCTGGAAAATACTCGCCACGTACTATAAAAACCTGCCACAGGCGTAACAAACAAACAAACAAAGGGCACAATAATTAATGCAATTCGCTAAGCTATAAACAGGCATATTCCGCTGCTGTTTTATCTAATCCAACTACCTTCATTCGCTATATTATGTGTTTATTGTTCAAACAATTTGAGTGTGTCTCGGATCAACTAATGCATTCGAATCCCTATATCTATGTGTGTGTGTGTGTGTCTAAACGTATACGTTTAATTTAGTGTTTGATTTTATGCTTCATTGTTCAAGTCCTACAATTAATTGTATTTACATTTAAGTTGTCAAATTTCATGTTAATTATGTTAATTACTAAGTAAAAAAGTTATCGATTTTTATACTGATGCTAAAGAAATGAAATGCATTTTTAAATCTATGCATTTAATAAATGACTATCTGAATTTTAATTCCACTAAACAAATCTTCTGACTTGTGTCTGAAATATCTTAGTAAATGCTCTTTGTTGCTTTTAATGGGAACATAAGATAAAAGCAACGTAAATCTAAAAAAAGTTAATATCGATTTGCACTTCACCTTCCTGGATAAACCAAATATGCAAATAGGTAATAAATAATGCTTTCTGCACATGATTTATTTTATAAAATTGTATACGTTTAATAATTAATATTACAAGTACATACATAATTAATTAATTAATATCAAATATGCATTTAGATTTAGTTATCAATTAATTTCACAATATGTATTTTTACTGCTCTGCATTTTTTGTTATTCGTATTGCATTTATTATCATTTAATTTACTTTCCCTCTACTCACGCAAATATTAATTACGTTCACGTATTTCATTAGAGATTAACGGTTTATTGTGTTAAGAAGCACCCGCAACTATATAAGAACTTGCAATTTCTAGGTGAACCAATGTAAAATTGTGCGTCTGAGTCTAAATTGCATTCTGCGAGACTGAATAAAGGCTTCTTTACGTGGGTTAAACGAGCAAAGGAGAAAAATATTGAACAAAATATTCATAATTGAGCATAAATAAAGGGCAAACGGAATAATGTAATATACGAAAAAAATAATATGTATATATATATGTATATTATGTTTATATATAAATATATATATATATTTATTTTCTAATTTATTTTGTCATTGTTTTACAAATTGTGAACAACCAAAGCTGCTTAGTTCTTTTGCTACAGAAAATTTATAAATTATACAAATAAAAATGAAAAACTCGGTAACGGAGCGGAGCGGAGGGCAGGACGAGGGCGGGCTGTATGGTTTTTGTTAATTTTCAGTTGTCGCTACTCACAATACTCGTGTGTGTTATTTTGTTTTTAACATTAAATGAATATTGTATGTATATATGTATATATGCATGCTTCGTACACTTTGTGGCCATGTCTCGTTTGCAAATACAAATTTATAGCTGAACTATTTTATGTTATTATAATTATGTATTATTTCATTAACTCGCATATTCAGGGGAGTTTTGCTCGCTTAGTTGTTGGGACTTAACAGGAGTTAAGAAAACTACTACCACATACATTATCATAATTATTACCACCATGCCGCATCAGTGCCACACACACATTGCCACGTCAAAGCAGACTGCACCTGGACAGCCAACTGTCCTTTGTTCGAGTCTCTGTAAGTTTTAGCTGATGGCCGCCCTTGGGTGGATTGTTCGCCTCCTGCACAAAATCACAATTTGATCAAATTTTTGTAATAGCCATTCAATGATTCCCAATCATTTTTTCACTTACCATACGCTTTTCCGTTTTCGCTTTAATATCGCTGGCGAGCGTGAGGAAAGCCTCTTCAACGTTGATGCTTGCTTTCGCGGATGTCTCCATGAATTTGATGCCATATTCGATGGCCAATTGTTCCCCGCGTTCCTTTGAAACCTGCACAAAAACAGTTCTCATTGGTATGCACTTCAATTCCGATTGATCATGTTGATCGATTACCTGTCTTTTGTCGTTTAGTTCGCATTTGTTGCCTAGCAGCATTTTCTCAACATCCGCGGCGGCATTCTCTTCAATATTTCGAATCCAATTTTTGATGTTTTCAAACGATTTCTCCTGTGTTATGTCATACACAAGCATAATTCCCATGGCACCTCTGTAATATGCCGTGGTGATCGTCCGGAAACGCTCCTGGCCAGCAGTGTCCCTGAAAAGGATTCGGTTTCGCATTGCTCACATATGACAATTAACATTTTAAGTTTGATGTTGAACCTACCATATTTGCAATTTGATTTTCTTGTTATCCAATTCAATTGTTCTAATTTTAAAATCGATACCTGCGGATCAAGAAAACAGTGAGAGGAGAGAGAGAGAGAGAGAGGGAGAGAGAATAGAAAGACATGTGATAAGCATACACAAGCACAAATTAATTTAAATAATTTTTGGCAGCAACAAACATGTCATTTGGGCGAGTAATCATCGAAGGCCCCAATGACATACATACAAAGTTTACTAAGAAACCACAGAGAGCACAAATACGCAATTGACTCGAGACGTTGTCGTTGTTAAGTAAATAACCGAAATTGGAATTAGTACAGGGAAGTGTGCCAAATGAGTAAAAATAGACAAATTACTGAGCTCGTGGCTGTGCTGGGTTCTGTGTCAGAGCTGCCAGAACCCGCATTACTGCTTATCAGGGAGCTTGAAATATATATACAGTATATCAAGTGACAAGTGACTTGAAGATAGTCTCAAACTGAAGATTGTAGTGCAATGACACTAACTTAAGTGTTAAATACTCCTTAGTATTTAACTTACTATCAAAATAGCTTTATTTTTGTATAATTTGTTTTTCGGTTTTAGCTGGCAACTCTATTAGTATGCTTTCAACAATATCTGGTCACTTTATTTTTTCTTTGTTTATGATGCGTTACCGCTGTTCCCTGTTTTACGACGTCCTTGTACAAAGCAGAACAGCAACAATAATAATTATGGCAAACAGCATTTGCCAAGAGCGCAAAAAAAGAGACCAATAAAAGTGAGTCACATATTTGTGGCTACAGCTGAGCCAAGAGACGAGTTTGAGAACATGAACATAAGTATGTGTGTATATGTGTGTTTTTGTGCGTTTGCGATTGCTGCCCGGCGGCGTCATAATTAATTAAAAAATTCAAAGAGCTACTGAGCGAGAGAGAGGGTGAGTAAGAAAGAGAGAGTGACCGATGTTGATTACTGAGGATGACGGACTGTGGGCAATGACTGATGATGTATGCACTTTGAAATGTTTGTTGGTTCGCTGGCTGTTATTAAATATTGCTGTTTTCAGTTCGCTGTTGTGCATTACAGAGGACACTGATAACATTCAATGCACTCACCTATTGTAGATATAAACGTCGTATTAAAAGCATCCTCTGAGAATCGAAACAATATACAGGTTTTGCCAACGCCAGAGTCGCCGATAAGCAATAATTTGAACAGGTAGTCGTACGTTTTGGCCATGTTATTCTGTTGATGATGTTGTTGTATTGATTAAATCACAGTTGTGCTTCTGTTTGTGCCACAGTCTCGCTAAAGGCGCTTTAACTTCTACCGTTTCCCTTTTCGCGTTATCGTCCACGTCGATAACTGCTGCGTTCGTTTAATGGCGGTGGTTGGTAATCAGTGGTTTTCGATTAATATACACAATTATTATAACTATTACTTTTACTGCTGCGGGTGGATATTTAATTTGTGTTTCGTATAGGGTATAGGTAAAAATCTTATAGACGTAACCACACACAGCAGACACAAACAAACACACGCAAGCACGCACCGTTTTTTTCAGCTCTGGCTCTGGTTTTCTTTTGTGTGTGTGTTTGTCGATTCGAGCCCTGTCGAAAAATGGCGACGTAATTTTAAGCACTTTAAATTGCAATATTAAATGGACGCGCGCTCTTTTGTACTTGTACGTAGTGCACTTGTAATTGTGTGTTGTGTTGTTACGCCCGAACAATAAATGATTTTGCTCGTGTGCAGTGTTGTATAGTACAGACACGAATATACGACTTATCGATAAGCAGTGTTGACAAAAGCGCGTTGGTGTAAATATTCAAACAGCTGTGTTTTTGTAGCGAAACAGCTGCTCAAATTTCTAATGTCCCGAATAAACAGTATTTTCTTGCTACCACGAGGGTGGTCACACTGCCCACTGATAGTTAAAAAAATATAAGCGAACGCGAAACTAGTAAAGCAATGAAAGTGTGACAAAAAAAAACAAAAATTATATAAAAATCAAATAATACACAACTTGTTTTTGAATGCATATAACTGTGTGTCTGTGATTAACCCTCAAGGCCCGGCAACGGCAACAAATAAAATAAACAAATGTGAGAAGTGAAGTCACAAGACGACGACGACGCCAGCAGCAGCAGCACCACTCAAGAATTTGCCGTCGTCGCCCAGGCAATTATGGGTACAAAAGAATCCAAACATGCATGCATCAGTTACGAGGATGCAGTCAAACGTGGTAAGTGTTGTTAGCCTTGCAGCCTGCCACTGCCAGCATTAACTGCAGACAACAACAAAAAAAAAATGGGTCATACGAGTGCACAGCATAAGGTTCTAGAACAAAAACAATAATAGTATGCACTAACACAGGTGTAATTGCGCTTTATCGATTCCATTGTTGTTTCCCATTTATTTCCATGCTTTTTATTGCTGCTTTTTGCTGCTGGACACAGCTAATTCTGTCCATATTCGCCTTATTCTTTTAGTTTTGCAACAACGGTGTGTGGGATTGTGTGCGTGTGTGTGTGCGTGCGCTTGGCTTCGCGTGCATGTATGAGTATTTGCGTCGTCGTCGCCGTCAGTGACGTCACAATAGAAAAGCACAGCAGCCGCGTTTTTTTTTCGTGGCGGGGACGGGAATGTCGCTGAGACAAAGCAAAAGAGCAGACAAGGCATGCAGTCAAACAGAAACAGTTAATGATGCTCGTTGTTGTTGTTGCTCTTCTTCTTTCCCATCGTTTGGAATCTAATGTACTCGCAATGACGTCTGCTTTATCGTTGTTGTTGCTGTCACATTGTTGCCTTGTCCAATTTTCTCTCGCTTCGCATTGGCATTCATCTCCTTGCTGTTGTTGTTGTTGTTGTGTTTGTCATTTTATGGCCAGCCGCGAAGGCAAAGAAAACGAACGTTACTGATAAGATGCCGTCTATAAGCTTTGTACCTGTACCACCGCACCACACTTGCTGACCAGGTGTGCGGGTGTCGCTTGTTGTAGGCAGACAGCACCCCAAACCGGTTTCTGCTTCTTATGAAAGCGTATGCACGTCCAGTTTAGACCATTGTGCAAGCGTTCACCCTGCCTCCGCCCCCAGCCCTGCCCCCATAAGAGTCGAATGCAGAAATTTCCGTCGGCAACAAAACTAACAGCAATAACAATAACAAAAACAACAGAACCACAAATCAAACTACAATTAAGTACCGTTGTCGCGTGACGTCGCATTAAAATTCTTAGGAATCGCAAAATTATTCCGCATTGCCTTTTCATGCTCAAATTGTGATTATGAATTGCTGCCTAAGTTTAACCCGTTCGAACCTCCCCTCCCCCACCGACTCCACTAAACTAGCTTTATTGGCCAGTTAAATTGATAATGTGCTTAACGTTAAGCGATATTTTGTTCTTTGTGACTTAGGACGCAAGTCTTAAAGTCGAATACATTAAGATTTTTAATTACCTAAAAATTTGCACATAATGAGAATGCATGAACCCATATATAAATAAATTGTACATTAATATATACACCTGTGCGCTTGTGCTATTTTGTACAAAATAATACTTTACAAAACTTCAATTAGAGGTGGACAAATTGTTTACATGAAATAGGATTCTGGAAGGTAGACTGGAAATGCTTTAAGTTATCATATCCCAATTGGATATATACTGTTTTTGTTCCTATTGGATACTCCTTCATATAACTTATAAGCATTTGTAATACAAATACACAACATTTTATAAGGCTGTTGACAATGCAAGCAGATGTTATTCAAGAAAATGTTATCTACAGTCGTGCAGCTTTATGTTAATTGTCTAGCAAGGCAACTTAGACCCCTCTATGCGATTCTCATGAATTCAAGTAATACCTGCAGACTTTTGGTGTTTTCAGTGATGGTGTGCTATATTTTAAAAGTGTTTTTTTTTTTTTTGTTATTATAGGTGAGTGACTCTTGTTTTCCATCTCTCACTCTCTCTCCCACTCTCACTTTTACTCTCTCCTTTTTCGCTCTTTTAGCCTTTCCCTGTCTTACTCTCTCGATCTCTCATTTACACCCTCTCTCACTCGCTCATATTTTCTATCCTCTCTGTCTAACTCTCTTAATTTGTATCTTACTTCCATCTCTCCTGACAGTGTATTTTTGTACCCTATATCCATTTAACACTTGTAAAAAAAAATGTAAACCCGTTTTGTGCAAATGAAAAAGAAGACATCTACGTTCTATTATTTTCAGATGTATTTTAAATATAGGCCATTAAATCAATACTGTTTTTGTAGTTCTCGCGTGTCTTATGTTTATTTAAGCTGATCTGAATAAAAATAAGCCTTAAGCTCAAAACTCTGTTAGCCGCAATGGAGCCACGTCACAAGTTTCCCATTAGAAGCGGCGGGTGTGAAACCACAAGGTTGTAAAGCGTTTTCGGTGTTCCCCTTTCGAGCGGGTGATTGAATGCGCTGCAAATTGTTCGCGTTAATTTGGTTAAACCCCACTATTTGTTTGCTTCTATTTATAACATTATTTATGGATTGCACTATATATATATATATATTTATTGTCTATCAATCAATCAACAGTTAGCGATGCGGAGCTGCGGCGCCTGAAAGATGCCTTCAAGAAGTGCGCTGGCGTGGGTCGACTCTATCTCAGTCGCAATGCATTCCAACAGGATGTGCTGTGCGAGGGAGTGCCGCCCAAGATAACGGACATGCTGTATGGCGCCTGTGGTGGCATCCAACGCGGCATATCCTTTAAGGATCTGCTGTGCGGTCTGGTGCTGATCACGCGCGGCACACAGGAGGAGAAAACCAAGTGAGTCTTTGGAATACAACATACGCAACATAATCGTATATATAATAATGCTTTATCTTACCGACAGATTTCTGTGGAACCTGTACTGCAATGATGCTGGCACCTACATTATAAAATCCGATTACGTGCGCAATGTGAGCCTGGCCCCATTCGAGAGCGTCTCCCTGTTTGCCCAGAGTGAGCGCGTCAACTTCGAGCAGTTCCAAGATTGGATAGTCAAGCATCGCAATGCGACGGTGCTGTCCAAATGGCTGCTGGCTCACAACTGTGTCAGCCTCACCTCGGAGCTGGAGACGCCCACCTTCTACCAGAGCTTGGCCGGTGTTACACATCTTGAGGAGAAGGTCAGCTATTCAAGATAATACGAACATTCATTTAACTAATTTAATAGAAATTCTAATTTAAAAAAATTCAAATTGAAGTTCTATAGAAAAACAAAAAATTAATTTTTAAAATTCACAATGGTTATTAACGATCAATTTGATGGTGTTTTTAAATACAGTTTTCGCACAATTTTAACAAATTATTATTTAGACATATTTTGCTCTTTTTTAATTACATAAATTAACAATCATCACTTCATTGCAGGATATTGGAGACTTGGAGAAGGAGTTTTGGCGCATGAAGAACACCTCGCCGAATGGTCAAATCGATCTACAATTTCTGGGACCGCTCATCAGTCCACCCATACCAAAGAATGCGCTGGCCGGACTTTTCAATGCCTTCGACGAGAATCGCGATGGTCACATCGACTTCAAGGAGCTCTGCTGCGGCGTCAGCGCCGCCTGTCGTGGACCCGGCGTAGAGCGCACGCGCTGTATGTGCCGCTAAAGACAAACTTTAAACTGGTCTAATCCTTGTGTCTGCCTGTCTGTTTTTCAGTTTGCTTTAAGATCTTCGATGTGGACCGGGATGGAGTGCTCAATCACGAGGAGACGCTGCAGATGATCAACGTGCTGCTGTTCGTGGCCAAGGAGAATCGCGACGCGCAGCAATATAAAGAACTGACCAAGCAGCATGTGATCGGTGATCTGCTGGAGTTTGCCCAGCGCAGAAGTCCGGACGGTGTGCCCAGTTCGCTGACGCGCGATAATGTTTCGCTAACGGCGGAGGATTTCATGCTGTGGAATGTGCAGTGCGGCCTGAAGCTGATGCAGCCGCTGTTGGACCTCATCTTCGAGCTGTGCCACATTGTGTTCGGCCTGTGGCCGCAATGCAAGCACATGGAGTACGACATTGTGCGCGGCTGGCTGCAGCGCGAAGAGCGACGTCCCTATCGAGTTGGTCAGTTCTGGTATCTGATCTCGCGCGACTGGTGGCTCACCTGGATGCAGTACACGCAGCACACGGCGCAGACCTGCGACTACTGCAAGCGCACCGCCAGCCAGCGGAGCGCTGTCGATGAGGCGCTCGTCTGCGATGAGAGCTTCAATACGCACAGCCTCGAGCAGCACGATAGCTATTCACTGGGCTCCGTGTCCGGCAGCAGTGGCATCTCCGCCGGCCGCCATTGCGGCCAACAGCGTCCGGGCCCAATTGATAACAGCAATCTGATTACCACCAATCCGTACCGCAATGTACGCACCTTGACCGGCGAGGGCGGTCACCTGAAGCGCGATACGCCACTTGTGCAGAACCACGACTTTGAGCTGGTGCCCAAATCGCTGTGGAAGGCGGTGAATCGTTGGTATGGCGACAATCTTCCGCTGCCCCGTCAGGTGAGTTGGCAAACAGCAATTCGGAAATCTTCTGGGCTCATTTAATCTGCGTTTACTTAATCTGCAGGTGATACAACCGCCCAACTCGGAGGTGGAACTGGAGCTGTATCCGCTGAATCTGCGCATACTGCTCCATCAAGTGCAGACAAATTCCACTGGCAACGGGGCCAGCACCCAAATCAGCAGCTGGGGCTCAACGGCCAGCGGTGGATACGGCGTTTTGGCATCGGGCGGCGGCTATGCGGCCATTGCGGCCAGCAGTGTGCTGCAGCCGCCCAAGCGTTATCTGGCGTACACGGCTGCGTTCAGTCGCTTGGCCACAGTGCGTCAGGTGGGCGATTTTCTATGCGAGCATCTGCGCCTGAAGCCGGAGGATATACGGCTGTGGCATGTGCCGCCGTCGAGCGCAATGCTGGATAATAGTGCCATACTGTTGGAGGAGGATACCATGTGCCTAAAGGAGCTGCTGATACGGGACAACGATCAGCTGCTTTTGGAGATACGCAATAAGGATCTTACCTGGCCCGAGGAGCTCAGCTCGCTGGCCAGCACGCAAAGCGGCCAAGCCGGTGCCGGTCCTGGTGATCGGCGGCGTCAAACGCGCTCCTCCATTATGTCCGTGCACGCACCGGGCGCCACCGGGCTGCACAATTTGGGCAACACGTGCTTTATGAACGCGGCACTTCAAGTGCTGTTCAATACGCAACCGTTGGCGCAGTACTTCCACCGTCAGATGCATCGCTTCGAGCTGAACGCGGCCAACAAGCTGGGCACGCGCGGCCAGCTGGCCATGCGCTATGCGGAGCTGCTCAAGGAGGTGTGGACGGCCACCACACGATCCGTGGCGCCGCTCAAGCTGCGCTTTTGCGTTAACAAACATGCGCCGCAATTCGCGGGCGGTGGCCAGCACGATTCGCAGGAGCTGTTGGAATGGCTGCTCGATGCGCTGCACGAGGACCTCAACCGTGTGATGGAGAAGCCATACAGCGAGCTCAAGGACTCGAATGGTCGGCCCGACAAGATCGTTGCCGCTGAGGCCTGGTCGCAGCATCATGCACGCAACCAATCCATCATCATAGATCTGTTCTATGGCCAGCTAAAGTCAAAGGTCAGCTGCCTGGGCTGCGGTCACGAGTCCGTGCGCTTCGATCCGTTCAGTTTACTTAGCCTGCCGCTGCCCGTGGAGAACTATGTCTATCTGGAGGTGCTGGGTAAGCCAATCGACACATTTGCTACGAAATCAAATTTATTCTCGACTGTCGTTCCGCCCCGCTCCAGTGATCCTACTGGACGGCAGTGTGCCGATTAAATATGGATTGCGACTGAACTCGGAATGCAAGTACGGCAATCTGAAGCATAAGCTGGCCACGCTCTGCGGACTGCAACCGAGCCTGATGCTTGTTTGTGAGCTCTGGAATTCACAGATACGCCAGGTGCTGGCCGATGAGGAGAAGCTGCGCACGCAAAGCGCCAAGGAGCTGTATGTGTATCAGCTGCCCGAGCAAAGCAACGCCAGGACGCGCTCAAATTCGGCGCTCAGCATGCAAATAGAGCAGGGCCTCAAGGACATACAGCGCAGCTCGGGTAAATCTGCCATCGCTGCCAAGTCAAATTATTGCCTAACATTGGACTCTTTACAGCGCTGGTCGCGACGCAGGATTCGCTCTCATCGCTTAGCACGCTGCAGACCACAAATCGCACATCCTCGTCGCGTGTGATCTGCAATGGTCACCTGCGCGATGGTGGCCAGGAGGTGGCTAACAACAACAGCGCCGGTACAGAGGCGGAACCAGAGCTAGCCAAATACGGGAGCAGCAACAACAACAACAGCAGCAGCAGCGTTGGCCATGTGCACGAACTGCAGCCAGATGATGCCGGAAAGGTAAGCCGGTGCTTTGGAAAGAGAGAGTGCATGCCCCACAGTCTTTTTTGCTTCAAGGTATGGCTTCTAAACTATATTAACATATACACGTATTTAATATGTTTGATTCATGGGCCACTCAGAGGTCGCATTTGAAATGATTTTGAATAAATTCATCATTGCCTAGGATAAACTCGCTCCAGCGACGACCCCCCCAAAAACAAAACGAAGATTTTGAATATTTTCAAATGCCCAAAAAAAAAGACTGGCATTCAATTTTCGCCCACACGTCTGTTTTCGCAATGTTTATCGAAATCGAAAATCTATATATTAAATACCAATATGTTAAATGAACAGTTGCCGTTTCTATTACTGGTTTCTGTTTGGTTTGTGGGCCACCTACCTATTGTCCACCCCCCCAACCACACCCGTCTAAACTTCTAATTGTTCTTTGATTTCGTATACGCACTTATTCAATTAGTCTAAATCTCTGAATATATATACTCGTATTATGTAATTTATTGTTATCTCTATGCTCCTCTTATTACTAATACACTCATTTATATATAAATATCTATATATTTAATTTGTTGCTGGCCTTAATTAAAAATCTATTGTACATTTTTGCTTATACACAATTGTCAACATTAGACTTACCATTTAGCTACTATCGTTATCGTTATCGATTATCGTTGCTCATCGAGTATGCAAAATTTATAATTTAACCGTACCGTTTTTTGTACATTTTTCTCTCGTCATTTAAGGTACAATTAGCCTCTAGACATTGTCACAGCTCTTCAATTGTACCCAAGGGTGATTCATTATTCTTAACGAAAATATATATGCATAACAAAATATATATTTATGTCGAAGTTAAAATAGTATTTAATAAATTCATAATGCAATTATATATATAAATTTTATTATAAAACTTTTGAAAATTAATTTTTTTATCACGAAAGCACTGCTTAAAAACTGATTATAATATAAATTTCCGTGAATCACCCTCAGCCGTACACATTGCAAATGCTCTTCTACTCATTGCCACCGCAGAAACCACAAATTTTGCCCACCTATTAACAAAATTACCTACTTTAATATAAATGTTCTTATAGCAGCTAATTTTGAACACCCGCAATTAAAACAATTTTACGATTTTTGTAGATTTTGAGCGTTTATCCTAGTTGTTAAAAATGTTGCGCCTATATGCGAGTAGTAATCGTTAATTGTTTAAATTTCAAGAGCTTTAATATACATAAGTACACACCCAAACACACACACACACACACTTACACTAAATGTAAGTCACGCACAACTAATGCAAAACTTCGGCCACCTTCATTGGTACATCCGACACAGGAGTCGCTGATCCTCAGCTGCAGCCCGGAGAATAACTTTATGGAAGACGCGGCCGCACAACAGAAACGCATCTCATCCACAAAGCTGCTGCACACGGAGAGCAACACCAGTTCCGTATCGTATACGAATCACTCCGGCGAGAACTCAATGGAGAGCTCGCTAACGGAGCCAATGCCGGTGGCGGAACTGGCCGCCAGTCGACATGGCAGCAACAGCGATGATGGTGCCTCCTATCGCACCACCAACGAGCACTCCAGTGGCATGAGCTCGGCGCATACGCTGGGCGCCAATAGCTATGATCGTGATGTGGACGTCGATGATGAGGATGGCCAGGACGAGGACGAGGAGCCAGATCAGCAAATAACGACATCGCAACCGGAGAGCACCAACGGTAATCAAACCAGCAGCGGCGTGTATTCCCGCCGCTCCTCACAGCCGTACAAGGTGGGCAAATATCTGGTGGCTGTCCATCGCAAGATCACACGGCACGATAGCTACTTCCTGTCCTACCACAAGACACGACCCAGTCTGTTTGGGGTGCCGCTGCTGATACCCAACTGCGATGGCGGCACCCACAAGGATCTGTACTGCGCCGTCTGGCTGCAGGTCAGCCGTCTGCTGAGTCCTCTGCCAGCCACCACCGAACAGGCAAATCATGCTGCCGACTGGTAATTCCTATAACCATAACTACCTCCCGCACCAATCTTCATAATCTATACAATTTTTAATTTTGTAGTGACGACAGCCTTGGCTATGATTTCCCTTTTACGCTGCGCGCTGTCAAAGCGGACGGACTCACCTGCGCCATTTGTCCCTGGTCGAGTTTCTGTCGCGGCTGCGAAATTCGCTGCAACAATGACTACGTGCTCCAGGGCGCTCTGCCGCCCATCAACACGCCGAGCAGTGAGTAATCTTCGAGCGTACCTAAAATGTGAATATCTCCTTCATCTCTTGATTTTCTTCTTCTTTTTTTTTTAGCTAACACAAACACGCCAAAAATGAATATGAAATGCCCATCGCTACCAAATCTGGAGGCCAAACGAGCACCGGAGTATACCACATCGCTTTCGTATACTCCGACAACAAAATATTTCGAAGACTTTACAATTGCCATCGATTGGGACCCAACTGCGTTGCATTTACGTTATCAAAGCACTCTGGAGCGCGTAAGTGCACAACCAGATTGGCTGGCGAATTAACAATTATATTTATATATATGAGTTTTATCCTTGCTCAGCTCTGGGTTGATCATGAGACCATTGCCATATGCCGGCGGGAGCAAGTAGAGCCCGTCGATCTGAATCATTGCCTACGCGCGTTTACCTCCGAGGAGAAGTTGGAGCAGTGGTATTTCTGCAGTCATTGCAAGGGCAAAAAGCCAGCGACAAAGAAGCTACAAATATGGAAATTACCACCGATTTTGGTAGGCGGTTTGCCCAAATTAAGGCCAAGCTGAGTTATTCATTCCTCTGTTCCATATAGATTGTCCATTTGAAGCGTTTCAATTGCGTCAACGGCAAGTGGGTGAAATCACAAAAGGTGGTGCATTTTCCCTTCGATGACTTTGATCCTACGCCATATTTGGCCTCAGTGCCGCAGGAAACTATATTGCGGCACAAGGAGCTGCTGGAGCTGAAGCGGGATTTGACAACCGGCAGCACTGAAGTTGTCAGCGAACTGGATGAGGTCGATGCCGGCGACAAAACCCCAGCAGAAGCGCCCGCAATAGAAGCGACATTAAGCGAGAAACTTGCCACCGCAAAGGAAAATCCATTAGGCGCTGGGAGCGTGCTGCGTCAGAGCAAATCGAGTAATGCAGCGCGGCGACAGCGTCTCATCTCCACAAGTCTAACAAAGACGCCCATTGTGGATGGCGAGTTTGAGGACTATCATCAGCACAAGCTCAAAGCGGATGTTGATGAGTTTGATCCGAAATACAAGTTGTACGCCGTGGTGGTATGTGCTCCATTGAATCGTCGAACCATATTTAAGCGATGCTCTCTCTCTACTTGCAGTCACACTCTGGCATGCTGAATGGTGGTCATTACATTTCCTATGCAGCAAATACAACGGGTTCCTGGTATTGTTACAATGACAGCTCCTGTCGCGAGATATCGCAAAAGCCAAACATCGATCCGAGCGCTGCCTATTTGCTATTCTATGAGCGCCAGGGTCTTGATTATGAGCCCTACTTGCCCAACATCGAGGGACGTGCGCTGACAAGTGCCGCCAGCCTTCAGCTGGATGTGGATGAATCGGAGAGCGAGCTTAAGAAATTGTGCACAATATCATAATATTTTATTTGTATTGTTGCATACTGCAACGGCAATACGGGCTTAAAGCTAAAGGCTATGATGGGTTCTTCAATCGCTTATATATATATATATATATATTATTAATATATTTGTGAGTGTCTGTGTATGTGTGTGTGCGTGGGTGTGTGCGTGTTAACGTGTGTGTGCGCATGTGTTTATGTTTTTGTTATTTACTATTCTAAGCTGATTTGCTGTTCTAGTTATTTAAGTTGGCCACAATATCTAGCTTTAGATCCAAACTTGCTTCTTTTTTTTTGTTGTGAGCAATCGCACATTCGCGCTGCAAATGTGATTTTGTTTAATGTACCATATTCCATACCATATGTACCATAATATTATATACAACATTATTATTTTATATCTGTATGTGTAATTTCAAAACTAAGCTCGCATATAATTTGTTTTGTCAGTTTATTATTAGATTATTTAATGGCAACGGAATTGTTTTGATGTTTAACGTTTGTTTGTTAAATTTGTTTTCCTTTTTTTATCGCATCTATTTCTTTGTTGAACTATGTATTAGGCCACTAGAGCCCGCTTGTAATTAAATATGATTACTCGTTTATATGTATATGCATAAAAACAATATGCAATTCCATTTATTTGTAACTATTGTAAATAACGAAAAGTAGATCGATATTGAGATCTAAATACCCGTGGTCAACAGTTGCTCGTCAAATGTTGTCGAAACCTTGATATTAATTAGCAATATTTTTGGCAAAATGCTACGAATTACATACCAAGAATTCACACTTATTGAGCCCTACTCATATATGGTATATGATGTGTGTACCGAATCGGTTCTGAAATCATCGTCGCGCTTGTTTAATGACTATGTATTTGATATTTACCAACTACTTATACACATATATATATATATGTATAAAAACGAGTTTATACACAAACAAACTTAACTAATTTATACTTAATATACATATATATACAATAATAATGCAAAGAAAACAGAGTTACGAGTATCAAATAAAATAAAAGTCTGTCGCTTCAATGAAAATTGCGTATATACTTTTTTTTAAATTAGGCACTTGGGATCGCAGAAATTTATTTTTATAAAGGACTTCTTCAAATAATCATATCTTAGTAATACAATATCTGAACAACTCCTTCAACCTTCTTGGATTATTTCAACGCTTAAATAACTACAAGTCGATCGGACCTTAAAAAATTACTCTAAACTCTTGGAAAATTGAATGAAACCAAAAAATCTTTGATTTCGAAATGGAACCTTAAAACAAAACCAAAAATTTCGATGTAACTAACCCCTTGTCATTTTTTGGTAGTCCTAATTCGTAGGTAGAAGTGACCTCATCCAACAAAGATATTCAAATTATATATGTATAAGCTTTCAAATAATATATCTCGAATACATCGATCTCAATCTTGAAAAATCATGCATTTTTAAACTCGAAAATGCACATGGTACCCACAACTATATCCTATGAAATATATATATATAATAATACAACTACCAACTGTGAAAAATAGTTCTCTGGGAAAAATCTATTTGCTACTTGCAAATAAGGTTAAAGTTGTGTCTGATTAGTTTCCCCGATTCACACATATTTTTAATTAAATACACTGTTGTTTAATCTTTCCGGTGCATATATTTGTAATTGGCAATCTTTATGGATTCGTTCCGAAGTTTCATTCAATTCGAAACAATCTTATAAATAGCATTATCTTTGCTGGTTCCAAGCCGTTCTGAAAATACCCGACCAAGTTGAATAATTAAAACACACGACAAATGTCGTCTTTTGCAATGGAATTGGATTTATATTGTATTTGTATCTATATAAAATGAAGTCACGTAGTAAGTCAATAAGCATTTTATATATTGTTGTTTTTAATAATTGGCCAGAAGCAGCCAAAATGTTCTATTTATAGAATGGGGCAAATATTGAATTTGTGAACGATTAATAATTTCATTGCAAATGTTTATGATATAATTATATTAAATATGTGTTGGGTATGCATTTGTTTGTTACGTAATTTAAGTTCTTAGCTGAAGAGTAATTAATTTCCATGGAATCTGAATGCGTTTACGGTGCTCAGGAGCCGGCATTGTTGGACAGCTGCCCGGGCACAGAGAACTGTGGCCGAAAGTTGGCAAAGTTCCCAGCTGGTCCGCCGGTGAACGCCGGCAATGTGGTGCCCTGAAATCCGGCCGGGAATTGTGCCATCAATTGTGCTGCAAAAGAGCATTGAGAGTTAACCTATATATACATACATATATAAATATTATATAGATATAACATACCCGCATTGGAGGCATTGCCAGCGGTGGCCGCCAGACGCGATAAAATGGAACGCTCGGACATTTGCAGGCGCTGCGCGACCGGCGGAATGCGCGCCAAGGTGGCCGGCAGACGGGAGACGTCGCTCTTCATGTCGGACAGCAGCTCCTCCAGCTGATTGAGCACCTTGTGCAGCACCGCATTGGCCGGTTTGTTGCCGGCCAGGGACTCCTTGCTCAGGTGCTGATGGGATTCGGCCAGGCACTCGACCTCGGCGAAGCGTGCGTTTAGCGACATGGCCGGATGGCTGGGATCCTGGGCGAGATTCAAGAATGCGGCACGTCGCAGCTGCTCCTCAATGACCAGCGCCTGTTCCAGCAGCTTAAAGCGTCGCGCCAAGAATTTGTTTTTGATCTCCAGGAAATTACCCTTGCCCACGTCCATTTTGAATGGCTCGTTGATGATCGCAAACCGAATATCGTTCTGAATGTCCTGCCAGCGTCCATAGCCGTGCGTGACAATGCCAGCCAGGAGCCAGTAGTCGTGCCGCCGATGCCAGATCTCGTACTCGCGGCCGGGCACCGCTGCCTTCTCCTCGTTCAGCCACAATGTGTGCAGCTCGGTGAAGCCGCCATCGGCGATATTGAACATGAACTTGCGCTTCAACACCTCGAGGCTATCCTCGGCCAGTTTGCCGGCACTGGTGCCGGTGGCAACTGCAACAGCACCCTTTTGATCCTTGGGCGAATTGTTGGCGTTGGCGCTGGCGTTCGGCTTCTCCAGTTCGCCATCCTCTTTGACTATCATGACGTCGTCGTCGTCATCGTCGATGATGTTGGTGGTGCTGCTGCTGCTGCTTGTTGCATTTGGCGGCTTTGTCTCCTCGCTTGTGGACTTGTCCTTCTCCTTTTCTTTCTCCTTCTCTTTGTCCTTGTCCTTGTCATCGCTCTGCTCGCTCTTGAGCTCCTCCTTGGTCAGTGACTCTGCCTGCTCCTTGCCCTCCTCCTTGGGCTCCAGTTTAGCTGGTTCGCTCTTCACACCGCTCGCTTCGCTGGCTTTGGTTTCGCCGCCCTCGGCCGAATCGTCGGCCTTCTCCTGCTTGACAGCGGCATCTCCGATCGCCTTTTTGTCATCCTCAGCAGCATCCGGCTCCGATTTGGGCTCATGCTTCTCGGGCGTTGCCTTCTCCAGAGTCGCCTTCTCTTCGCTCTTCTCCGAGGCGGGCGCCGGACTCGGCGCTGCACTCGTCGCCGGCGTTGCACTGTTGCTGGTGGTGGCGCTCTCCGCCGGCGGCTTGCCGGCTGCCTGTGCAGCGGCGGCGGCATCCAGTCCGCCTGCCGCCTCCTGTTTGCCCGCCGAGCGGACCGGCTCGCAGGGCTTAAGTATCAGCTCGGGCATGCTGTAGTAGCCGTTGATGTGCTCGAACTCCTGCACCTTCTTGCGTATGAGCGACATGACACCGATGCGCGTCAGGACGTGCTGGCGGGAGAGACCCTCGCGTGGGACGCCGTCGGCAAAGGTTTCGGCATTGTCGGCGCCCGGTTCGCACAGGTGCCGCATGAAGAGGGAGACGTACGCCTTGAAGTTGCGCTCCGATTTGCCGCGCAGATCCCGCACCAGCCACTGCGAATTGAAGGCGTCCTGGGGCGGCATGCCGTAGCGCATGATCGCATTGAGGAAGCTCTTGCGCTGGCGGGCATTGAAGCCCAACACCTCGATGTTGCCGCCGACGCGGGCCAACAGCGGCGGCAGCGGACGATCGTCGCGTCGCTCCAGACGCCGTTTGGCCTTCCGTTCGCCGTTCTGTTCGTCGAAGTCGTCGTCGCCGCCATCCTCGTCGCTGCCGCCGGAATACTCGGAATTGTATTCGCTGCCATTGTCCTGCCAGTTGGTGTCGTCGCGTGTCGTGTCCGCCGCCACGACGCCGCCATCCGTGTAGTTGACCTGCTTGCGGACACGCTTGCCCTTGCCCAGGCTGCGACCGACATCCTCCTGGTGCTGTTCATAGTGATGGCGCAGCAGTTTGACCCAGTAGGCGGGATCTGAGTTTTCGGCATCCTGCTTGATGATCTCCGTTTCCTCCTCCTCCTCCTCCTCCTTGGTGGCATACGAGGCCACCTTGAACGAGGACAAATACTCATTGGCCCAGGATTCCTTCTCCTCGATGCCGCGATTCGTGCGATCGAGCAGCTCTGCGACGGCCTTGTCATCATAGTGGATCGCCTCCTCCTTGTCATCCTCCTTGAAGAGATCCTCGGTGCCGAAGCGCAGAATATCGTCCAGCTCCTGTTTGGTGAAATTGGCACCCTTGCCGCCCATGCCCGGACGCACCACCAGATGGGTTAACATCATCTTGCGCTTGGCCACCTGCGTGACCCGCTCCTCCACTGAATTGCGTGTGACAAAGCGATAGATCATCACCTTGTTGGCCTGGCCAATGCGATGGGCACGCGAGAACGCCTGAATATCATTGTGGGGATTCCAATCGGAGTCGTAGATGATCACCGTATCGGCTGTGGCCAGATTGATGCCCAAACCGCCGGCGCGTGTGCTCAGCAGAAAGACAAACTGTTGGGCGCCGGGCGCATTGAATCTATCGATTGCCTCCTGGCGCACCGTGCCCGTAATGCTGCCATCGATCCGCTCGTACTTGTACTGTTCGCCCTCGAGGAAATCCTCGAGTATGTCCAGCATTTTGGTCATTTGCGAGAAGATGAGCACACGATGATTCTGCGATTTGAGCTGCTTCAGCATCTTGGACAACAGCACCAGTTTGCCGGCGGCCTTGGTTAGCGAATTGATCTCATAGATGCCGCCCGCCGAGGTGGGCGCCTCCTCGGCAGCGGAGGGAAACAGATACGGATGATTGCAGCACTTTTTCAGATCCATCATGATGTTGATCAGGGAACAGGAGCCGCCGCCGCTCTTCGAGTTGAGTGCCTCATAGTTTTTGGTCAAGATGAACTTGTAGAACTTCTTCTGCATGGCGGACAGCTCGACGCGGACAATGAACTCCGATTTGGAGGGCATATTCTTGAGCACATCGGTCTTGAGGCGACGCAGCATGTGGGGGCCGAGCATCTCGTGCAGTCGCTTCACCTGCTCCTCCTTGGACACATCCGCAAACTCGCCCTGGAACGCCTGCAGATCGTTGAATTTGTCGCGGCTCAAAAAGTTGAGCAAGTGGAACAGCTCCTCCAGATTGTTCTGCAAGGGGGTGCCGGTCAGGAGTAGCTTGTAGGCGATCGCATAGCTGTTCAAGATGCGGAAGAACTTGCTCTGGTTGCTCTTCAGGCGATGCGCCTCATCCACCACCAGGACCGCCCAGTCGATGCTGCCCAGGCAGGGTGCATCCATCGAGATCAGTTCGTAGCTGGTCAGCAGCACATTGAATTTGTATTGGGTGGTGCGCAGCCGGGAGACCTTGGTGCCCCGGATGGCGCCCTCCTCGAACGTCAGCTCGTTCTCGCGGATCACCGCACGCGAATCCTTGTCGCCAATGTAGGTGATGCAGTAGAAATCTGGCGCCCACAGCTCAAATTCGCGCTCCCAATTGACCAGCGTGGACAGCGGCACAGCGACCAGGAACGGGCCGCGACAATGCCCCTCCTTGTAGAGGGAGTAGAGAAAGGTGACTGTTTGTATGGTCTTGCCCAGACCCATCTCATCGGCCAGAATGGTGTCGATGCCCTGGCCCCAGCTGTAGCGCAGCCAGTTGATGCCCTCGATCTGATACGGATGCAGCTGCATCCCGGTGTCATCCAGGAAACCGGGCTGACCTTCGTATTTCTTTTTGAGGTCCGTTGTGGGCTTCTCCGGCGGCGGTGTATAGTGTTTGACTGGACGATCCTCGTCGTCTAGCTCCAGCTTTAGCTTGGATTTGCGTCCCTTTTTGTTCTTCTTGCTGCTGGCGGCGCGCGTCTGCTCCGATGTGCAGACGGCCCGCAAGTCCTGATAGTAATCGATGGCCTGACGGAGGCCGGGTATATCGTCGCCTTCCTCCTCCCATGTGGACTTGTCGTAGGGCAGCTCGCGCCACTTCACCAGATACATGGTGCTGCCGTCGCGCGCTGTCCGATGGTTGATCACGCGCTGAACGATCAGCCACTCGGGCTTGACGCCGTTCTTGTAGAAGCGCTCCTCGAGGGCGGCCTCGTCATCATCATCGTTGCCCTTCATGCCCACCTTGTCCTTGTGGCGCTGTATGCGCTTGAAGCGTGTGTCCGCCTCGTCCAGCGATTCCTCGAATTTGGGCGGCTCTTCCATGTCGTATTTGCGCTGGAACGAGCGTATCATCAGCGGATGGTGCACGTCCAGCTGCACCTCGGACACCCAGTCGCAGTGCCAGTAGGACATGTTGTGCCACTTGATGAAATACTCTCGAACACGATTGCCCACCTTGGCGCCCTTCGAGGTGGATGCCTCGCTGCTGCCGCGACGCTGGACAGCCCAGCGCCAGGTGATGATCTTCTCGGCCTTGCCCACCAGCGGGGGGCAGCTGCAGCGCGGACAGCGCCAGTCGCCGTCGGGTATGGTGTCCAGCGGCGGATTCAGACAGAACGTGTGATATGCCGATGGGCAGGAGTCGCAGCAGAGCAGCTCGCCGCCATCCTTGCACACACGGCAGAACTCCTGATGCTCATCGTCGTCCTCCTCCTCGGCGGCGCCGCCATCAGCCTCGCAGTGCGGACACGACCATTTGCCCTCTGGCGGCTCGTCCAGTTCCGGTTCCAGGCAGACCAAATGGTAGGCCCGTGGACAGGTGTCGCAGAGAATGATCTCGCCGCCCTGTTGGCACACCTCGCAGTAGTCCTGATGCTCGTGTTCGCCGTCCTCGCCCTCCGGGAAGTTCTTAGTCTTCTTCATTTTGTTCTTCTTCTTGAACTTGTTGCCAATCTTGGTTTTGGCCTTTTTGCGCACCACTGGCGTACCGTCCTCCTGGGCCCCAGCGGCAGCCGCCGTTTCCGCCGGCTGTTTCTCCTTCTCCTTTTCCTTCTCATCGGCGCTATCGTCAGACTTTTGCAGCATGCGTTCAAATTCCAGATCAGAGTCACGCTCGGAGGCGCCACTGGCATCCGGTTCGTCGTCGGAGCTGTCGCGTTTCCGCTTGCCAAACTTTATTTTCAATGTGGGCACCTTGCCCGACGGACGTCGTCCCTTTTTGTTGCTGCTGCGTCCGCTGCGCTTGCGTCGCGGCTTCTTCTCCTCCTCTTCCTCCTCCTCGTCCTCCTCCTCTTCGTAAATATCGTCGGGCTTCTCGTTGCGCGACGAGCGCGACGAACGCGGCTCATCCGGCTCGGCCGCCGATGAGGCTGATGCCTGCGCCTGTCCGGACTGCTGCTGCTGCTGCTCCTGCTGAATGTGGGGATTGCTTTCGCAGAATTCACGCCACTTGGCCGCCACCAGCATCATCAGTTTGGGTGCCGCAATTTTCGGATTCTCCTTTTGCAGTATGGGACGAACGTGCTGCATGAATGCCTTGTACGTCGTCAGGCTCTGCAGCTCCTCCTCGCTGTACTCAATCTCCACATCGCACACGCTAAATGCCGAGCACACATCCTCCACAGAAGGCATTCCTGAATTTGAGCATATGCACATATATAGTTACGGTTATTTTTCGCAGATATTGTGGCTTACCCGATGAGGAGGATTCCTTCTCCTTTTGGGCCTGTTTCTCCTCTTTGCGCTTGCGTCCACGTTTCGATGAAGTGCTCGGGTATTCGATCTCCTCGTCGTGCTGCACAAAATCGCTGTCCTCTTCGCTCTCATTCTTCTTGCGCTTCTTCTTTTTGCGTCCTTTCTCTTCGCCTTTCCTGGTCTTACGTTTCTTGCCCTTCTTCTTCTTGCGATTGTCCTCCGGATCGTAGTCATCATCCTCGTCATTCTATATGTAGTTATTTATTTATAAATTAATTACTTTTAAGCAAATTTTGAATTTCTTGTACTCACATTGGGCTTCAATGGGGCATCGGAATCGTTGGATAGCTCCGCAACCTGCGCATTGTCCTCGACTGCTTCCTCTTCTTCTACAAGTCACAAGCAAAATTTATCGATTAGTGTCTGTGTTCGCAAAACTATCGCACGAATGCACGGGCACTCACGCACGCTCCGTTCGTTACCGTGGAACATGTTCAAGCGAATAACTCTTCAAAAATATTTAAAGCAAATCTGTAATTTTTGTTGCAGCTGAAAAATTGATTGGGCAACAATTTATTCTAACTTTAGGTGGATTGCTGTATAAAATTCTGCAAACCAACTGAAAAATCTCCTGTTTTTTTTAAGGAATGTTCTAATCGATAATCCCCCATACGAACACAAATAAATGTTTGTGGTTTTTTTTCGATTCAATATTTTATTTGACTCTATTTTTCTTTGCTTTTTTTGTTAAGTTTTTTTTTCTGTTTTCTTTTTTTGTTGTTTTGTTTGTCTCCTTAAGAATTACTAGTATATAACAATATCTCTTTTTTTTAAGATTTTTAATTTTGCTGGTTTTGTCAGCGGTTTTGCTCTTACACTAACAATAATAATAATTTTAATAATAATAATAATTTTCTCATGTCTCTTGATCTGGTTTACTCCTTTTCTCCTTGCGGCTTACACAATCTTCTTCTTTTTTTGTTTTTTTTTGTTTGTTTATCATTAATAAGTTTCTTTTTTCAAATTGCAGTAGATTAGTTTATGTATATGTTGTGTAAGTGGGTGTGTGTGTCTGTTAGTTTCTGCTTTGTATGTGTTGTGTGGGCGTGGCATTTATGCATATAAAACTAGTAAGTTTCCCCCATCATCTCCGTTTTTACTTATCAAATGTCATTGTTGTATATAGGTATATATCATTTTTTTTTTGCTTTTTATTTTTATTTTTGTATATAAATTGTATATCATTTTTGTTGTTTTGTAATTGCTACTAATCGATTTTAAACGCTTGATTTTTGCAACTTGATCTCATTGTTTCATTTGATTTTCCCTTTTAGTTTCGTTTGTTTTGTTCCTACTACTTATATATGATATATAAAAAATATTGCAACGAAATAGCTAACAAAAAATTTGTTGGTTGTTTCTTTTCTTACAATTTCTCGTGTTTTTTCCTTTTTTTTTATATGTTTCTCATTTAATTTTTCGTTCTTTTCGACACTAGAGTGTTTCAGCAAATTATTCAATAATTTATCTCAAGCAAAATATTTGACTTGACATTGTTGATTCCTTACATATAAATATTTTAAGGAAGCGTCTGTAACGTGCTTTAAGTTGTTTTAGAAAACTAGAAACAGCTTGTTTGGGGCCGCATAGCTCTGATACAACCGCACAATCATGTCTATAACTCATTTGCTTAGTAATTTTTCAAAACTTATTTGATTTTGTTTTCTTTGAGCAAAAATTTGTCTAAAGAGGCAAACGAAATAATAAATAAAAGTTGGTAGAGCTTTGAAATGTTTGTTGTGGCTTATAAGACGAAAAAAAATAAAAAAAAATAAAAACAAAATTCACGCAAAAACAAAAACCAAATTTCATGTGATCTTTTAAACACAGAAATGTTTTATAACAAAAATTAACTAGTTATACAGACGACAAAAAAAAACACTAAAAATTAAATGAAATTTGTCTACACAAGCTGCTACAATTAAGAAAAAATTAACAAGCCGTTTAAAAGTTCAGTCTATTGTTAAAGAGGCACGCCCGCATGCAACACCACAAAAAGAGTTTACATATATAAATGTGTGTGTAGGTGTGTGTTTGTGTATGTGTATGTGTTTTTGTGTCATAATATAATGCATTGCCAGCTGCAGCACAGACGCAGTGTACAAAAGACAAATTGCTGTTGACACACTGTGCGCGCTTAAAATCATATGTTCCTATTGTTGTTCCTGGTAAATCATTGTATTGGGTGTAGGAAAATATATATACTCATGTACATATTGTCTAGTATATATATATATATATAAAGAAAAGACAAACAAAAATGATGCGATTGTGTGTGTGTACGTAACAAATGAATGTTTCTTGTGTGTAAATAAAAGGAAAAGGAAACAGTTTAAAAAGGGTAAAGACGCTTTCTAGTGTTGTAAAATGAAGAAAACATACGCTCTATATATATATTTAAAATGTTTCTTGATAATAATATAATTATTATTACACACAAAACGTAAGAAAATAAAAAAAAAAAAACTAAAACGCCAAAAACAAAAACAAAAAAAATGTCACATATTTCTGTTTTTTTATCAAGTATTTTTGTTAATAAAATATATGCATGGTTTTTCTTTTGCTTTTAACGCAGTTTTTTTTTTTGTTTTGTGTTTAATTGTTTGTTAACATAACTTTAACATTTTTTTTGTGTATTTTTTTCAACTTTCTTAGTACAATTTTCTTTAGAACGCTTTGTTGTTGTTGGTGTTGCTTTTTTACTATATTAGAGTTGTGTAATATATATTTATATAATATATATATTTATGTATAATAGTTTCTTTTTTTTGCCTTTTTACATTGGTGGCAACTGCGAATTGCAGCCGCCTTGTGGTGTTGTTGTTGTTGTTTTGTTGTTGTTGTCGTTCTCTCTAGTAGTAGCTCTTTTGTGTTGTATATTGCCAATTGATTGTTTGCTTCACGTTCAGTAGCGTTCATCATCTGTATTGGAGTTGGAACCATCGCAATCTTCTTCATCATCATCATCGTCGTCGTCATCATTGGAATCAGAGCTACCCGAACTGTCATCCGAATCACTCTCGTGGCTGCCGTGGTTGTTGTTGTTGTTGTTGTTGCAGCTGCTGCTGCTGTTGGTGTTTTTGAAGTATTGTTGCTGTTGCTGCAGTTCTTGGTACTGTATCGTTTCAACTGCATGATGTTGCTGCTGACGATGTTGCTGGTGCTGTTGCTGCTGCTGATGTTGCATGTTGCTGCTTTCTGCCAAACGCGCAGCTGCTGCTGCTGCCGCTGATGCTTGCGCTTCAGCTGCTGCTGTTGCTGCAGTTGCTGCTGCTGTATCTGGGGCTGCTGCTGTTGCGCTCATCAGAGTCTTATCGTAGTCCATCACCAGCTGCTTGATGAGCGCCAATTTGGCATGCAGATAATCGAATCTCTGCTTATCTTTGTGTATGCTGCGATCACTGTTGATCCGCTCGTATTCGCTGACAATCTGGCGCTTGATCTGATCGTAATCGCCGCCGCCGCGTCGCCGTGCGCCGTCTAAACGTTTGGACAGCTCCTGGAAACGATTGCGCACATCCTCGACACTGGTCAACAACTTGCGATACTCATCGTAGTCGCTCTCGAATTCAGTCTTGTACCGCCTACGATCCTCCAGCGCACGTATGGGCACATACTCGCTAAAATCGTAGCGCGGCGCGGCATTTGCGTCCGCGTCCGCCGTTGCCGCTGCGTACGCGTGCGCAGCCGCCGCCAGTTGCTGTGTGGGCGATGGATGTTTCGCAGTCGCTGGATTGATGACGCCAGCTGAACTTGTTGCTGCTGTCTCGCGATGATGCTGCTGATGATAAGGTTGCTGTTGGTGTGATTGTTGTTGCTGTTGCTGTTGCACGGGTGCGGGCAGCTGCTGTTGTTGCTGCTGATAGACATTGTTGCTGCTGCTGCTGCGCTGACGTTGAGCATTGCTGTTGCTGTTGCTGCTGTTGTTATTGCTGCTACTCGTGCGCTTCTTGCTGTTGGACGCGGCGTGCGTGTTGTTGTTGTATGAATTGTACTCATCGTGCGCATTGTTGTTGTTGCTACTGCTGCTGAAGCTGCTACGTTGTTGTTGTTGCTGCTGCTGTTGCTGCTGTTGCTGCTGTTGTTGCTGTTGTTGGTGTTGTTGCTGCTGCTGCGGCGCCGTTTGACGCACAAAACTGGCCGCCAATTTGGGTGGCGTCATTGACGATTTGCGACTGTGCGCCGACTGCGACTGGCGACTGTTGCGCTCCTGCTGCGTCTCGTAGCCACTGGAACTGCTCGAATTGCTGCCCGTTGAATTGCGCTTGTCCGCGCTGCTGCTCTGCTTGGATGTGCTGCTGCTGCTGCCACGTCGACTGCTGTTGCTGCTGTTGCTTCGCTGCTGTTCGACTGAAGCTGCGGCGGCAGCGGCTGCTGCTGCGGCCGCTGCTGCTGTCATGCTCCGGAACTCGTCCATGTTGTCCAGCACATTGTAGGTCAGATCGCTGCTGTTGTGCTCGTCCAGCTGCGGCTGCTGTCGCTGCGGCGGCGTGTAGTCGTTGCGACTGCGATACGACGACGCAGAGTTGCCGCCGTTAGCTGCCGACGATGTCGAGGATGTGAACTGTGCGACGCCCGACTCCCTGTTGTAATGACTGATGCGCTGCTTCTTCGGATGCACTGTGCTAAACATTTCATCGTACTCGATGCTGCTCCGCTTGAGGCTGCCACCGCCGCCGCCTCCGCTGGCACCGCCACCTTGACCAATGTGATTAGCCATCGATGGCTGGCCCACATTGGCCGTCATCATCAGCAAGGGCGGCGGACTGCCAGTATGTGTTGATGTGGGACTCTGTCCGGATGTCGAACTGCCCGCATCCGAGCTCATCGGCGGCGTCAGATTCTGTGGCTTGCGACGCTTCAGCTGCTGCAGCTCCTGCTCGCTAAAGAACGGCCAATTCTCATCGACATCGTTCCACATCTGGCGGCGCAAATTGAACGTATTGTGCGACATGGTGCTTATGTCCGTGAGTATATTGCCAATTAGATTGCGCTCCCGATCCTTGATGCCCTCGGTCTTGA
The DNA here is from genome assembly GCA_004149465.1 of Drosophila nigromelanica. Taxonomy (NCBI): domain Eukaryota; kingdom Metazoa; phylum Arthropoda; class Insecta; order Diptera; family Drosophilidae; genus Drosophila; species Drosophila nigromelanica. The sequence goes on from SCDS01000029.1 coordinate 41,037, forward strand.
GCCGTGAATAAAGCTCAGGCTTCTTGAACGGCTTCAATGCCAGCAAATGTATTAAACGCTCGCGAATGCTGCGCCGCGATACTTCGGATGTCTTGTTGGCACCGCCACCACCGCCGCCTGCACCACCGCCCCCCGATTTGGTGTTGCCACTGCGCGAGTTGCTGCCGCCGTTGAGCATTTTATTGCGTCCATTGCTGCTGCCGTTGCCGCTGTTGAAGGATCCTCCCATTGATGCACCAGCAATTGTTGCAGTTGTGCTGCTGCTGCTGTCTCTGGGCGAGCTGCCGCTCAGCGCATAGCCCTGTGAGATGCCACTGGCGAATGTGTTGGCCAGGGCGGTGCTGCGACTGCCATTGACTACGGTGCCGCTGGCACCCAACGTATTCGGATTGGGCGAGCGTGAGGCTATTGCTGCTGCTGGTGCAACCGATGATGACGTCAGACCATTAAATGGCGATGAAACTAACTTACGACTATTGTTACTGTTAAAACTATTGCTGCTGCTGTTGCTATTGTTGTTGTTGCTGCTGTTGTTGTTCCCACTGTGATGTGACGTTGCCGAGGCCGTCTTCTTCACCTTACGCCCAATATCCGATTGATTTGGCTTGATCTCACGTATACATTTACTCTTCTCCGTCTCCTCGGCTCGAGCCATTTTGGTTCGTGTCGTATCGTAGACATCATCGTTGGCATGAATCCGCATTCGTCGGGACAATGCACCAAGTACATCCAGTTCCTGCTGCTGCTGCTGTATGCAATCGATTTTACCCTCAACTTCGTCAATGGTGAAACAAAATGTACGTCGACTTTCCACCATGCCGCCGCCATTGTTAACACTATTATTATCAGTGCTGGGCAGCGGAAAGTGTATGCAGCCAGTGATGCCATTGAATTGAATTTGTGGAAATTGGCCGGGCGGCAAGCGTTTCTGATTTCTTTGATATTCTTCAATGGCACGGAACGCAGAATCGGTGCACTTAACGACCATATATTCCTTTTTATCATCGGTGTAATGGGGGCTTTGTAACATACCATAGTTGCCGGGCGAGAACGAGACATTGGGCAGGCATTTTGTTGATGCAATCGAATTGCTCATAACGTGTCCGCCCCCCTCAAAAGTTTATAATGATGATCACAATGATAGCTCTTTTTTATTTTTGTTGTCTATTTAGTTGAACTACTTGTTGCTTGTTGTTAAGTTGGCTGCTAAGTCGTTGTGACGTTGCGTGGCGAATGGCAAAATTTGGTATTGGCTGGCGCACCAGTGTTGGACAACAATAAATTAAAGGATTTGTTTAATGATTTGTTTTGCGCGGAAGAAGCTTGGAAGTTAACTGTAACTGGAAGTTGTTGCTGCCCTCTGCGCAGAATGGAGATAATGTATGCGTCGGCTGCTGGCACCACACCTCCTGTTGTTGATTAACTGTGACGTAGAAGCCTGGGGCCCAATGGCAACTGATTGTTGTTGTTGTTGTTGTGTTTTATTTTCTGTACAATTTAATAATGTTTGTTTTTTAGTATGTTGTAATCGTAGGTAAAATTTACGTTGTTGCTAAGACGTGAACTGAGGCAAAACGCATAGCTTCACACAGAAAAAAAAAACACACATAAACACGCACTCACATTAATACGTACAAATACGTGCGCACATATGCACTTGGGCTCTCTTGAGAGTTTTGAGCTGTGCTGCAAAACTTGCTGCTGCTTTTGATGTTGTTGCTGCGTTTCTTTTCTTTCTTTTTCCCAATTTTTGATTTGAAATGCAGGCGCACAAGTACAAATACACGCACAACTCTTAATATTTTTGTTGTTGCTTGAGAATTTCACTTCCGTATGCATAGGTCTCATTTCTCTCTCTCTTTCTCTGTGTCTCTACTTTCGTAAAGTCTGGTTCATATTTGCACTCCACGTTACTGCTGATCTCTTTTGTATGTGTGCTACTTGCAAATAACACAATTTCTTTTGTTAAATAATATGGTATGTATTTTAATTGGGTTAAGGTAGGCTTGTATTGCTGTTGTTTTTACTGTTGATGCTACTGCTTTGACATGTTTGCATGTATGTATATACGTAAGGTGTGCGAATGGCTGTTGTAACTTTTGCTGGCTTGAGTGGAAAGTGTGACTCCTGCGCCAGGTGCTCAACTTGTCAATGTGTGTGTGTGTGTGAGAGAGTCGCTCAAAAGTCAGGCGGCGGCAGCGGCAGCCATAAGCAAAATCAAAGACAGCAGAGCGCAAGCAATCAATGCTGTTCAGACACACATACGCACGCACGCACACACACATACACCAAATGGACACACGTCGCTTGACTGCTTTTGGTAGTGTGTGCGCTCGCTGGTTTGTTGGCTCTACTCTCTCGCGCTCCACGATCACAGTGTGCTGAAGCGGGACAACTGCTGTTTTGATTGGCTTCACCAGTGCTGCTGTTGTTGTTGTTGCTGCTGCTTGATCTTTTTTCTTTTCGATTTTTTGCTTTTTTGCTAAAAATCATCTGTGTTTGTACGTTTTTTATATGTATATATATTTTTTTCTGCTGCTTATTATATTTTTTGTCCACTTCTATATTAGTTGCATATATGTGAATATCTTTTTCTTCACACACAAATACATACGCACTATCAGATTGGAAAATAGTAGGCACAGAGTTCAAGCACTCGAAATATTAATTTTTAATGCCTTTTAATCACATATTTTTTGTTGTTTTTTTCAATTACTTTTGTGTGCGTGAGTATATGTACATGTAGCTTTGGGTTTTTACGCCAACACTTTTACTCAAGACATTTTTGCTTGGGAATTTTTGCTGCGTTATTTTCACACATTTGTTGGCACTGGAATTCGCTTGTTTTATATACACATAAAATATATTATTCACACTTTGATTTTTGTTTTGCTTACAAATTTATTGTAAAATTGTATTTTATTTCCTTTTGCCACATGAATTTTGCTCGTGTCTGTGTGTGTCCAAGGTATCTTAATCAACGTACAAAAGGTATCTGCTAAATGAAATCGAAACGAGTTGCTTTCAAGTGGTTGCCGTTGCTGCTTTGCTGCTGCTGTGCACTCGTTTATTATTACACACCGCTCACCACCGCCCCGTGGACAATGCTAAGACAGCAACGTCGACGAGTGTGTGACGCGACGGAGTAGATCAACAGCAGTAGTCGTAGTCGTCGTCGTGTCTCTCACACACACACTTGAATATGCACCGTGTGTACGCGCTCAATGCTCAATTTGGCGCTCTTGCTTTACTCTCGCAGCAACCAAACAACGTCTCGATGTTTCGTTTGAAATAACGTACGTGCCTTGTATCACTTGCTGCTACTATTGCTGACAAGCATTTGTTGTTGTTGTAATATAGTTATTATGGAAGTGAAGCGTAGAGCAAAACTGAAAACAAGTTTGCAATTTAATGTGCGCACTTGGCACTCTGCCGCTGGCCGTTGGCCAGTCCGTTATTCGTATTTGTGATGGCTCTCTTTGTTACGCGGTTCTTTCTCTCTTTCACCTACTCTTTGACAGATCGTTATGCGTTGAGACTACGTTTATTTTGTTCAGCAGCAACAGTATTTGCTTATCTGTGTACATATACACGGTATTTTTTTTTTTGTTTAATTACTTGTTTGTGTGGGTTTTGTCTATCTTTAAAAGCTTGCGGCCCGTTGCACGTCTTAGCAAAATTAAAAACTTTAGCTTACTTGGTAGTTGTGATTGTTATGTGTATGTAATTATCTCACCACTGTTGGAAAAGCTACAGGCGTAGGGCACGCGTCAAGACAATATGAAAACAAAATATTTAAAGAAATTGAAATAAAGCACAAGACGCAACTACAAATATACTTACAATAGGCAGGTATATATGTGTTTTTCTGTATGTATATTTACATTCAGTAGTTAACAGCGCTTTGTAGTTTTTAGTGGCTTGTTTTTTCTTTTTATCGTTATGTTGAAACAGCTGTTGTTTTGAACTGCCACCTGCACGTTGTGGTCGTGTGTGTGTTTCGCTGCTGTTGTTTTGTTCTCCTACCACGTCACACACAGCCGTAGTTGATGCTGATGTTGTTATTATACTATTACTTCTCGGTCGGTAGGGACGCAGAATACCTTTCACTGCCCCCGCACACACACACACCCACCAGCAAGACACAATCAGCTGTTACTCGTGCTGTTTAGCCGAACAGTGTTGTAAACCGTGAGTATATCGGTTTATCAGTCAATCGATAGTACTACGACTGTTTATATTCTTTTCCTTGTGCTATTTGCGAATTTGATGAGTTTATTGTTGCTATCGCTTGTTGGTTTTCTATAAAATAGTGACCAATTTAAGTGACAATCACTTTTATAGTATTATAATAAGTATTTCTACATACTCTTATTGTTGTTGCAGCTTGATAGATAATTAATTGATGCGTTGATTGTGTAGTTGTAGTTGTTGTAGCTGGTTGCTTTGTAGTTGTGCTCTTCTCAATTTCTGATTTGTTGGTTTTTTAATTAAAATTATGCATTTGCTTTTGTTTCACTCTACACAATTTTGTTAAAAGATAATATATTATGTTAGAAATAGGTTGCACTAATTTTTATTTTTTTTTTTGCTTTTAATTCAGTTTCTGATTTTCCGCTTCCCTCCGTTGAGAGCCGTTGCGTTATGTTTGTATGTATTTGTTCACTTTTGTTTGCCTATGTTACGAGCACGCGATCATACGTTTTCGTTACGTGAAGCACAGCTGATTTGTGTTTACGTTGCATACCGTTACGTGACACAACTACTCTTGAGCGACTCTCTTCAAGCAAAGCAAGAGCGAGTACAAAGAGCGCACGACTCAAACACCCGATTGTCACTTTTTGTTTTTGCTGCCCATGTTTGTTGGTGCTGTTAATTTTTGTTCACTTTTGACATTTTTGCATACGAAAATTTTCCGCTTTCAGGTAGATTTACCGTAGGCAAGGCAGAGATCGTTGCCGATGCGCTTGTGTATGATTAAATGTGCATACATATATACATGCGTACATACATATAACCATATGAATGCCGTCGTGTTAGTATTTTAGTTGTGTGTTCGTTCGTTCGCGTCTCGTCGTGTCTGCTTTTTGTCTTTTTAACAAAGCGCTAGCTAGGTTGGCCCGTGTGGTGGGCTTATCTATCTTTGTTTGTTTTGTGTGCTAGGAATTTGAGCTTTACTACACTTACAATTGCACATATGTACATCCAAATGTATAAATGCATGTACAAATGTGTTTGTGCCTGGAATGTGTTTTACATTTGAAGAAGTCAAGTCAAGAGCACACCTGATACTCTTGCTGATTTTTTACAAGCAGCAGGAAGCAAATCTGGCAGCTGTCAAATTGACAGCAAAAACAAAGTCATAAAATTCCGGAAAACTATGTATGTTTGTCTCTGTTTCGCACATATTCATCTTGTTGATCATTGGATAATATTCATGTACATATGTATGTACTTGTATGCATGTATGAGTTAAACAGGATGAGATTAATGGGCAAATCCGCAAATTTTTAAAAGCTAATAAAAACAACTGCTACAACACTCACAAATAAAAGCTTTGAGCCAAGGTAACAACTTGAAGTTCATTTAAACAAATAAAGAATACATATGTATATAATAATAAAATAATAATGTTGCCCCTGGTTTGTTGGCGTTTGTGTTTTTTTGTGTTTCTCAGTCCAATAACAACAAATTTGCAGCCAACGTTAAGCAAATTAGCCGAAATGAATAAAAAAAACCCCAAAACCTAAATAAGCAACAACAACAAATAAAACAATTTCAAGTTTGAAGCGCGCCACGATGTCGGCGGCCATTTGTTAAAAACCTCATTCGGAGGAACGCCGCTTAAATAGCATTGAGAGCCCTGGTGAGCGAAAGGCCAATGCACTGCGCGTGACGACGACACGAGACGACAACAGAGGAGACGCAATGTGTCTGTGTGTATGTTTCTTTGTGTGAGGACTTCACGCAGCCAACAGCTGGCCGCAGGCTTCACAGCAGAACAGGAGCAACAACCACCAAAATGAATTATATGACAACCTCTGAAAAACGTGTGAACGTGTGCAACGGAATGTTCGAGAAAAGGGCAGTAAGAAAAATCTGAACGAAAGAGAAAAAATAAAATAAAATAGAACAATGCATACAAATATGTGAGTGCACACACACACACACATACCGACAGCTGTGCAGACAGTTTTTGCTATGTACTGCACTTCTTTATGACAACTACAAATAACCATTGATAACAATGTCAAATAAGTGGGATAGAGACAAACAGCAGCACTAAGCAAAGCAATCCGTGCACCGGCAGCGTTGCCACCTTCGTCAAATCGATCGAAATTCAGTTAAATCGATAAATAGGCAAACAGATAACAAACAAATCGCATTTAAACACATTAACGAAACTATTGCAACTCTGCAAGACACACACATGCATACTCATACACTCATTTATGCAAATATATACATATGTAGATGTGCATGCGGGCACTCAAATACGTGCAATGCATTCAAATTTTACACTTATCAGCATGGACAATCACCACAAAGAGCTGCCCAACTATGAACAGATGTTGAAAAAACCAAATGTTATAGGACAGCAGCAGCACTTACAAGTCCGCAAAAAAAAAAAAAAAAAAAAACAATAAATGAAGGCGCTGTAAGACTCAACCGCTCGACATTAGTATACATGTATATGTCCAAATATGTGTTTGTGTAATGAATAATCAATTGTCGCAACAACTCTCGCCTATTCTCCGCCGGCGGTAATTGCCCACACGGGAATCCCAAATTGCCATGCAAGTTGTACACGGTTGCATTTTCAATACAATAACACAAGCAGCAGCCAACATAACGTTCGTATGTATGTGTGTATGCACGATTATTTATTATGGCAATATTTTGAATTTTGTATATTCAACACTTTTGCTATTTTTAGTCCACAAATACAACACCACCATTATAATAAAATGTGACTCATGGCACAGGCATCACAGTGTGAAAATACGCATTTATTTATTTTCATATTTAGAAAGACGTCGAACGATGTCGTTTTAAGCGTGTTTTGCACCAGTGTGCGTTGGGGAATCAGCGATAAATTCCATTATAGAAAATATAAATGTAGAGCTTGCAACGATAACATTACAAAATTACGTCATTCAGTATCTCGAGGATGTCTGATGGTATACCACATACCCTATAAACAGCTCTGAATTGTCATAAAAAGCAGATTCTTATCTTAATCTTCTCTATGAAAAATATTATCTTAAAAACTTTTAACATCCAGTTTTTACGATTCTTATAAAAATATCCAAAACTTGAAGATTGCATTCAAATGTGTATTTTAACCAAAACAACAAACTGGAACCGAAAAAGATATTCTACCTCCTAATAAATAATAAACACACTTCAAATGGGTATACAAGAAGCATTATTAACAGGCTTATGGCACATATTATTTATTCTTAACTCATTGCAGGCATTTATTATCCAATTCACATGTATTTTCAGAATTAGCAATGAATCATAACTCAGAATAGCCCGGCAACGCTGCTCTACAAATGTGAATCCCATAAAATATGAACAGCTTTTGAAAGAAAAAAGTTCACCGGAACGACTCAGCATTAATGCTTTAATTATATAGCATTAAATGGTTAGTTTTATAAGAATATAATACGAATTAGTGGTAAAAATAAATATTTTATAAGCTGCAAGTTCAAAGGAAATTCAATTTATGTCACTTTCAATTGCAATTTCCGAGGATTAAGTCAATAAAACTAGTCGAAAAAAAACCAGCTGGCATTTACTAAACTATTTGAAAAGTTTAGCGAAAAGTACAAATACTAAGGCCAAGGCAAGTATAAATTAATTTTGTTTATCGTAAACCCCAATTAAAATAAGCACAGTTCGTTACAGTCTCTCTAGCTCTCTATTTGAAAAGAGAGTCAAGCACAAAGCAAACGCGTACAATGAACTGTGGCCCGAGCGGACTCGCAAATCGCCCTCAACAACCGCAATAACAATAACAACAACAACAATGAAAACCAATCGAATAAGCGTCACCTGGAAGATCTTGCTGAACGAGTGAACCAACAACAACAATAGCAACAGCCATAAATGCCTCATTCCTGAACCCGTCCCAACAAACGTTCAATGACCGATTTAAACAACAACGCGATGTTCATTGCATAATTTTTTTTTGCTTTAATTGTTTTTCGTCAACAAAAGTTCAACGAAAATGCATTTTTCCTGAGGGTTCTTTTCACCCACACGAAGAGCGTAAGTATCAGTGCTATATAAAAAGTAAAAATAAAAAGAATAAATAAAAAAATTAATCAAATTGAAACACATTGACCGTGAATGAACATAAAATTTGCTTTTCATTTATTTTGATTAGATTAGAAATGCGTGCTGCCAGATATGTGTGAGCGTCTGTCTGTGTGTGTGTGTAGGGTTATTTATATGTAGACATTCTTATCTATTAATTAAAAAAACATAAAGTAAAAGAATTACCGAATCAAATCGACGAAAAAAGGGCAGAAAAAAGGTCAAAAGAGAGAAAGAGCAAAACTGAGCTTTTAACGTGATTCCTGTATTTAGTTTTAATTAAATACAGATGAAGGTCTTTGTCCACTAAAAACCAGTTTAAACAGTGTTTATGTGTATTCTCATTGTTGTCAGAATGATTTTCTATACAATTTCTAGCTTTACTCTGTGAGCCTAAATTCACAGTAATTTAATAATAATTTAAGTGTGACCCAAATAAAATAAAATAAAATTTGCCTTATAAAAATACTATTTACAATTTAAATAAATAAATAATACTGTTTTAATTTTTGTTACATAAATGAATTAAAAAAATAAATAAAATATGCCGCAAAATATATAACCGAAAATGACAATACGTATTTACTAATTCTACGTCAATGCAGACTAATTACGTTGATAACTGGTTCGAGCTAATGGACTTGTTTATTTCCCAATTAAGTTGCTAGCTTTTCAAATAAAATGTATTTTAAAATAAAACAAATACAACTATTTCTATAAGTCCGTATTTTAATTTCGTAATGTTGGCGATCGCCGCATCGATATCTTCTGCCCATACAGACATAAATACATGTGAATACTAATCAGCAAAAACACCCAAAAGAAAAAAAATTAAAACCCGATTCAAAAACATAGCTAGAAGGCTCAAATCGTAACCAAGTCAAAGCTAGCCCGAGAGAAGTGACTCTTTAGCAAATGAAGTAGAGTGAGTGGCACAAAAGCAAAGCATAGCTTAAAGCTTTTTAAAGCTTGCTTGCTTTAAAAACTTGTCTTCCCAGATTCAGTCGGATTATTTCTTCTTCTTATTAGAGCAAGAGCGAGTGGCGAGCCAAGGCGATACCAAGACAGAGACAACAATAATTGGCAATTTGGAACTGGACTAAAACGGACTCCAAACAGACAACGAAAAAATAAACAAAATAAAAAGAATGTTCAGACGTTAATTGAATTGAGCCACAGAGAGAGCGAGAGAGAGAGAGAAAGAGCGACAGAGCGAGAGAGGGGGACTGGTATTCCCCCAACTAACCAGCTTGTCAATTTCTTGCTCTTGCTGTATTTTATTTAAAATATAATATACATACATATACAAACATTTTCATTTTGTATTCAGTATTATATTTTAGCTATATCTTTGAAAATGACTGAAGGTCAGCTAAAATGAGCGTACAATCAACCTTTTAATTAATCATTATACATTTACCTATTATTATTATTGTTGGTGCTACTGCCCCAAAAAAAGAATGCACTTCTCATTAATATGCATATTCATCTATAATTAATATTTTTAAACAGTGTAATGTAGAACGCATTTTAATTTTACCGTTTCTTACTTGAACACAACATCTAATTAGAATACATATACAAAAACCTTTTACCTTTTTTTTTGTAACCCCATTTTGTGATTACTAATTGAACTTCCGCTGTGTTTTAACTGTTCAGGGGAATTTCTGTAAGTATGTATATTTTTTTACTGAGCTCTATTTATTGCCATGTGCTTTCCTAAGTATGTCTGTGCTTGCGCACATATCTATCTATTTGTTAAAGCGTTAAAAGTAGAACGTAAAACCAGCCCTCAACTTCACCTTCGTCTTATTTGAATCCGGTATTTTTTTTTGTACGTGTTGTCAAGTAAAAAGTTTAAGAATATTTTAACTTTGATTTGATTTCGCAAGTTTCTTTTTTAGTTTTAGACAGCTAAATTATAAAAGAACAAGATTATAAAACTTCTATTTAAAAACGCATTTCTAAGCGATTTTCATTAGTTCAAGTAATGCCTAAAGATATTTATTGTATTTTAATTATTATGAAAATGAGAATTTGATAAATTTATCAGTTATATACGTATGTACATAAATCTGACAAGACAAACTTTATCACAAAAATTTAGTTCATCCTTTTATAAATAGAATGCAGGAATATATTTATTAAAAATAATATATGTATATATATTCTATTAAATTGTTGTGAAATGCATTTAGCTGATCGGTAATTGAACGTCAATAACTAGGAATTACTTTAATACAACAATGACAATTTTAGATCCTTTTACATTGATTTTAGCCAAAAAGCAACAACTAAACTAAGCGCTCTCAAGTTGCGCTTTGTTAGCGTTGAGTGCATTACTACAGTCTCCACACAGAAGCGAAAATAAAATAAAACACCCAACCCAGCCCAACCCACAACATACAACAACAGAGTACAACAACCAATAAGAAACTTCGGTATGTAAGTTAAAAAAAAGATACGAAAATTATATAAACATAGGCAGCCGTCAGTATGACTAAACCAACCGCAAAACAGCAACAGCGACAACTACAACAACGATATGTAACAAGTCGGGTGGCACTACAAAAAACGAGGGCTGAGCAACACGAAAAATAACAGCAGAGACCACAACAACAAAGTCGTTGACAACAGCTCAGCTCATGTATACGCTCGGCTGTTGTTTTTGGTTGGTAATTTTAATGTTGGTTTTATTTTCTGTTTTCTCGACTACGAAACTATGCCAAAGTTAACGACGGATTACAATAATCAAAACATACATACATATGTATAAACACAATATGCATACACATATACAAACACACACCCCTGAATCTTGTGCTTGACGTGAGACAATTATGCACTTGGTTGGCAACGCGCAGCGCTTGTTCCGACAGTTTGCAGCACTGTCTAAATGAACCAATTAATAACACAACTGATTGGATATCGATCTCGATAATATTTATCGCAAAAAAACAATTAAAATATACGTACACACTCATGTATGATCAGATAATAATGTACCATATATATTTTTCTATTTGACACACCCATAACAGCAAAACTGCTACCTTCTTTTTCACATTGAAACTATTTTTGGTAACAACTGAAGCAAAAATTAGATTAACAACTGTGTTGTGTACATACATATGGGGAGCTCGATAACAATTACAAAACTATTGAACCAATTAAGCAAAGGTCTTTTCAAAATAAAAATCATCAAACCATGTTTTTTAGCGACAAATACAAAACCCCCGCACAAAATGTGGGCATGTGTGTGTGCCAACGAGGGAGAGCAACGCTTTTAATATATACATATGCAAGTGTACGTAGGTGGTGAGAGCGTGCAAAACCACAATGGCGACCAAAATAGTCAGGCAGACAGGCCCACGGGAACAGACGACATATGTACATATTACATACAAGTGTACATGCATATGAGCAAATTGAAGTTTTTGGCATTTTCGTTTTATTTTTATCATACCCGTGCAGTACTCTCAATGCGTAAATATTCACATATGCAAATATTAATGACCTTCACTTTCACCTCTTTTTTTGTAGAGGGCTGAGGCCAAAGCAAAGCACACTGAGAGAATCGGCGCAGTCACGTTGGTATAATTCGGCCAGGTGTAAATATTATATGCCTGTGTATATAGTATATAAATAAAATAACACAGGAATGAAACTCTAGACCCAAACATTTAACGAAATGCGTAACAATTGGATTTGTTTAAATACATACATATATATTTATGTAAATTTGTACACGTTTTTATTCGAATGCAAGTAAGTATATTAAGGAATGTGTACACTTCCAAAATATCAATTCTGACTGCGAGTTGTGTGACAAAAGCGAGTTGAGGGCGCGTGTATATACATACATATACATATACACATGTATACATAAATATTTGTGACAAATCAACTGAAACAACAAAAATAAAAAAGCAGCAATATAGACACATACATATACTTACATACACATGAATGTGTATGTATGTCTGTGTATACGTACACACCGTATAACGAAAAGCGATGCGGCCTTCTCCTTCTCCGCTCGTGATCGAGCAAAACAATTACAGTAAATAGGTGAAAAAGACAACAGCGCGCAGTTGCACAAATATAAATAAAAAAAAGCCAAGCACAAAGCACAGACACACACGCACACACATACACATATACAAGGTATTACGGTAATCAATGTCAAACGCTGCCGATTTCATTCGCATGCACAACAAGCAACAACAATATCCGACTGTCTGTCTCATTGTATTTTTGAGTACTTGTACAAGACTACAGTTTAAGAGCAACAGAAACTGACACAAAATAGACCACATACACATGGCATCACACAGATTCGCGTGAAATACCAAAATGAGAGGTGTCCCCAACAACAGCAGCAATATCAAGAGAGCCGTTCTCTGAACTATGTATGTATGTGAGGACGGGTAGACACAGAATATTTGACGGGAATTTCAACAAAATAGAGTTTTAGAAAAATATACCTCGATTAATATTTGGCAATTTCGACGAAGTCTGTCGGTTTACTAGTTTACATAGATCTTTTAAGCTCAAGTAAACTTTTTAAATGCCAACTTTAAGCACTTAAATACACGGACAGAAAATAACACCACTTGTTGTTGACTGCTTCTTGTTTTGGCATAAATAAATGCAATATGTGCGAGCGTGACAGCATCAGCATGCATGACTATCGTCAACAGTCGCTGTTCGCTCACTCGCATACTCAAAACTAAGACAAGATCGACACACACACGCACACAGGTACAATACTTTCACTTCTTGTATTGAGTTTTATTTTATTTTGGTTGGGGCGCCACGCTGATTTTTTCTTGTTGTAGTTTTTATATTTTTTCAAAAGATTTATGCAAGTTTGTCGTGTTTGTATAAACGCATATATATACGTGTATAAATGCGCATATGTATAAGTATGTGTGTGTAGTCTCATTGTTGGGGCCCTCAGCAACAGCTAGCGAAAATATAAATGATAGAAAATCAGTGTGTCCACATACACAAATGCCAAAAGTGGGCAAGAAATAAAAATGGTGTCTGTTTGTCTGTTCGCATTGTGATCGAGATATGCATACATATGTAATTAGGTTAAAATGAAAAAATTTAATTTGTTTACAAATAATTTTGCTAATTTTGAGTTCTTTAATTATTTAGTTACTGTTCAACCCCAAACGTCATATTGTTTTGATTTGAGTATCGCACGAGAAAAATAAAATCAAGTTATATTTCAGACATTTTTGTACACTTATTTTTGCGTAAATTCATCAGCTATCAGCAATAGCAAAAAAAAGCAACAAATAGCGAATTGCATTGTGCGCTTATCTACAAATTACAACAACAAAATACGCAAGTAGCAACTACACGCGTCAAAGCACTAGGCACCTGACATATGGAGTTTCATATATACGTTCTCATTTTATTGCACTCGCTCTGTCTCGTTCTGCCCTCTCACTCAATATGAGTGTTTCAGTGCAATGCCGCAATACACATTCTAAGCAACATCAAGCAAAGACTAAAGTGCAGTTACTGGCGGACGCTCCCACTGCATACCTTTTCTCTCTCGCACGAGATGACGTCGCGACGTTATGTCTCGGGTGTCACTCTCTCGTCCGCTCTCCATTTCCCTTAAACACTTCAGCAATTTATGAAATGTCAAATCAATATGTATTTAGATTGTAAGTGTTTACTTATTTGCAATGACTAACTGTTAAAATGTTTGAGGTTAACTACATATTTACATATGCATGTGAAATTTTCTTATTATTAACAACCGGCTGTTTAGCAGAGATGCAGAAGAAATGAACACATAAAAGCATGTTATTTATATTAATATGAATGCACATTAATCAAAATACATATGTACAAATAATTGATGGTTAAAGACCAGTCAATGTTTGCTTTTTTTCTTTGGTTTGTGGCATGAATTAGACCTTGTACGATATACCAACCCCTTCGCACCCTTTATTCTGGTAGATACTTGGAAAGACGAAGCTAGACAGCTGTTGGAATGCTTAGTTGCGAAATCAACGACACGATTGAAGAGAAGAGAGAGTTACACATGCTGACGTCACAGCGAATGCAGTGGTTGTTGTTTTCAATTTCATCAATTTGAATAGACCAACTATCGATAGGCGTGACGTTTAATCGATAAAACGCAAATAATACAATAAGTAATGTGCGCGCACATCACATGTTAAAATTAGACATGGAAAACTACCGCCTACATACGATTTCTAGGATAACTTTTACACATACGCACGCCCCCGCGTAAAGAATGCAACAGCGCTACTGGCAAACAAAAAATTTTAAAACACAAAAATTGAGAGCACCAACGTCAGCTGCTGAGCGGAAAAAGCTAGAAAAATTACAAATTCACATTATTCCTTGAATATAATTTGTTGGCTGAGCCCAACCCGGCCCGGCGTTGTAATTTCTGTTGTCAACATTCCAACGAATTGTAATCTCCTGTGTTCTCTTTTCTACCACGGTCTGTTGCTTACTTTGTGAGTAGCTGTATTTTTCGCTTCTTTTTTTGTATTTATTTATTTTAAAGTTGAAACACTTTTGCAATTGTTATACATGCGCACATAAGTTGATATTGCTGTCGATTTATATACTTGTGTTTGTTGTTGCAAGTAAAATTATTTATAAATTAATTGAAATCGAGTAAATAACGACGACAGCCGTTGATTTTCGTCGGCGACAAGACGACGTCGAGAGCGGTTTTGGTGGTGGAGCGAGCGCGAACGAGACGGGGCGACGACGAGGACAAGAGCTGCTGGAGCGCGCGCGTGCATAATACGCACGTATACACAAACACATATGCAAGCTTCCTCACACGGTGCGAGGGAGCTGCTCTTGGCGTACAAAACGAGTCAAAACTCATACACGCAAGCAGTCGTAAATATATACATATAAATATATGTATATATTTATGTATATGCATGTATGTACACACGTATTAAATATAATACACGGCTGTGTTAATGATATTGAACGGCGACTGCAAATGTAAATGGTGGCAACTGTCTATGGCACCGTTAAACGGACAGATTAAGCGACGATCCGCCCGAGACGCACACAAAAACAAAAGTGGAGAAATCAATCAACTGAGTACAATACGGCGCAACGGGTGGGGTGGGAAGCGGAAATCCGAATTTATATTTAACAATATTGAACACTATTTATTTTATTCGTTTATATTCGCAGAGGCATATACACATACAAATGTGTATATGTATGTATTATTATTTTTTTTTTTCTTACACAATATTTTTGAATTGCAATAGTTTTCACACACACACGCACACACACACACTTTATTTTACACTTAATTGAGCTCTTGTTGCTGGCTTAATAATGCACGTATTCCCCTTATGTTAATTTTCTATAATTTACAAATGTAATTTTAACAAAAAATTTTCTTAGTCAAAGTCAGAAATCACGTCATGGCTGCCACGTCCAAGCAACAATGAATCGTAAAATTTCCAAAGCAGCCCACTTCACGCGGCGTTATCGTCGGTTGCGGTTGCGAGTGCGTTTGTGAGCTGCGAGAGAGTGAACGAGTGCTGCCAACATCGCGCAAGTGCAGTGTGTACACACGATTTTTGGCAAAATATACTCCATTCCTATTAAGTTACGTGCGCTAGAGCGAGCAGTCTATAGTGTCATTGAGGAAAAACCACCAGCTATTTGCAAATGTATGCACACTTGCGTTCGTTTAGCTGGTATTATTTAGCGCCACATTTAATCGCTTCGGCGGGCAAAGTATTTATTAATTTTTATTTATCAATGCAACAAAATGAAAGCGGCACATTGCAAGTCCTAAATGTGAGAATCATAATCAGTGATTCCATCAAACGCATATAAAATCCGCTGACGTAGACAAACTGCATGTTGCTGCTTTTGCAGAAATGACTCATTTGCGTGTTGGTTGATTAAAACACCAAACACCAACAACCTTGAAGTCAAACTGCTGAATTGTATTGCCATATTTTTTACACAATATCACCGTTAACGAAATAAGTATTTCTATTTGTATCTATGTATATATAAATAACACAAATTACAGTTTTCTTTTTAAATTATTCATAATTTGTATCAATTATATTTCGATATTGATTTTTATTTTTACATGATGCTTTCGAAACTCTTATTGCGCGCCTTCGTCTTCAAACAGAACGAAAGATCAAAACAAGCATGTAAAACATATGTTTTCTGCTCGCGAACACACTTGATGTGCAAACGAGATGGCTATATGTCGATGTGGAGCTGCATTTGCGAAACAGCACATAAAAATGCAATAATAAATTTGTGTAGAATGAGAGAGGCACAAAAAATGCCAAATATCGCGCATCAAAAGTAATATTTCACAAATATTCGTTATGACTTAGAGTTATCCAACACCACTTCAATTCCTTAAAGTAAATTTATTTTATGCCCACAACAATCAAACAAAAACAATAATAAAAGGCAACGCACGCAGCGCGGCAGCGGCAACGGTAACGAGACATCGTCGGCAGCCGCTGACGCCTGCTGCTTACTCGCTTGAACATGACCACGGTTTGGTATTCATATTCTGCCGAAAAATTTTCAACACAACATTATGCAGAGAAAAACATTGCACTCACCTTGGAAATTATCGTCATTCTCTTCCTCTGATGCCATGCTTGCAATTAAATGCAAATTTTTAACGTTTTATGCACAATAAAAGCGCTTAATTTTCACAACAAATAATTAAGCACACACAGACACGACGAGAAAAAAAATAGACGAAACGCTTCTATATAGAGACGGGAAATTATCGATAATTTTAATGAGAATATCGATAAATTTGTTTTTTTTTGTTCAGATAATGTGCATAAGGACACATTTATTAATTGTCAATGAAATAAGCGATATTTTGGCAATGTTTGCTCTTTTATATTAAAATAGAATTGTATTATAAATAATTATATGCGGATAAGTAAATTACAATCGATAACTTTGAGAATCGCTTCAAAAACTATCGTGTAATGGCTGCTACAAATATGGCGGTGTAAGGTGCGAACGCGAGAGCCAAAAAAATGTTATCGATAAAATAATAAAGGTTTGAGAAATATTATTTATTTTCAATTGGAAAATATATGATGATCGTTGGCTTACTGTTGGTCTTTTATGGCACTGATATGTTATGTTATTCCTTTTTTATATGCCTTAGTTCCAGATCCCAGTTCGATTAAACTAGATCAGGAGTGACCCGACAACACAACTCTAGCTGTCAGTGTCAGTGAGAAGAATAGCAACTCTGTCTTTTTGCCAAAGAATTTTTCACGTAAACGTTTTTGCAGATAAACACACAATTAGCAAAAAAAATATAGCATTGCGGATTAAGCGGAATGTGCCAAGTTTTTGGTAAATAATTTTAACGTCTTTAGCCAGTTCAATTTAATTGCGAATCATTATGTCGTCCATTATAACGCGCAAGGATGCCGAAAGCGCCGACGCCGACGAACCGAAATCAAAATCAGCCTCAGCCAACAAACGCAGCGCAGCTGGCGCCGACGCCGGCGTCGATGCTGCACCGAAGAAGTCACGTTTCGATGTCAAGGAAAAGAACGGCAACGCGCCCATGGGCATGGCGATGCCCCACATCGATGCGGCGGCCTCGTCGTTGAGCTCTACACAAATCAAGCTGATGATGGCGCACGCGCAGCGCGAAATCGAAGAGCGCAAGCGGGCGCTGAGCAATCTGCGCGACAAGGATCCGTTGCTGGCGTCTGTGCCGCAGATCGGTATGCCCGTGGCGCTGGCCACACAAGCGCTGAGCAAGAAGCCGACGCCCGAGGACGCGGATAAGGCGAAAAAGATCGCTGAACTGCAGGCACAAATACGCGCCAAGCTCACCGGCAATCTGGCCAACATCATCCAGCAGCAGCCGACGGCGGTGGCGGCAGCTGCGGCCGCCGCTGCCCAGCAACAGCAGGAGCGTCCTAAGCCGCTCATACTGGACGAGGAGGGGCGAACGGTAGACAAGAGCGGACGTACCATCAATATACCCACAGTGACGCCCACACTCAAGGCGAACATACGCGCCAAGAAGCGCGAGGTGTTCCAGCGCCAGACGACGGGCAACGAGGGCAGCGGCGGCAGCAGCCTCAACAGCAGCGGTGCCTACTCCGGCACTGGCCAGGACGATGCCATCAAGTATTTTGATGATCGCATTGCACAGAAGCCGACGGTACGGAATAAGCGCACGTTACGCTTCCACGAGCCCGGCAAATTCCTGCAGTTGGCGGAGCGTATGCGCATGAAGAGCCAGCTGGAGCGGCTGCAGAACGAGATCTCCCAGATAGCACGCAAAACGGGAATATCTTCGGCCACAAAGCTGGCACTGATCGCTCCCAAGCAGGACATGCCCGACGATGTGCCCGCCATGGAATGGTGGGATTCGGTGATACTTCACCAGGATCTGCAGACCATGGACGAGTCGAGCGGCAAGATCAGCATCCGCCAGACGGCCATCAGCAATCTCATCGAGCATCCCACGCAAATGAAGCC
Source organism: Drosophila nigromelanica (assembly GCA_004149465.1). NCBI lineage: Eukaryota > Metazoa > Arthropoda > Insecta > Diptera > Drosophilidae > Drosophila > Drosophila nigromelanica. Next base: position 59,913 of record SCDS01000029.1, read on the forward strand.
GCCAAGTCAGTATAAAACATGGATGTTGCTAAGCATCGAGTGCATATTACTGATACGCTTTCAATTCCCAAACAGATGAGCCACTGAAGCCCGTCTACTTGCCCGTGTTTCTCACCAAGAAGGAGCGCAAAAAGTTGCGTCGCCAGAATCGCCGTGAAGCTTGGAAGGAGGAACAGGAGAAGATACGTTTGGGCCTGGTGGCGCCGCCGGAGCCAAAATTGCGCATCTCGAATCTGATGCGAGTGCTGGGCACCGATGCCGTACAGGATCCCACCAAGATTGAGGCGCACGTGCGCGAGCAAATGGCGAAACGTCAGAAGGCGCACGAGGATGCCAACAATGCGCGCAAGCTGACCAGCGAACAGAAGAGCGAAAAGAAACAGCGCAAGCTCAAGGAGGACACCAGCTGCGGCGTCCATGTGAGCGTCTATCGCATACGGGACCTGCAGGACAACCAGAGTAAAAAGTTCAAAGTGGAAACGAATGCCAAACAACTCCAAATGACCGGCAGCGTGGTCCTCTTTCGGGATTGCTGTGTCGTTGTGGTTGAGGGCGGGCCCAAGCAGCAGAAGAAGTACCGACGCCTCATGCTGCATCGCATAAAATGGGAGGAGGATTTGGTTAAGGGCAACGATGGCCAGGATGTGCCTAATTCGTGTGTGCTCGTCTGGGAGGGCACTAGCCAGCGGCGGCACTTTGGCGAAATCAAATTTAAAATCTTTCCCATGGAGAAAATGGCACGTGAATTTTTTCAGAAGCATCAGGTCGAACACTACTGGGATCTGGCCTACTCCGGCGCCGTCCTGGAGGCATCCACGGATCAGCAGTAGAAAAACAATTCTAACCGCTTTTTGGGACACAAAATTTGTTAAAAATATTTAGATAATTTAAGCTTAAAATTACAAACATTCAGTTTACACAAAAGAAATTGACTTTTCTTTGTATACCTTGATGTTGGAATGCAAGCCTTTCTATAATAGCCGCTAGGTGCGCATCCTGCAAGCTTTCTGCCTCCCGCTTAAAATTACAAACAGCTTTATGTACACTAAAAAATGGGAAACTTTATTTCTTTGTATACGGATCCTCCTTGATGTTGGACTGTATAAACTCGTGCAGTCCTTGCTGCTTAAGCCGTTCAATGATCGCAGCCAGACGTTCATCCTCTAAGATCTCCGCCTCCCGCTCACGAATATCCAGCACATGCTGCTCCTTGACACGCTCCGTCAGCACGCGCCGGATCAGCTGGCGTAGCGACTTGTTTATCTCCAGCGTGTAGTCGAGTAGTCTCACATAGGTCTCGGGCTTGAGGTAGCCGCACTGCTGACACTGCGCCAGCTGCTCAAAGGTGTCCATGCTGGCGGTTATAAGCAGTCCATGCTCCCGTATTGTCGCATCTTTCGATTTGTCTTCGCTGCCGCTGCTGCTGCCCAACAAGGCATTTCCGCCGCGATGCTGCCAGAGCAGCTCCTCCACCTTGGCACTGGGATTGACAAACACATAGTCGCGATAGATGCACGCCGTGGAGGCAGTTATCAAATCGTACGTGGATATGCCGCACTCGATCAGCGCCACGCCGCAGCAATTGATCGCGGTGCTGAGCAAGCAGCCGTCGTCATCCAAGATGAGCACTCGTATGTCCAGCTGAAAGTTGAGGAACTCATTGCGACAGACGAGCGGCTCCAAAGCTTTGGTCAGCATGCTGCCCAAATGTCGTTCACGCTCCGGCACCGATTCCAGCTCGCCGCTGGCAAACGCCGCAAAATTCACATAGCAATTGAGGACGCCCATGTTGACACGGCGTGCACTGGAACGCACGAGTTCTTTCGGTGGCGCCACAATGGCCAGCACTTTGGTGTTGCCATATTCCATATATGCAGAGCCGCGCACTGTGGTCAAAACGCCAGCACGTATAACTGTAAAAAGACCCTTTAGTTGTAAAAACAAGAAAAAACCAACTGATTAAATTCCCACAATACCCACAGGTGGAACGGGGAGCCGCCACAACCTCCGCTGGCTTTTCAATGCTATCGAAGAAATCCTCGCAATCTTTGGGCGTTGTATACAATTGCTCTGCTATGGCGGCGCCATCGAGCAGCGTGTTTTTAGTTTGTGTTACGCGTAGCATTGTTGCACGAAATGCCGCAAAAAATCAAAGCGAAATCAAAACATGTGTTTTGAATTTGCAGCCAGTGCTGCAAAAAACGATGCTTCAGTGCATGACACAACACTGTATGGTAATGCAAGCAATAGCTTGTTTTCATTATCAACATTTTAAATCTTATGGAATTCTTTTATATATAAAATTAATAGAGGCCTGATTGCCTTCCCATAAGCAACAAACGAGTTCACATATTCGATGTTTGCAAAAAATGTTTCAATTTGCGTCTGTAATTCGTTTTATTTTTTGCGTAAATGTATCGGGTTTATTGTCGATGATGTGTCGGATTTATTATAATGTAAAAAATTAAGTGTTTTTATATCATAATAGCTGATATAGCAACTGTAATATTAAAGACATATCTTCTTGCAATTGTTAATATTTAAGGGTAAGCATATTCCGAATAGAATCGATACAAACGTATTAGCAAACATTGTATGGAATATCGATATATCGATGTTTCTTACATCACTAACGACAAATGGTTGGCAACTCATGCCTTTGACAGCTCAAAAAGCGCTTTGTAATTCTGCTGAGTAGTAAAGAAAAGGAAAAATATATAAGCGGAGAAAAGTGTACGCAGCATTATTAAAATTAACATCATTATATTTGTAAATTTGAACAAAGGACTCACAGTATGACGGGTGAAACGAAGCTGGAGAAAAAGCAGCCGCCCGCCGGCGATACCAAGGAAGCCAAAGGCAAGGGCCAGGATGCTGGCAAAGCCAAAAAGGATGAAAAAGAACAGCCCGAGCTGTCCGATGAGGATCAGCAACTGCAGGAAGAGCTGGAGCTTTTGGTGCTGCGTCTGCAGGAGAAGGACAAGACTCTGTACCAGCCAGCGTTGGAAATGATGGCCAAGCTGATACGTGCCTCCACCACGTCGATGACATCGGTGCCAAAGCCGCTGAAGTTCATGCGTCCCCACTACGAGACCATGAAGAAAGTCTACAAGCACATGCCCGATCAGCGTTCCCGGCAGCTGTGCGCCGATATCATCTCGGTGCTCTCGATGACAATGGGCAGCGGCAAGGATTGCCTGGCCTATCGTTTCCTTTGCGATCGCAGTCAGACAATTGGCGATTGGGGTCACGAGTATGTGCGCCATTTGTCTGGCGAGATATCGGCCCACTATCATGACACCACGGGCGATTTTCGTACACAGCTCATCCAGCTGGTCAAGCAAATAATACCCTACAATATGGAGCACAATGCGGAGGCGGATGCCTGCGATTTGCTGATCGAGATCGATCATTTGCATCTGCTAGCCGAGTATGTGGATGAGTCAGCCTATCCACGAGTCTGCCTCTATCTGCAGTCCTGCTATCCGTATGTACCCGAGCCGGACAACACGATCATATTGGAGACGGCGCTGCAGTTGGCTCGCAAATTTAACCAGCATACGCAGGCCATGCGGCTGGCGCTGATGCTGAACGATATGGGTAAGATTAGCGATATATTCAAGGAGCCCAAGGAGCCGGCAATGCAAAAGCAGCTGGCCTTCATGCTGGCCCGCCAGCAGGTGTGCCTGGAGCTGGATGAATCCGTATCGGATTATGATGATCTAATGGAGATTATGTCCAATGCGAATTTGAATAAGCATTTCTTGAATTTGGCCCGTGAGCTGGACATTATGGAGCCAAAGACACCCGAAGATATTTACAAATCGCATTTGGATAATTCACGCTCTCGCTTTGCGTCCATCCAGGTGGACTCGGCCAAACAGAATTTGGCCGCCAGCTTTGTCAATGGCTTTGTGAACGCGGGCTTCGGTGTGGACAAACTGCTCTCGGAAGATGGCAACAAGTGGCTCTATAAGAATAAGGAGCATGGCATGCTTTCGGCCACCGCCTCCTTGGGTCTGATCCTGCTCTGGGATGTCGATGGCGGTCTGACCATGATTGACAAATATCTGTATTCCACCGACGACAATATCAAGTCGGGCGCTTTGCTGGCCTGCGGCATTGTGAACTGCGGTATACGCAACGAGGTGGATCCGGCTCACGCTCTGCTCTCCGATTATATTGATAATCAGAATACGTGCATGCGCATCGGCGCCATTCTGGGCTTGGGCATCGCCTATGCCGGCTCCAATCGGGCCATTGTCATCGATACGCTGAAAACGATCTTTGGCAAATCGGGCACTAGCGTTGAGATTCTGGGCATAACAGCTCTATCGCTGGGTCTGATCAGCGTTGGTTCGTGCAATGTCGAGATTACGGAGATCTTGCTGCAGACCATAATGGGTCTGACCAAGTCGGATCTGAAGGATACTTATACGCGTTTCCTCTGGCTGGGACTGGGCCTGCTCTATTTGGGGCGTCAGAAGTCGACGGAGGCTGTCATGATGACATTGGAGGTGCTCGAAGAACCTTATCGCAGCATGGCCACCACCATGGTGGATATATGCGCGTATGCCGGCACTGGCAATGTGCTTAAAATTCAACAGCTGCTCCACATTTGCTCCGATCACTATGAGACCACCAGCGCCGATGAGGAGAAAGAGAAGGGCAAGAAGGACAAGAGCAAGGAGAAGGTAATTTATCCATTTAAATACATAATGACACAGCCGTTAACCAATTTGTTGTTGTTTGGCAGGAGAAGGATAAGGACAAGGAGAAGGAGAAGGAGAAAGAGAAGGAAAAGGAACGCGAAAAAGATTTATCGGCCACACAATCGATCGCTGTGCTGGGCATTGCACTAATTGCCATGGGCGAGGACATCGGCGCCGAGATGGCATATCGTTCGTTTGGCAATCTGTTGCGCTACTGCGAACCGGCTATTAGGCGTGCCGTGCCGCTGGCTCTGGGCCTGATATCCGCCTCGAATCCCAAGTTAAACATACTGGATACGCTGAGCAAATTCTCGCACGACAGCGACGCAGAAGTGGCGCACAATGCCATCTTTGCCATGGGCCTGGTCGGTGCTGGCACCAATAATGCACGTCTCGCCTCGATGTTGCGTCAGCTGGCCCAATACCATTCAAAAGATCCGAGCAATCTGTTCATGGTCCGCATTGCACAGAGTCTGACGCATTTGGGCAAGGGCACACTGTCGCTCAGTCCATATCACAGTGATCGCCAGCTAATGAATCCAATGGCTGTCGCTGGCTTGATGGCCACCTTGGTATCGCTGCTCGATGTCAAGAATCTAATTCTGAATCGCTCCCATTATCTATTGTATACCCTGGTGCCAGCAATGCAGGCGCGCATGCTCATCACATTCAACGAGGACCTCAATCAGCTGCAGGTGCCCGTTCGTGTTGGCATTGCCATCGATGTGGTTGGCCAGGCTGGCAAACCGAAGACAATTACCGGCTTTCAGACGCACACCACCCCCGTCCTGTTGGCCATTGGTGAGCGCGCCGAATTGGCTACCGATGAGTACATCTCGTTAACTCCCGTAATGGAAGGATTTGTCATACTGAAGAAGAATCCTAATTTTGTCAAGTAGTCGCTTCACCTGTTTACACATGTCCCCCATAAAAGTAAAGCGAAAGCCCCCAAAATTAAACCTATCCCAAACCTATAATGGTCGTCTCTTCATCGGCAATTAATGCAGATGTCATACATTAATAAATACAAATTTAAATATATAATTTACTTACATCAAATTCAGCTTTTCCAGTAACAATTGAAGTTTTGTACTCTGTTAGCAATGTGTTAAAGGCCTATATTGGTTTTAAACTGTTTTGAATGCTAGAAAATCTAGAGGCATTTTACGTGGTGTCTACGATAAGTTCAGGTAGGCTGTAAAAATAAATTCGCTGCAAGTTGGCAGCACTGCAATTAAATTTAACAAGCGGATAATGTCAATGAAAAATTTACCAGACTGGTGACAAAACAATATCAATTATAAGCCAAGTCAGGTATGTGTTTTGGTAACAGTCTTATGCCTCTGAATTAAAACAGCTTAATGTAGTGTTTTATAATTACCATGCCCAATATGGTTAAGAAATTGTTTGCCGTGACAATTTTCAATTGAAATAGGACAGGAACCAGATTGGAAATGTGTAATAATATATATATATATATATAGTAGTATGATGGGAGCTGCTGTAACATTCGAACATTCTTAAAAAGAGTGCGAGCTTAACATTTTTGAAATTAAAAAAAAAATTTCGAAAATGAAAACGAAATTTTTTTTTCCAAATATATCAAAAAAATGTTTTTTCAAAAATCCATCGATTTTAAATGAGAAATCATGACCAGAATGCCATCAAACATGAAAATCGGTTCAGTTTTGACAAAGAGTATAAAAACATCTATTATTTTATGAAAATATAACTATTTCGCGAATACTCAAAAATTATGTAGCTGTATATATATATAAAGTCTTATCTAACAAAAATCGTTATATACCCTATATTGATTTCTTGCCAAAAGCCGACCTTGGCAATCACAATTATCTGCAGATAACATGTGCAAAAATAAAATCCATTAATTTTATGGAAGTTGGAGCTAATTAGCGCAACCTTCAATGACTTTACGTAAAATTGATTCTGACGATACTCTTAATTTTAACTAACCTGTCTAGATTCAAAAATTTCCAAATTCATAAACAGTTTTTATTAATTGATTGAAAAACCCAAATTTGGACTCTTTCAGTTTGTCTATACCATACGCAAATCAAGTTTATTTCAAATGATCGATAAACTATAAGAGCTAGAGCGATTTTAAATATTTCGGGTTTTTGGATACCTCTCACCAATCGCTCCAAATATTGACAAAACCAAAAAAAAAAACAAGTCAAATACTACAGACTTGTAAATGGGTTTGTACATATATTATGATGCTCTTATTAAGTCCTGAAAATTTCATAACGATCATACTTTTAGTTTACGAGCAAATCAAGAATATAGATTTCTTAGTGAGAGCCAAAAGCGATTTTCTTGGATTTTATCTTTTGCAGATTAAGTTGAATTTTATCACAAAAAATTCAAATGGTAATGGTGGACCAGACGTTAAGAGTTGTGCAGCTGAGGGGTCGTCGGTTCGAGGACGCGTGGGGACGGTACGGAATTTTTATCATTTCTTTTTGCCCCAAATTAATTAATTATTAATATGTATCGTTTCTATGACAAATGAAGAATTTTGTCTAGCAGTTTTCTTGGAATTTTTTTTTGCGATGGTTAAGTTATGTTTTATCAAGAGGGAAATAAATGGTGCGCGGGAATCTTTCTTTTTTCGATGATAATTATTAATTAAATTTTTTCTCACATTTTTATCCATTTCAATACTCTTCAAGTGCCGAGAGTTTGTGTGCATAGGTTAAATGATGGGTTCAGGGTATCTCCTAGTCGGACGGTCCTGACTAAAGTAATCATACTTTTTAAATCGTATGTGGATCTAATAGATTTTTCCTTTATTGCCTGCTTCTAAATCCAGGGTACAAATTTGTAGGTAAAACGTTAGGTGATTCTCACGCTGACGCGGTCCACAATTGGGCCAGTTGGGCTTGGCAGTGCCTAAGCTGATTCTCCAATGGGTTCGTCGGCAGGCCCACACCCTTCGCAATCAGTTTTTTGTAGACCTTGACGGTGCTTTCCAGTTCGATGACGGTAGCGTTCAACGGACCAACGGACTCATCGCAGTGATTGCTGCACTTGAGCTTTAGTACACTGATATTTTCTTTCATCGAATTAATTCGCTCATTATTGTAATGGTTCGCGGCCAATGATAGCTGCAGTTTATTTATTTGATCTCGCAGTGCATTATTTTGATTTTTGATGCCCCTCAATTCTGAAGCCATGTTCTACAATATTTCATTAATTTATTATATTTAAATGGCCTATTGCAATTATTGGATCAATAATTACCGGCAGTTGAGCTTTTGCTGCGCCCACAAAAATCCCTATTGCTGCCAGTATTAGTCCGAATTGCATTTCTTTATACAACTTATCACTTAGAAAATCGCCAAGAAATTGATTGTTCAACTTTTTTAACGCTAAAGTCTCGGATTTTTGTTAATGCGTTTCTAATGTTAAGCTGTATTGTAATTATGTTATGTAATTTCAACAATATCCATTGCTTATTAGCACAGACTGTACAATACCATTTACCAAAGAAAATATACAGTTTTGGTATAATAGTATTTTTGTTTTTTTTTTAAATCGTATGTTGATCTAATGCATTTTTTCTTTATACCCTAACTTGCTTCTAAATCCAGGGTACGCATTTTAAAATAAAGCGGTTTGTAATTATTTTTAATTTTCAAAATCATAGTGGATGGAAATTCACATTCGCAATCGTAACTTGTTCGCTCATTCTAGAAATCAGACGAAAATCTATTATGGATGTGATCACGATTGAGAGATTTAAAGGTTGCGCAATGAACAGTTCCTTTATTCGGAAAAACAAAGCGTGACGTCACAATTGGAGGCTTAATAATTACCTATATTTGTAATTAGATCGAAAAATCTTGAAAAACAAAAAAGTTCGATTATCTTTTATTCCGATTATTTTTATTATTATTATTTTATTATTATTATTATTTATTATTATTGTAGTGACGTCACAGTGCTAAGAGCGCAGAAGTCTTTGCGTAACCTGGCCCTTCTCAATCGTGGTCCCTACCTACAAAACAATGTAAAATATCACTTATTTGCAGCTTGATTAAAGCAGAATAATTGGATTGGATATTAGCCTGTTACTTTGGATGACGTGGACCATATCAATTGGATACCAGAATAAATAAAGCTTTGCCTATATTCAAATTTTTTAATACCCTTACAGAAAAAAAATTACAAAAAGTAATTTTTCTACAAATCTTTTCTATAGAAGCTAAATCATATAGTAATCCGATGTTAATGTGATTTTGCGTATGTTTTAAAAGCATAATGAAGTACTTTCTAAGTGAACATTTTGGTCAAGATATCTTGAAAAACAAAAAACGTTTTTTTATACAAGAACACAGTTTTCAACTTATCTAATGATTTCTATTGCAGCTTTATAATTTATTGATCGACTCTGAAATTAGGCCTGCTAAATAAAATATAAATGTATGCTAAGTTTTCGCAAAAAATAAAGATAGACAGATCATAGTATATATAGAGAGTAGTAATTTTTAAACAATTCATAACATAATTGTGTGTTTCAAACGAAAATCAATATTTAAGATTGCACAAGTAATCAATAATCAATTGTTTACAAATCCTTTTTTGCCGCCGCATTTGGGTACTTTCCACATACAGCGGCTATTCAATACGTTACAGTATATTCATAATTGTAAATGTATAGTATATGTATTTATGTTTATTTATGCATTTTGCACTGAAACGTTCGACAGTTGTCACTTGTGATTTCGGGTCGTCGCAATTAGAATGATAAAAACAATCACATGATAAACTTAACGACAATTCATGCGGAACCGCAAACAACGCACTGAACTTCAAATTAACATAGCTGCCTTGGTTGGCTTAAGCACTTGACATCGCTGGTGGTGGTGGTGCTGCTGCTGTTCCTGCTGCTGCTGGTGGTGCTGGTGGTGATTGCGTTTGTTCAGTGCTGTGCGGTGCGACTGCTGCTGGCGGCGGCTGCGGTGTGAACACATGCGCCATTTGTGGCGGCAGCGGTGTCGGCTGCGTGGGAAACAGACCGCCCATTGATGGCTGCACCTGTGGGTACGTGGGCACCGTCTGGGCAGCAGCGCCGGCGGCCGGATACGAGAGGGCCGCCGGTGCGGACATGTAGATCTGCTGTTGTTGCTGCGGCAGTGCGGCCATGGAGAACATGGGCACGGCTGGTGGTGGCAGCGTTGCTGTTGTCGCCTGTGGAAAGGGCAATTGAGCGGCAGGTATGCCGCCAACGCTCACGTTCGCAATCTGTTCTTGGGTGTTCGGATCGAAAACGCCGGGTATATAAATGTTCGCTGGTGGTGGAACGGGTTGAGCCGGTGCTGGAACTTCAACTACGGGCGGTGCAATTGCTGGCGCAGCAATGCTGTCTGATGAGGCGGCCTCGACGGGCTCAGTGATCGCAGCTTGAGTCTCGAGCGCTGTGGTTAACGCATCCGCAGCATCGTCCGGATTAAAATAGGTCTTGAATATGCTCTGTGCTGGCGGATCGACAGCTGGTGGCCGGATCTCGGCATTTGTCGAGCCAAAAGTATTCGCCAGTGGCGGTATATAAGGCAACGTTGGTGCAACAACAGCGCTGGCCGCTGCTGCCGTCATGACAGGCGTCGCTACAGGCTGAACCGGGCCCACTGCTGTCGCTGCCACCGCGCCCGTTGAAGAGGGCGGCGACGATGGTGCTGGCTGCACTGGTATGCGATGCAGATAGCCATAGCCAATGCCACAGCCAAGTGCGCCCTCGCCACCCCAAGCGGTGTTGGGCTTAATTGTCACCTCCCTGCAAGCATCGTCGTCCAGATTGTACACGTACATCTTGAGCGGCTGTTGTTCGTGCGTTTCGATCAGCGTGAAGAGATCATCGTTCTCGTGCCGTATGGCATCGGCGCCAATCACATAGTCACTGTAGGCGCGCAGGCCGGCCAGCTCGGCGGGCGAATTCGGATGCACCTCCAGTATGTGCCAGACACTCTCGTTGGCACCCTCAAACGAACAGAAGCGTATGCTGACGCCCAACAGTCCCTGGCCGCCCCAGCTGTTGCTGGGCGTCAACGTTAGCTCGCGCACAGTTTGTGTTTTGCTCGAATAGACGGTGATGCGGACAGGCTTATCGACGTTCTGGCGCAGCAATTCCTTTAGCATGTCATTGTCCTGGTCCAGACGTGTGCCCGCGATGGCGACGATAAAGTCGAAGAATGCCTCCAGGCCGGCCTTCTGGCCGGGCGAATTGTCTTGTACCTTGAGTACGTGGTAGCCTATTGTTGTCAATAGAAATTGTGTTTATTTTATTTACTTTTACGTCAGTGTGTGCGTGAGTGCATATGATTGGTTCTCGACTATTCAGCACTAATTGACGTGGTTGTGTTTTATATTACCTTCGGTGCCACCGCCGGGCACATGGACGCTGTGACTGGAGCCCATTTCGTTTGATCCCTTGAAGCAACAAATGTGTAAGTGACTTAATTTGCTGACTATACAGATTTAAGTGTTTAAATTTTGATGCGGCACGAAAAGAGAGTTCTGTTCTTCGTGGCAATTTTTGTGGTACGGACTTCAGTGTTTTAAATGCTCTCGGTCAGTGCATGCCTCTCGCTCGCTCGCAAAAGAACGAGGGATGGAAAGCAATCAAGCTGTTATCGATATTTGTGTTCTGTTGATAACATTATGTTAAGTTAACATAGGAACAAATTAGTAAATTGGAAAAGGTTTTATTTTTTTATGGACGCCGAAGCTTAAGTGCCTGAATAATTAATACTGCTTTAAACTGGGTTTAAGTGAATTTATTTAATTTCAAGTCGATGCGGCTGTCTCTAATATGTAATAAATAATTTATGTGCTCCTTTTTACTTCATAGCGGCTGCAACCTGCCATTGTTGCTGGTACTTGGCAACAGCTTCGCGATGTTTTAGCATATCCTTTTCCCTGCAATAAAAAAACATATATTTAGTAGTATTTCCAACAGGTGCTGAACAATTAACATACATGCTTTCCAGCGTATCAGTGGAACTCTTCAACTCCTTCGTTATGTATTCGATGCGTTTGCCAACGTTTTGACGCGAATCCTCCAGTTCTTGTTTTACTAGCACTGGTCCAAAAAGCTTATACACCTTGTTGTCTGGCCCGAGCAAAACTAACTCATCCAGCACACACTTGTTCTCATTCAGCTGACTCTCCAGCATTGCCCGCTGTTTAACAACCTTAACACAAGCTGCCAAACGGAAAAGTTCATGTTCATATTTTTCATGCAGTTGTTCATTTATATTGCTTACATTTTTGTAGATTTTGGTATGCCTCAACCTCTGTTTGCATTTTTTTATACAACGCTGCGCTGTTTTTATCCATTTTGTTTATTTTCTATGTGGGACTATAGGAGAATTATTAATGTTTAAAAACAGTTGCCGGCTTGTGCCTGTAAAATAATTTAACAAAATTAACCAAAGCTAAATCGAACAGATGTATGTGTGTGTGGGTGTGAGTTATCGCTGCACTCTGAAAAATAGTTGCCAAAGCTTGCATACTTAGTATGTTCTCAGCCAGCACAACTACACTTGCAACATTTCCTTAATAAAACGTACCTGATTATTTAAAATATTTAATGAAAAGGCAAAATAAAGATTAGTCAGAGCTGCAAACCAACCGTGCACGCTTTTATGTTAAAATTTGGCGTTGCCACATGTCGAATGGAACACTTTAGAAACAGCTGACAACAAATTAAGTATTAAATGTGTATTTAATCAATGTGAACTAACTTTGATAAATTTGTAATATAAATAAGTATGTCATACATCGAATACACTAACGAGCCTTTAAATAAAAAACAAATAAAAAGTCGAGAATAAAATTTTAGAAGTTACAGTGTTGTTAAACGCCACAAGGGTGTGTTTATGCATACTCGAAGAGCGCACGATACGATTTAGGTCATTTGCTGAATAAAATAAAATTCAGTTATCGTTATTTAATAGTCTGAAACAAAGTGATCAAATCTTTACGTATAGACTGAGATATTAACATGTAATCCAAGCGTTATTGTGTTCATAGGCATGGCTTTTAACATTTTTATGAGTACACATCATGCAGTCGTATCGTGACATGCAGCCCATAATAACACCAAAAACGCTGCAACAAAGCATACGGTTTCGCGCCGAAAAAGAAAACGGCAAAAACGCGCAGAGAATTAATCAAAAAAATAAAAACAAACAAACATTGTTGCATTACTCAAGCGTAATAATGTTTTAAGTAACAAATGAATCGATTGTTTGTTTGCTGAAAGTGCAGCAACGCTACGGGGCTGAAGTGTGTGTGCGTGTGTGTGTGTCAGCAAGCGGCGCGTTTGTAAAACGGCTGAGGTGAGCACCTCCCCCCTACCCAGCCACCGTCTCAAAAACACAATGGCACCCACAAAAAAACGTGAACGGGACAATGCCGATGGGCCGGCCGTTATTGCCAACAACATAAACGGGCTAAATAATGGAAGTGGACATGGAGCAGATGCCGCTACAAATGAAGCGTTGGCAGCGCCAGCGACTGCGGCGGCAGCAGCAACAGCAGCTGCTGCATCTGCTTTATCAACAACAATAAACCACGACACCCATGTTAAACTAAATGGACATCAACAAGAGCAGGAACTCTTTTTACAGGCATTTGAAAGTATGTTTGTATGCTGAAATGCGGCAATGTTCATTCAAACTAATCAATAAAACTTTACAGAACCCACACAAATCTATCGCTACCTACGCAATCGCCATGAAACAAACGTAAGCAAATCAATTAACTAGACAGGCATATTAATGTAAAGTTAATCATGTGCATATTGCAGCCCATATTTCTAAATCGCACGCTTAGCTATATGAAGGAGCGCATGTCGCGGAACAACAAGAAACGCGCTAATTTTAAGATCGACTCCATACTGGACACAATTACCCAAAAGTCTGAGGCTGTTACGCAAAACTACCTGCATGTCATCTACGATTCGTTGCTTGAGAAGCTTAAACCCCAGGAAACTGATGAGCAGCTGCGGCAGGGACAGGAACAGCTGCTCTGCCAGGCCGGCGAAAGAGTCTGTGTGGAGACAACACTGTATAAGATAACGCGCAGCAAGCGCAAGGATAGTACACTGGACTTTCAGGAGCTCCTTAGCAAGAGCTCTCAAATCGTTTACAATCCCAAGGAGGGCATCAACGAACATGCCACAATCAGCATACCGCTGCAGACCATGCGGCCCATGGGCGATCAGCATACGCTCTACAAACTGCTCTTTCGCATAAAGATGCAGCCGCATACGTGTAACGATGAGAACTCAGGTAAGATAACACTTTTATACCCATTGAAGATGGGTAAAAAGAGTATGATGGTTTTGTGCAAATGTATGTAACGGGCAGAAGGAGGCATCTCAGAATTGAAGGTATATAAATTCTGATTAAATGTATTACAAATGATTTTCCTAAGATTGTTTATAATTTAAAACAAGATGAGATCAAAGCTAGAGAGCTAAGGACACTAAATTTAGTTTACGTAGAGATTAAAATATACTATAAAACTTAAATGATCTATTACAAAACATTTTCATCAAGGTCGGTAAGAAACACAGAATTATTTAAAGAAGTGTGTGGTAAAATTGAATATGTGTACGAATATACATACATAATAAAATATCTAGGGTATTCCATAGTCGAGTCCCCTCAACTAGAACATTCTTACATGTTTCTGATTAAGTTCTTAAAGATAAACACCTACTTAAGCTCTTGGCAAGTGTTCAAATAATGCGATTTGACATATTTATGTATACATTCTTCCAAACAGCAACACCGCCGAACAAACGAGCACGCAGCAACGAGAAGATGTACGGCTCCGAGTTGATCCTGTACGAGAAATCGAGCGGCTTCATCACCGAGGGCGAATACGAAGCAATGCTGCAGCCATTGAATTCGTCTAGCATTAAATCGTTCTCACCAAAGAAATGCACCTGGGAGACCATGCCCGACAGCTACATTCCACTTTCGCTGACCTACGATGTGTACCAGCAGAGTCCCATGCTCAAATTCCATTTGACTTTGTCCAATGAACAGTTGCCCGATGTTATAGCAGCGCCCGAGATGCAGCGTTATGTGCAGCATTTGGACGCCGATTCGGAACTCAGTCACATTAACATCAACAATAACAACAACATCAATAATAATAATAATAACAACAACAACAACAATTGCAGCGTCCTCAAGAATGGCAGCATCTGCAAGGCGACACCGGAGCACATACAAATCGTATACAATTTCATGTACAGCAATAACACCCGTCAACAGACCGAGTACACACAGGAGCTGAACTGTCCGTGGTGTGGATTAGACTGCCTGCGCTTGTATGCGCTGCTTAAGCATCTCAAGCTGTGCCACGCACGCTTCAACTTCACGTACCAGCCAGCGGGCAGCGGTGCACGGATCGATGTGACCATCAATGATACCTACGATGGTTCCTATGCCGGTTCGCCCTACGATCTGGCCGGTCCGTCGGGCTCCTCGTTTGCACGCACCTGTGGCCCGGTTAGGCGCACCTCCGTCACCAGCCTGATGGTGTGTCGGCCTCGGCGCCAGAAGACCTGCTTAGATGAATTCTTGGAGTTGGATGAGGATGACATTAGCAACCAGCGGTCGTACATAACCGGACATAATAGGTGAGCATGGAAGCTGAGTTATGTTGTCTAGTGTACTATAAATATTGACATCAATTTCCGTAGATTGTACCATCACACGGAGACCTGCCTGCCGGTGCATCCCAAGGAGCTGGACATTGACTCGGAGGGCGAGAGCGATCCGCTTTGGCTGCGCCAAAAGACCATTCAAATGATCGATGAGTTCTCCGACGTCAACGAGGGCGAAAAGGAGCTAATGAAACTCTGGAATCTGCATGTGATGCGCCATGGCTTCGTGGGTGACTGCCAGCTGCCGTTGGCCTGCGAAATGTTCCTGGATGCGAAAGGTCACGAGATTGTGCGCAAGAATCTCTATCGCAATTTTATACTGCACATGTGCTCCCTATTCGACTACGGCCTAATTGCGGCCGAGACGGTGTACAAGACGGTGCAAAAGCTGCAGGGTTTGCTGAGTAAATACGCTGCCGGCCAGGAACTAATGCAGCGTCAGCGCGAGGCTCAGCTCAAGTACTGGCTGGATGTGGGCATGCACAAGAAGCAGGACGAACTTAAGCACAAGTCGCCGCAGAAACCAGCGCCTAGCTCCAACGACACAGCGACTACCTCATCGGGCAGCGCAGCCAGCGCCATGCAGCCGCCCAAGCGCATGCCGGCCAATCTGAAACGGGCCAATTCCGCCGCCGCCGCAGCTGCAGCCGCTGCAGCGCTTGATGCCCAGGAGAGTGCAGCTGCCAACGGCGGCAACAGCAGCAAGAATGTGGCCAAAAAGAGTGCCGATCAACCGATTACCGCCAATTTGGCCAATACACGCGAGCGACGCTCGGATCCGGGCCTAAAGCGCAACGCCAACGCCGGACGCCTAAGTGCGCCCGACAGCAGAACTGCCAACTCCCTAGCCAAGCGCAAACTGATCGCTAGAGGTAAGTGGTAATGGTCAGCAACGGCCCGAACGAATTTCAATCATTTTAACATTCATTAATCATCGAAATCGCAACATTTTGCTTCATCATAATCATGAAACAGCTCTATATTTTTGTATGCCAGCAGTACAAATACTAAAGTTATTTATGTCTGAAAAAATGCTTATGGGACACATATAGAACATAATGATAAATTTAGTTTACAAAGTTGCAATCTGAAACGCTTTCATTTGAGAGTTGATTAGTTAAAGTTTTTGCATTATTTTTATGTGAATTCAAGCTGCAATTCTAAGCTAAACTACAAAGTTGTTTAATATTATTTGTAACTTTTTATAAAATAATTAACCTTCACTTTCTGCTCTTCCCATTTAAACTTGCTTTCAAAATCTTTAATATTGTTTTAAAAATATATGTATGTAGATATATTATGAAACCCTAAAAACAAAAAAAAAAAAAGACAAATTGTGAGTGGTACGGTTCGAACCAATGTCTACTCCAATGTTTGGTTCGTAAAAAAATGTTCTGCATAAATAAGCCCCACTTTTATTTCGAACTTTGGTTCGTATTTATAGGAAATTGTTTTGTGTTCTCTTTGTTGTTTATTTTCAATTAAGATATAAAATATCTTTCTGCGAATTCTTATTTATACAGCTTCTGAATTAATTTTTAAGGTTGACATTTTTCATTCTTCTGAAAGTTAACCAAAAATTTAATTTTTGTACAGCTCGATTTCTGATTTTAAAAAAATATTGGAGTTGCGGGTTCGAACCGGTTTGGTTCAACTACGGTTTGCAGCATTGATGTATAAAATATTTATAAAAATAAGTATTTATTTAAAAGCCGGTCCTTACGCATAGCGCCCATTCACGCACACATTGTACATACTCCTATACTCACATCATAAGGATCACTGCGCCATCGTCATGTCCATGAGAAGTTCTCATTGATAACGCACTGAAAAGCCAACAAGTAACAAATGCAAAGCATTTATTCAAAATTTGTATCAAAATTATTATGATGGCAAAATTGCCCATTGTTTTTTTCTCTCTTTCTCTTTGTTTACCACCTTTTTTGTTTGTTTTGGATATACATTTATTGTGCTATGTACTTTGGCTAACAGCAGAAATGACTGATGTGGAGCAGTTGGAAGCAATGGTCGCTGTGGATGTGCCTCAAGTTTTTGCTGCTGGCAATAACGGTGGCAATGGGAATGACAATGGGAGTGGTGTTAATGATGTTGAAGATGCAGCAGTCGATCATGTTAATGATGATGATGATGATGATGATGATAATGATGATGATGGTGTTGAAGTTGATGAAGTTGATGATATGACTGGGAGCTATACTGCCCTCGTTAATGATAATTAAGTTAGCAAATGTATTCTGCATTTAATACATGCATTCATTTCACCAACTCTTTTACACACAAACTCTTTCTTTTACACACACACACACACAAACATATATATATATATATATATATGTATATATAGATACTGCTGTGATCAGCAAACGACAGCGCTATAGTGACGGCAGCGCCGGCGTTGGAATGGGTGCCAGCGGCAACGGATCATCGACGCGCAACAAAAGCAATAATCATACACTGCCAGCAAACAGCAACAGCAACAATAACAATAACAATCGACGTCGCTCCGCAATAGAGCGGAGTAGAACAAACAGCACTGCCAGCGGCAGCAGCACAGCGCAGTCGCACGGTCTCCGCACACGTCTGTCGGTGCCTGTGACCAAGTACGAGAGGCGCTGACGCAAGCGGCGCTGCTGCTGTTGCTGCTGCTATTGAAAAACAAAAACAAAAACAAAAAATTAAACAGACGACGAAAGAGGTGGAGGCCAAGGACGATGGCGTTCCATCAGATTTTGTGGTTTGATTTTAATTAATTTATGTTGAAATTCTATTCGATTTTCCATATTCTGTTCAGCCGTCTATTCAAAAGAATTAATATTTTTTATTATTAATATTATTATTAATTTGTTGTATAAATTGTATGGACATTTGTAAAGTCTTCAAAATCGCGTAACCTCATTTCAGATACTAATAATAAACTAAACGAATAGAAAAAAAACAAATATATATTATTTTAAATTTGAAGCTCTAAATATATACCATATATTAAATGCCGCAACATATTCTTTAATGCAAGTTACTTAACAATTGCTACAGGCAACAAATCAAGCATATTACCATTTAAGCAATTTTAATAATAACGTCTGATTCTATTTTAAAACTATGTAAATTGCAAAATAAAAACTGTATATGCAATTCTATTGAATGCTATATGAATTCAATATTTATAAAAAATATATACTGTAATTAGCTCAGACAACATGTATTAATTTGTTAGCATAATGAAATCCAAAACTTCAAACATTTGACCGTTGTACCCAGTTTAGGAACTGACTAAACAAAAATCAATTTAAGGATCGCTGAATAAAATTTTGCATAAATATTTTTATAGTGCATTTAATCTTGTTTTGATATTAGTCATATATACTAAAAAAGCTTTAAATAAAGTTCTCATATATATTTTACCGTTATGTCTTAAGGGTACATTTAACTTATGGAACATTCCTTGACGAATCGGTTTAGGAGCGGTTCCAGTTTCAGTTAAATGCCCGGCTATAAATTCGTGTAAATTAGTTTAATATGTCTTAGTTCAGACTTTGTTTTATCAGCGAGCTGTTAGGTTAAAGAAATTCTATAATGAATATAATTGTTTTTGTTATTGTGGGCGAAAGGGAACAGAGTAGGTTAAACAGTAAGTAGAAATATATCTAAATAATAATAATAATAATAATAATATCTAAATAATACAGGATATCCAGAGTTTGCAACACCAGATAATGCAGGATGCTTGGACAATCGATCAGTTAAATCGAAAAGTAACCAATCTTATGGTACAAGTGGCTGAAAATAAATACAAGGATGAACTTGGTTATTCCCTAAGGGAAACAAAAGGAAAAGTGCGAAGCCAAATGCTCTGAATCTGTGCTTGGTTTGCAAGTTACAATCAAAGATTTACAGAAACTCGTAAAAACATACAAAACACAGCTTGACAGTATTCATGAACTGAGTCCATTGTAACAGGAATCAAATAGAAAAGAGTTGCAGGAATGTCGGAGTCAACTGTTCGTCATCCAAAAATTGTTCAACGGACATCAATCCCATGGCACAGTGACAGAAAGTCCAGCTGTGTTTCATATGGCAGCGTTTCGGATACGCGGCTAATTTACTTGCCCGGCTTGAGACCCGATGAGTCCCGGCTGGATTGTTATTCAACGAAGACACGATGGTTCTGAGAATTTTTATCGGAGCTGGAATGAGTACCGTAACGGATTTGGTAATCATCGTGGCGAATTTTTTATTGGTTTGGAGAATCTCCATCAGATTACCAATTATAAGCCTTGTGAGCTCTATATTCATTTGGAGAAATTCACCAGTATAATTAGTCATGCACATTACGATAATATTGTCATTGGTGACGAAAATTCCAAATACCAATTGATGGAACTGGGCGCATACTCTGGTAATGCTGGCGACTTTTTTAGAAGTCAAGAGAATAGCAAATTTAGAACTTATGATAATGATAACTGGCCATATGGTAATGTAGCGGAAAAATACCATGGTGGTTGGTGGTATATTGAGTATGTGGGCGCGTAATAATCATATATCAAAACCAATTACAAGTTATATTTTCGCTATTTTTTAGTAGCCTTAATGGAAGATACATTTTTGGCAATTTACAGGATAGGCAAGGATTGCATTGGGACGGTTTAACAACCCATAAGACTGTCATCATGCTTATACGTCTCAAATATTAAGGGAGGCAAGCTCTTTCATTTTTATAAATGTATCCCTTAAGTAGTTATAAAAACGTTCGAATGTAAACAAAAAAAAGGAAAGGATTTCGTACACATATTTTACTTAGTGTGTGTGTTTTTTTTTTCTTTCTTTAGCAACTATGATGCTATAAGTCGACGAGCTCATATTGTGAATTTGTGAAGCCACATCTGCAACTGACACTGTTCTAGGGCGGGTTGAGCTGTGACATATGGATAATATAGAATTATTAAATGTACATATATATTTATAACGAAAAACTCGAAAAAACATCTTCATACCTAAAATGGTTTGTTTGAAAATTTGAATTTTTTCACGACTGCGATGACAAGTCAAATATATCGATTTATAAATATCGATATAAATATTGCTTCAATACAGAGCAACGGTTATTCCATTTTGAATGTTTACACAGATTCTTTTAAATTAACAAAGTTGAAAATTTGATTTTTGTATTTAT
Source organism: Drosophila nigromelanica (assembly GCA_004149465.1). NCBI lineage: Eukaryota > Metazoa > Arthropoda > Insecta > Diptera > Drosophilidae > Drosophila > Drosophila nigromelanica. The sequence continues at coordinate 80,524 of SCDS01000029.1, forward strand.
TGATCTTTATTAAACAATCAAATTTGTTAGTCGCACCCAGTAACATTCACTTGCTGTAAAAGAAATGTATAGTTATTAAAAAAATTTAATTATAACTCTTGAATTTGCGTTATGTTTAAGCCAAGCCGGTGAATAATTAAAAAACAAACTGCAAAATTGTAACTTATATAGTTGTGGATAAATGCTTTACACAAAATCATAATGGTACAGTTGTGCGCTAAAAATAAGGGGAAACTTAAGCAGATAGATAATTTTGCATTATAGTTTATATGCGTACAAAATAACAACAGTGAAAGCCGTCTATTAACTAGTCTTGTAAGCACCTCATCTGAAAATATTTCTCATCGATAAAGCGGCAAAATGACACCAAGTGCGTAAACTTTTGCACGGTCTGCGCCAGCGCCATGTTCGGCAGCCTGGTTGTCAGTATGGTAAACAAATGGCCAAAAGCGATGGCATCCAATTCACAGGGCTGGTCACCAAAAAAGAACGGTGTGTCTGGTGATTCTTTCAGCTTATATTCAAGCGTTTCACAGCACTTGGCCACCTTGTCGATGACATGCTCGATGTTCAGATCGTGCCACTGATATACCTTTAGCTGCCGGAGTGCATTGCGGCGTTTGCTGTAGTTTTGCATTAGGTTCAGTGGCCAAGGGTAGACGGCGCCGTTGCGTGGCGCGGTTACCTCTTTGTAGACACGCTCGTTCTTAAAGCTTACATATAACTCGGCCATGGTGAAGATGTTCTCCACTAGCGAGACATATGTCCGCATATCAGCCTTCTCATCCTCATCCTGCCAACTTCCAATTGCCATTTCCTTTTGCTCCACAAAATTCACAATTGGCTCGAACTCGGCAAAAATGAAGGCACCAGCGCGTATAAAGGGCAATTTTGTCATTCGGCCGCCGGGCGACATGTGCTCGGCGTTTGCGCAGGATCGTATTCCAAACGGTAAATTGCACATTTTTAAGTAAGCCTTGACAGCCAGGCAACTGGCATTCTCCGGCAATAATATTTGTTCCGCCTCAAAGGGCTGAAGGGGAAAAAACCAAAACACATTTAGATCCGATTTGACAATTGTCGCACAATTTTCTCACCTGATAGAGTGTAGCATCTTCGGGCCAAGGCTCCTCGGCCAGGGTGTCAGCGGTGTGAAGTTGATTTAAATATTGTGAGCTCCTCATTTTTATTCTAATTTATGTTGAGCCTTTTATGCGGCGATGAAGTAATAAACAGCTGTTCTGCAGCTGATTTAACAACACTGGCGGTTATTTTTGACAAAACAACGTGCTACTTTTAAGCCGCTGGTGATATTAAAATTTCTAAATATTACAGCATTATTTTTAACCTATTTATTTATTAAAATATACCGTTAATTTCTATGAATGTTATTATCTTTGAAACTATTCTTGTAAATACGTACTTAAAATAATAGTTGCTTAAAAATTGACTTGAACTGATTTTTATCGTATGCGTTAAAATACTCATAAAAGTAGTGTTCCGATACATTTGGACAAGTATCGATTACCCTTATAAATCCCTCATCTCTAATAGATTGTCACAGCTTGCACCTTTTGCTGCGCGTTTTTTTGTTGATTTTGCTTGTTTATATTAAAGTATTAATATTTATTTGTATTGGGAAAAATCGTGGAAAAACTTGATATTTTCGCGTAATATACATTCATAACCAATTTTTGGAAAATATAAAGGTAAGTTCGCAAACCGCATGCATGAACGTATGTATATACAAACACATATGTATACGTATCTGTTTGCGTATTTATTGTACAAAAGTAGAATTTAAAGCAATTTTAAGTGAAAAATTCGAGCCATTTGCTTATCTGGTACAAGGAGGTGTGCCACTCCCGAAAACATTAGCTGGCCAACAGTCGGAGAGCGCTATTTATGCCGGCCTTAATGCGTGTGTGTGTGTGTGCAGATGTGTGTTTGTATATGTGTGTGTGATTCATGCGTCTGGCTCTCTGCCGCTGCGTGCCGTGCATTTTTTTTATCAGGCTGCCTAAGCAGCGTCATCGACGGCGTTCATTTCCTTGAACAATAATTCCCCTGGTCAAATTTACTCACAGTGTGACGGGGGGTCGTCTAAGATTTTGTTTTATTTAGCCCCCCCGTTCTAGTGGCTCTCTCTTGTCTGGATTGGGTTTTTGAAATATTTTTCTTTTGATCATTTGGTTGTTTGCAAGTGTTCGTATTTTCGTTTGCCTTCTTTTGGCCTGTTTATTTTGCATTCACACTTAATTAATTTTCGTTTTGTAATTCGATTGAAATACAATGCCAAACTGGAATTTGTGTTGCTAAAAACACAAAATATATATTGTTCTTAGAAATCGTATTTTTTTATTGTTTATTTTTTTTTTTTTGTTGAGCTAAATATGTATACTGAAAATCTCAGGCAAAAGAGCATACAAAACTGTATAAAAATACAATTTTATTATCTCGTTTGTCGCTGACCATGCGTCACAAAAACAATTACAGTTCCGACAGTAAGTCAACAACTATATTTAAATTATAACATTATGCATTTGAACTAACCATTTAAGTCAAAACTGGAAAATATTGTAAATGAAATTGGACAAAATGGTCGTTTCTCACAAATGGCAATGGGCATTAAATCAACGACGTGTATTTAGATAATGGAAACAAAAAAGTGAAGCCAACAACAATCTCCGATAATATACAATACAAATATAATAATAAAAAATATGTATGTATGTATGTAAGTGCGTATGGGTTGCGATAGTCAACCCGTTGTGGCCAATATTATTAAATGCCGGACTTGCCCGCCTCCTCCCTGCGCCATGTTTCTGCCTTATCTGTCCATGCGGGTCCGTATTTGGCCTGTGCTTGTATATATATGCTTATGGGTGTTTGTATATAAATATATGTACATACATGTATATGTATTTACTCATGCCAACCCAGCTGCATCCATGTTTTGACCAGCTTTACACCTCCTCCAAAATGTGGCCAAGTATCGTTCATTTGAGCGTTAATAATTCGAATTTAATCAATAATATTGTACGGGAGAAAAACAATATGTTGGATATTTATTTGAAGTATATATGGACCAAAATATATTGCTGGATTTCAGAATAATATAAAGTCAAAAAATCCGAATTTTTTTTTACATTTTTTTACAACAAGAAAATGTATGCCCATTTTAGAGCTTAATCATATTTTAATGTATTACTAAGCACACTAGTACATTTAATTTTCCATGAAATATTACAAATGAACCGCATTAACCGCCCGTTATCGCCCACATACTGTGGACTCTACTAAAAATATGTTTCTGACCCACATGCCGCACAACACCATCGGTAGATTTATTAAATTATTGTTGACAACTCAACACTTGCAATTATTTATTACACATTATTATTTTATTCAGTGTTTGCTTGATATTTGCATATTGTACACATTAAATACAGAGTAGAGTGCCATGGCTGAAACGGAGACGCACCAACATGCTGAGCCACATGATGAGGATGTCCACGATGCCAACTACCAAGCGCCACCTGAGAAGACCATTGAGCAGATAATGGCAGCCGATCAGGAGGATGAGAGTTTGCGACGTTATAAGGAGGCATTGCTGGGTGCAGCACAAGCCGAAACGATTATTGTGGGTTAGTAAAGAACAATCAATCAAACAAATAAGCATAAAATAAACATAATATCATACATAAAAAGATCCCAATGATACTCGTAAAGTGATTGTTAAAAAACTGGCGCTAGTCGTTGATGGACGCGATGATATGGAATTGGACCTAAGCGGCGATATAAGTCAGCTCAAAAAGCAGGTAGGTTTGAATTTGTATAACCCCTTAGGCGGCCCCAACTTACTGTCATCTTTTCGCAGCTCTTTGTGATCAAGGAAGGTGTTCAATATAAGGTGCGCATCGATTTTATTGTGCAACGCGAAATTGTACATGGCCTTAAGTATGTGCAAAAGACCTACCGAATGGGCGTGCCAGGTAAGCATATTATTTAAATATTGCTGTTGAAAAGGGGTTGCTTTGAATTTGATATGAGGGATGAAGTTTATAAAACGGTGATGAGGTGATTAGTTCAATTCCCTTAATATTATACAAATTAAATAAGTATATAAGTAATATCTTTAATTTTAATTTTAACTACTGTCAGGCTTTGCCCTATTTAGATAAATGGTTTTGTTAACCTTACTTGCATAACACTTGTCAAGTCTCAATGTTGGCCATGTCCGCACTTTTAGGGCTTTGAATGCTCACATCAACATTAAAATACCTTTTGGCTAGTGTTAGTATGCTTTAGACCTTTAAGCAATTCGTATCATAACAATTTAAATATTACAATGGGATCTGGCAGCTTCGATGGCTCAGCTCTGCTGTGTGGAATATTCAGTGTGGCTTACATAGTAGTTATAACATTTGCAATATTTACTATAATAATGTGCTGAAATGACATTTGATTATTTGTCTTTAACGCTTAACATACTGTGGATAATTCATTTATATTGCTTTAAGTTGTGGGTAAGCGGTTGCTTCATTACATTATATATATGTATAGTAATATTTATATTGTAAATTTGTGATTTATCGCAGTGGACAAAATGACGCATATGGTTGGCTCCTATCCTCCCAAGAAGGAAATACAATTCTATTTAACGCCAGCTGAGGAGGCGCCTTCGGGCATGGTGTCGAGGGGCACCTATTCTGTATCATCGGTATTTACGGATGATGATAAGCACATACATCTTAAATGGGATTGGACCTTTGAGATCAAAAAGGACTGGGCATAAGACACAGACACAATCAAAACTTAATACAGACACTTAAACACACTCACAAACACAAACAACATGCGCATACAAGTCAACTAATTTGTTGTCCCAAATTTATGTAAATTACTTTTGTGAACTTGTAAACAAATGTTAAGCAAAATTCCTATTTGTCAAGTATTTTTGTTAACGGTATTACCCAAAATATTTTTAAAAATTTGTAAATGAAGTCGTGAAAAGTATTTTTGATACTATATATAAATGGAGTGTGTATTAATGGAAAGCAATTTATGCCTATGTTGCTATATAAAAGCCAGTCAGTCAGTTAATCAATCATACAAACAGTCAGTCATTTGTACCACTAAACTCAGTCAGTTCTCAATGCCATTGGATATGTATAACATAAATTTTCAAGCTGATTTAAAGATTAATGATAAACTTTAAGAAAGTTTTGTGCATTTTGCCTTGTATTTAAAGCATTAACGTAATGAAAATCCTCTTGATTGCCTAAGAATTATTTAAGAATTCACTGAAAAATGAAAACAATACCGAAAGATGTATTTCTTGCAGGAGCATCTTAATTATATATGTATGTACTCTAGGTGTAACTGTTTAATGCATTTGATAATTAATTGTAAAAGCTACAAAATTAAAAAGCTACACTCTGTATTCTATTCTAATTATCTGTCTGTGTAATTGGTGTACAATTTAAGTGAATGCAAGAAAAGCAACAGAAAAGCAATGAGAATAAAATTTATTTAAATATATATATTCATTATTTTCTAACTAGTTATTTATGTAAAAGTTGTTCATGGGCTCATGACAAATGTATACTAATAATTTTTGCAGGGTGTACAAAACGAAGGATGCGCGTGCGGAAAGGACCAGAGAGCGTGGGCTTATCTATGTTTACCTGTTTTATCAACTTGTTGTTATGTGCGAATGTAATTTAAAATGCACAAAACAACATTAAATATTTAAATGCACAGTTGTCTCAAATACACGGATAATTAAATAAACACTACGGGGAAGCCCCAGGAAAAATACTCGAAATACAAAACAAAATGCGTTTAATGGAACATCAACAACAATGAAAGCCTGTGGGCATTTCCCCGAACACATCAAGCATGAAAATAAGCAGAGTGTCTAAATTTATATATTATTGTGATTATTTTTTTTTGTCTGACAGCATTCAGAAAATATAATTGAATTTAGCGTTCATAAAGTGGAAATGCAAGCATATGTTCCACGGAACACAGCTAAATTAGTTTTATCAATGTTATGTAACTCAAAGTTAAATTCAACTGGATGCATGTCTGTTTGCCTCTGACATGCAGTGGATGGACAATCAGCGGCAGCTGCTGTGTGCCATCATCTGGCCTTTTGTCCATATTGACAGCGACTGTCCGTCATTTTGGCCCTGACCCGCACTCGACCACTTTGCACTGCACGCGAAAACAACAATAAAAAAAAAAAATTCCGTTAAGAAAGCAAAACTGATGTAAAATGAAACACATCCGCATGCTCGGCTAGAAGATGTCCTCTGCGAAGCTTTTATTTTATTTATTTAAAAATGGTTTTGCCATATTTTCATGTGAGGTCCAACGCATTAAATCATATTTGACTTACATATTTTATTGATCAATGGTAACTATATTTTATATGTAATCTCTTACAATTTTAAACGTGGCCCCAAATTCTGTTTTTAATTGCAATAAGATATTTAAATAATTTTTAATTACGTACGCAGTATTATAGCAATTACTGTTGAAAATTGTTTACTACAGGGTATGGGAAAACAAGTACAACGTAGCAGATTTTAAAAATAGCTTAAACAGGCCGAAAAGAGCGTGATAAAGTCAAATTAAAAAAATGTTATTCTTTTGCAATTTTCGAAAGTAAAATTGGATGAAAAGGTTAAGAAGGATGTCAGTATAAAATAATATGAAATATATTGGCTCTATGCCAGTCGGAGATATTCATTTTCGGTGACGGTTTTCCCACTTTATATTAATATATAAATTCCAAGCTTTAAGCATTTTGTTTTAAAAGTGTCGGGAACAATTTGTGGCTATAATAAAACGGACGTTGCACACAATGCATATACTCTTATTTTTTACATTGTTAACAGAATAAAAAAAGTGGTGCAACAGGTCCGCTGCACACTGTTTCAAGCGGGGCGATTCGCCCACATTGCAGCTGTTGCAAATGGCTTCTGAATTCATGGCACCTGAATATATTTTACAGGGCTTCAGGCATGTTTTTGTTTTCTTTCATCTGTTCGCTTGCATGCGTGTATATATATATATATATGTACACATATATACATATATTGATTTTTATTTGCAAACAGGACACAAAACAATCTCTGCACAATGTGCTCACTATTTGACTTTTAGTGTCAATTTGTAACTAAAAACAACATTTACTTATTCATAAAATTCAATTTCGTATTTAGTCCCTTTTTCTGGTTATAGTAGCTGCCAAAATGTGCCTATTAAAACTTAATTGAATATTCCAAAGATTTGTGCGTGCAGTTCATTTTGTATGCCGAGACGCAAGCGTGCGTGCAAAAGTTTTAGGACCTTGCCACTGGGGACTACGTGGCGTATGATAAATATAATTTGACGCTTGCTGCGTATACAAAACAAGTTTATGGGTAGTTTCTAAGGACAGCTTATTGTCTTTTATCATATACCGTGTGCTCAAAAAAAGCGAACATTACGGGTATATAAAAGCGAAAGCACATTTTAATCATATAATTTTTAACTTTAATTTTTTATTTTATTTATTATTTTTTTTAAGTCTTCATGTCTATTAATAACTAATTGATTTAACTGTACTTCATAATTTTGCACAGGGTATATTGTTGCGGTCTGATTTCCTGATTTTATTATTAGATATTTGTTAATAAGCTTAAGAAATATAGACTGCCTAAAATACTTATAGATGTGGGTGAATATTTAAGCCTAAATTTGACTGACATTTATGTGTATGAGAGAAATCAATAGTAACTGACATAAACTGATTGTCAGTCTTTTCACAACATTTCCGAATACTTCTTAATATGAGGGTCTTCCAGCAATTTGTGTCCACCCAAAAAGGTGGGCTCATAAGAAAAATACGGCCTATTTATCACACAAATGGCAGCTAAAGCCCTGAATGGATAGCCTTTAAAGAGATTCCAATGCACGGATACAATTTAAAGGTATGCACGGGGCAAAAGGCACCAACGACGCAACAAAAGCGGACACCAGATTTGTGGGTAGCCAGACAGCGGGACAGATAGCGCAAAAACAGGACGCAATGCTTTTTTAAGGTAGTCTCTGTTTGTTGTGCGGTCACGATATTGGTGTGTGTGTGTGTGTGTGGGTATGTGTGTCTGTGTGAGCGGGGGAGAAAGGGGATATGTAGGTGTGAATATATGCCTTTTTTTTGTTATTTTCAACGGACAGCAAAATAATTTGCGTTTATATTGAAATTCTTTCATGCTTTCGCTTGAACATTTGTGTGATTTGTGAATATATATATATATTTATTCAAATACGCTATTTACATTTTTAGGCATTGATTTCAGTAGATTTTCGCTTGAATACTGAATTATTCAATGAAATATTATGCAGGGTAAACTTTTTACATTAAACTTTACGTTGCACAAATCTCTATAATTATTTAGCCATTTTACAAGGTGTAAAACCAATGAAATTTATTTCAATATTTTCAAAGAACTTTGCCGTGAAGTGCAAAAGTTATTTAAATACATACATACATACATACGTTAAGTATTTAATACTTAAATCAAGTAAAGTATGAAAGAAAACTCAATTAAATTTGTTTTCCTTATATTTTCAAGGCTAATTTTTTGAAAGTAAGAAATATCGAATAAATTTACAGCTATAAAAAAAATGATTTTAAATAATTCAAACTTTTAACATGAAAAGTGTTGAACTAAGCTCTATCTATTTTTAAAATAATCACGAGCATAAAAATGAAATGGTTTTGTGTGAATAAATAAAACTAAAGCACACTTTTGGGCGTCATGTTAATATATACACATGTGCATATGTTTATGTATTTACATGACAAGCTGTTGACACACACACATCCGCAAGCCCATACTGTTGATTTTGTGCCGTGTTGTTATTATGACCTTTGTCAACTGTGGAGCTTTGCTGTGACTTAATTACAATTAAGTCGGGCAGACTAATTAAAGCGAATACTGTAATAAGGCTTTATGTTGGGCCCAACTGACGACCTTTCCAGTCTGTGACTGCCAGCCAACCATAGTTTGGAGCGTGATGTATTTTATTTTCATTTCTGTTAACTAAAAGTAGCTTAAAGTTCGGTGCAATTGATTTTCCTTGGGTTGTGCCTTTGGCAAAGTTCAAAGGTCAACTGCTCATTACAAATGCAGGAACCTTAATGCCAACCAATAGCGCAGCACGTCAGGCACTGACAGGCTTAGGTCGCTTCAAAAAGCCATACATTCAAAGCTATTTTCACACAGTTAGTTCAAGGATAACCGATATTTAATATACTATGTACACCAAAAGAGGAAGGCCTGAAAATTAAACATTAACATTTTTGATTTTAATTATTCAGGCAAAGCATATAAATCAGGGGAAATACCTTGTCTGAATTTAAGTATCGACCAACTAATTACAATACACTCAGAGAAAAACCTCGTTCTTAGTATAGCATGTGGAGATGGAATTTGTAACGTTTCCGTTTTGAATAACTTTGTTTTTCTAAATTATAAAATTAAATGTGTGTATTAATTGATTTTATAATTGACCAAATGTTGCATTAATAAGAACAAAATTCTCAAAGTAGTCACAATATATTTATTACAATTTTATTAATTATACAATAATAAATTATTACAATATATAAAAATAAAAACAACAATTATTTGTTGTTTTATGATATTTAATATTTTGCTTTAAAGATTTTTGTCTATAATTTAAGCCTAAAATTTCAGTAATTTTCTCGCAGTGTGCAAATCACAAATATATTAAACTTGATCTACCATGTAGCCGCGGCGAGTCAATCCGCTGGGAGTTGTCACCAATCCTCATCAAAGAGCAAACACAAGGCATTAGCTTATTACAAATTCAAGTGCCAGTCAATAGCCTTGAAAGCCAAGGCGTCCTTACCAAGTTTTTGCTTGGACGCGTTAGTCCGAACGTAAACATGCTGTTGATTCCAACAGAACCATGACTTATGCATAGCGAGGCAATTATCCTCCATGCGCCTTCCGCAGACCGCATTTTGGTTTTTGTATTGACAAGGGATTGACGTAAGCAACTTTTAATAGAATGGCAGTCGTGGATGGCGTCCACCAATTTGAAATTTATGTAAAACCCATTCTTCAATTAGTTAATTTTCGTTGCGTTGTAAATCTTTTAAAAGTTGCATGATATCCTGTTGGGATTTACACTTTTCAAATTGGATTCAAATGCATGAAATCCATTTTGTTTACTGGCCAATTTGCACTTTGTTTTATGCAAATTTCTTAAATGCTTTAGCATTCGCATGCGTGTAATGTTGTTTGCGAAAGTTTTGCACACTGTACACATAATTTATGCACATACTGTAATTGCCTTAGGACTTTGAGAACGGGCGCAAACAACAAACAAAAACACAATCAAAATGACAGTTATATAATTAAAATTAAAATTTTATATTTAACATTTGTAATTTTTAATGTAGTTCTTAATTAAGCCATGTTTTAAATGAAGTTGTTGAAAACAAGGGAAATTCCGACTATTGAAAGTGTATACTTTGTGTGTACAAGGGAGTAAACAATGTGACATTGCAATGAATTTAAAATTCAAATAAGATACTTTAAACTGTGAATTTGACGCGAACTTGAGAGCTATATTTTCTGTACTTTACTGGGTTACGTTGAACTTTTACCAAGGATGTTTGAATCTAATCGGCTCGCATTACGTATACGCCTCGTATTGTCGTACGGAAATTGCACAAGTCTGCAAACAAACTCCAGCACGCTTTGACATATCTTCTTTACGCTCGTGTGTGTGTGTGTGTGTGTGTGTGTGTGTATGTGTATTCCATTTGTTGTTTGTGTGTAAAACGAATTTTTGCCCGACGACATTTTCTAAGACTGGTGCTCTACGCAACCGGAATGAAATGTTGACAATATCCTGTTAAGCTAGAATTAACAAGTGCTCAGGCATCCGAATAGCGATGAGCCGCTTGCTGCAATGTATATATAATGTAATTTAAACGCCACTCACAGCCTGGGGAAATTGAGGTTGAAGTGCAGACGGCGATTGCATTTCGAATTGCAATGAAATCAACGCCACCAACTGTGAAAAGAGGCGGTGCAACTGTCCCTAGAATCAATGAAATTCAATCAATTTAATTATTCAGTGGGAATTGTCTGTCTGTTTGCATAGATAATGGCTGCAAGTCTTTAATATGTTTGTATACATATTTGTATTTGCTATTTTTGTATTGATTTGGTTAATACTATACAGATATATCCAAAAATGGTAATAATAACTATTAATATAATAATTAAGTAATTAATTTAGCCCATACTATTTTCTCCTTTTTTAATTATCTACGCCTATTTGAAACCAGGCACCAGCTTTAGTTAATTACTAATTTATTAAAAGACTTCGATTAAACGAAATTTCACTCAGATAATGAATATTCAGAAGTAATTGAATAACTCTGTTGATTGATTAATAGATAAACTGGCAAACGCGCATATGTGGGTAAGTATGTAAAAATTGTCACTTGATTAAAAGCTATATAAAGAAATGCCACATCAAATATTAACCATACGCAACGTGTGACAAATCAAAATGCCCGTGTGTTTATTTGTCGCCATTAACGTGTGCGTTTCATTGAGCAAAATGTGCACGTGTGTGTGAGTGTTTGTGTGTGTGTGTGTGTGTAATATGCCGGCACTCGTGAGAAAAACCAAAACAGAGCAACAGACGTTTCGCGCACTCAGCAACCACACTCTCTCCATCTCTCTGCCTCTCTCTCACTCACTCACTCACTCTCTTATTGCGTTCGTTTAGCAACATTTTTCGGCAAGGTCGGCAACATTTTGTCGTGCTTGTTGCTTCACGTTACAGTAAGAGAGCGTTCGAAAGGTTTGTTTATATATTATTATCTTAATTATTGCTATTATTACAATTCAATAATTTAAGATGAATAATATCATATATATATTTGATTTAGCTAAAAAAAAGTAACCTATATTAGTATGTATACACAATAATTAAATATAACAGCTGTTAATATAATGTGTAAATGCCCTTTGGTTTCTGTGTTAGTTTAAATATTGCTTATCATTAGATAAACACAAACATATTTACATTAATGTACGTGTTATTTTTCCACAGTGTATTCCGTGAATACAAACACACGACTGCCAGAAGCCTTCGGCGCGTGTTAATATGAGCGACCGACAACTCAGACTGCCCCGTTTGACAGCCACAGCCTGTTGGACACTGCTCGTATCTGATTAGAACGTGTGCTCAGTTCTGATTAGACCGTGCGGGCGTGCGGTTCGCAGTCGTTTTCGTTCGTTGCGAATTCGAGTTCGATCTGATTTTGATTTCGCGCGTTTGGCGAAGCGCGCGCCTCTGTTGTTTGTGTGTGTGTGTGTGTGTGCGATTTAATTTAACAGCGCGCGCTGTTAATAATATACACATATGCATATATATGTATATAAATATATATGTGCATATACATATATTGATATAAATAATTAAGCTATATATTCAAATACACATGTGAAATTTGTTTGAATTGCCAAAAGCAGCAGCAACAACAACAACAACAACAACAACAGGTGCAGCATCAGCTGCCGCAAGTTAGCAGCAGAAGCCTCATATAGGTAGTGTATCTGTTTTTCACACAATGAGAAGTTTTAATTAACGTAAGAAAAAAATAAATAAAAACAACAACAAATAGAAAGCAACAAGCAAATGTAAGCAAACCGGCAAAATCGGCGCTATTTCTCCCGCCAACTAATTGCTAAGTTCAATAGCGACTAAAATTAAAACTGAAATAGAACACAATAGGAAACGGCAAAAACGAAGAGAACCAAAACAAAAGCTAAAATCAAGTTTAAATGCTCGTGATAACCGCTAATCGGCTTTGATTTCTATAATTAATTTTATGAACTAATACAAACTGCTTAAAGGCTGCTTCTTCTCTTGCTATGTGAACGATATAATAAAAATATATACAAATTAAAATTAAATGTAAAAAAAGCATTAAAAAAAATTTGTGTTGCTCTCGAATTGTCAGCTGTTGGCGACACATTGCGTCAGTTTTTTTTTCATACTTTTTGTTGCTGTTTTGCAATTTTTCGTTATTTCTGACGGCCGGACGCGACGTTCTGCTGTGTGCATGTGTGTGTGTGTGTGTGTTTGTGTGTGTGTGTGATGAAAGAAATGATACAAAAAGCGGCACAAATTTATTTAGTTAGCGACTACAGAAATTGCCGGGCATATATGCATAACTATCTCGATAATTTGTGGGTGGCATTGACTTTGGCATGATTATAATTATCATAAATATTAGCCTCAAAAATTTATAGTTTTTCTGTTTAGTATCGCTGGTTAGTTTTTGTGTGCACATTTTTAGAGGTCAAAATGTTTTTCCACATTCTTAAACGAAAAAACACAAATTTTTATAAATGATCAAGCTGGGTGCTTTTAAAATTAGGTACATATACATTTATTTTTGTTGTTTATTTTCTTATTTTTCAGTTTAATCATTTTAATCTACTCTGATAGTAGAATCAAGTTTCTGAATTGAAACTATATATATATATATAAGTAGATTATAATCTCTAAAGATTAAAAAGACTAAAACTGAAATTCTGGAAGCCGTGCTGAAATATTAGTTTTATGCTATGCCCAGCAGAAGGCCTATATTATATATGTATATATATTTATATATGTATATAAAACTTAAAACTTTGCCAACTACAATAACAAATGTATTTGTAGCAAGAGTCATCCTCATATGATTCCCTCTGCAAAGGTATAAAAATAATCATTTACTTAGTCGCGAAATCATTTGCCAAATGTTGTCTTTAAATAAATCAAGTTATAAAAATGCTCGCGCTGATTTTGTTTTGGCTCGCGGCTCAGTGTTAATAAATTAACGCCCACATTTTGTGTGTTTCATTTTATTTAATGTTATTTTATATATATATATATATATTCTTTTCAGTTATTTTTTATCTTTATGGAAAGGCAACATTGAAATTCTATAAGTAAAAATAGTGAAAACAATTAGCGCGTTTGTGATATATAAAATATATATCAACGGCACAAGGGGAAAGTTACTAAGTATATCTGATAACTCGATGAGGGAGCGCCCGTTTCATAGTTCAATATTTTATTTGGGTTCGTCTATTATCAAAATTCAAGTCGCCAGCGTCGATAGCGTCGATAAAATATTTTATTGAACACCCCATAAGCTCAATGAGACAAATTATATTTCACGTTTCTATTAAAATAATCATTTCTTATTAATTAATTGAAATGAGCGGCACATTCTTCGATTGTCAGAAATAATATTCACCAAATTAATTACTCAGCTGATTGTGCTGTCTAAAATTTAATTAAATGACACTTTATACAAATATCTACTTAAAACGTTAGCTGTGCGTTCTATGCTGAGTCACTGAAATGTTTTTTTGTTTGGCTTAAATGTAATAAATTTTAACTAATGGGTTAATCGTATGGTGATTCATTCCATTCTGAAACTCTAACTCATGCTCAGGCTGCACTGTGGACAATGTTATCATTTTGTATACATTGTTCAATAGTATGTTCTATCAGCAGATTACGTTTTTAGAATAAAAGTTTATTCCACAATGCAATATTGTATGTTATTTCACATGTTAAGAATAAATATGAGCTACATTGTATAAATAGCTTTGAGCTTCAAAGCTGACACAATTCCCTTTGGCTAATAGTTATGAGCTAATAAGAAGCTTATTTTTAAGTACAATCGATGAGTAAATTTTTGACAATTTTGTTTACACTAAAGAGTTTTAATTCGTGTTACGTTTTCCGCAAAAACACAAACATTTTGAAATTTTTATTACGCTATTAAACGCAGAAATTGCCTTAAAATTTTCCTTAAAAGATGTAAATACCTTTTATTAAACAAACTTAAATAATCTATCATTAGAATTTATTGCTATTGCAAAATGTTGTACAAATCTTTAAAAATCGTTCGTGTTAAATTCTAAAAAAACACATTTTTATACTCGTTCATGAAGTGATTTTGCGCCCACTGGGGGCGTGGCAAACCGATAACACCTAAAATCGCAAATCGATAAAGTCCAAAATTTTACAGCTAGAATCACCAAAGTTGGTATGTAGACAGCCAGCCACGCCCACTGTAACGCCCCTCAGCGCCCCCGCCCTAAAAAGTTGGAAATGCCTATATCTCCCACAGTTTTTGAGCTAGAGTCACCAAATTTTGTATATATGTATATTGCAGGAATGGTCTCCCAAACATCACAATACAATTTTTTAGGGGTACATGATATTTTCACAAAAAAATGAAAAAATTTTATTTTCACAAATGCATATATTTTAAAGGCAGAACTAATCTAGATGACAAAACATGACCAAAGTGCCAAACATGAAAATCGGTTCAGTTTTGACAAAGTTATGGTTAAGTGTTTTCAATCACTTTTCAAGTGCTTTAGAAATTCCTAACGAAAATTGAAATTTATTGCGATTAGACTTCTAATCACGATTATATGTTTATTTTCATAATTGTTCCCAAGCAGCAAAATAAAAAATTTGTGAATATTGCGTTTTTATTTATACTCGTGTAGTCGCTGCCTTATTTATGGATAGTCTAGTTTGCTAAGCAAATTGTATTATTTGTTGTTGTTGGTGTAGCTGTTGATTCTTATCCGCAGGTCACACAGCTTCTTAATTTCACGAACACCCCGCACAATATAGCACAGCATTTAGATATATATGTGTATATATATATTTATACATATATTTATGTCGAGGCGAAGCACTTTATATTTATTTCTCGTTTGAATTTAATTAAATTTGCACATTTGTGTAAAATTTCATATACATGTGTCGTTCGTGTGTGACGAACACGGGGCGTGCCTGTGTCGGATTTTGCATCAGCAAATGTATCTGTATCTGTATCTTTATCTGCGTAGCTGTGTAGCTGTGACTAGTGTGTTTGGGTGTATGAGTGCCCCCCATGTGTCAGCCTAGACGCCTAATCAAACAACAACATTGACAAGCCGGGCGGCGACAGCCAAAATTTAAAGCCCTCAAAGCTACAAAAAATATAAAATATAATAAACATTTGTAATGGTGGCGAACGCGAATCGCACAACAAGAACAACAACAACAACAATAACGCGAAACAAATGCGACAGCTAAAAGCTGCTCGTGGGGGTTATTGAAAAATTCGCACAAAATTCTTTTTATGCGGTCGCCGATTGCCAAAAAAGCGTTATAGAACAAAAAAAAAAATCATTTCAAATTTATTTGCCGTATTTCCCTAATTTGTTGCTTTGCATTCCGTTGTCTTTTGACTAGCGGGAACATACACGAAACAATAATTTTTTTCTTTTAAATTGCTCTTAATTAAGCGTAATTAAAAGTCTAATTTATTTTACAATGACAGTGAGGTAAAGAATTTTTTTTTGCCTTTCAAAGAAATGTCGATCTCAAATATACCATTAAGTTTAATAATAATTGGCGCATGAGAAATAAAAACTAAAAAATTAGAAAGAAGTAAATTATTCAATGTCAAGCTGTTACAACATGGAAACATTAACGATACCAAGCTTTTATCAGTGAATATTGACACGACAGTTTGGTAACACTTAAAGCTAAAAATAAATGTTATGCCCGAACATGTATATTGAGTGTATTTGTATTGTGTTTCCAAAACCTATTGTACAAAAAAGCCATTTAGAATATTACGTGCATATCATCAGACAACAAAGGAGTGTAACACAAATACTTGCCATTTTGTATGTGTGTTTATTTAAAACACTAATGACGTATTTTCATGTGTATTTATTTGCAATAGTATATAGCTTCTGATTATCAGGTAGTAGGGAGAATGAGGCTGATCACAGGCTTACATATGTATATATTCTAGGTCAGCAAAATCTGATAAAGTTTTTATATTTATATTCTATATGAATATTTTCTACGTAAATATCGAATTTCAGCTACTGCACACCTGATATTTAATAATTAAATTTTCCTGCTGCCTAAAATGCACAGCCAGCGGTATATATGTATATGTGTGTATATGTGTTATGGTGTATGTGTGTGTAACTGTAAGTTCACATTTTATATGCAGCAGCTTGGAACTGACCACAGGGTATATTCTAGCACTTTTATTGCTATCTATCTAATATAACCCAATTTGGTTCTTACATATCAGCAATTTTTCTAGCTGCTTTTGCAGTTTATCAATTTAAAATGCGTTAATTTATTTGAATTCAACAATGAACAGGGTATCTTATTGGCGAGCTTAACCAATTAGAACGTTCTATATTATTGCTATTAATTTCAGCAAATCGACCAAATGCTCTATTGCTCTATTTCTGGCTATTGCCGTCAATCGTTAGAGATTTGTTTTTGCACTTTTCACACTTGTAGCGCGTTAAAATGTCAAAAAAAATCTTACAGCATTTATCACAGTTTTAAAAATTGATTTATTTGCTCATAATTTTTTGACCATAATTCAAAGAACGCAGCAACCGAAAATTGCCAACTGAATTCAAATGGACGTCGTCGTCGTCGTCATCGTCATCAATATCATAATCATCAATAAACATCATCATCATCAGCAACATCATTGGCAAATCGGACGCATTTGCACAAATCTTTGGGCTGTTTGGTTAGCTACGGGTCCATTTGTCCATTTGTCCATTTGTCCACTGGTCCACTGGTTGGCTGGTGACGACCAAATGGGCGAGAAATTTAATTTTATGGCAAATCAGGTTTGTCTTGCACATTGCACAAATTTTTCATTTTGACACACAAAATATTTTTGCAAGAAATAAACAATGAACATAAATTGTGTAGCAATTTGAAGGTCGTGTGGAAATTAAAGCAATTGTTTTCTTTATTTTTTTTTTCTTTGCGGACTTACCCTTACTTATGTTTATTTATTTTCTTAATTGCGTTTGGTGCCGTTGCTCGAATTTTAATTTTTATTAGCCTTCGTTATTTGTAGACGTTTGATGTCGGCCTTTTTGTTAACGGACGCAGTTAATAAAATCGCTTAGCACATGTTTGAATACATTTTCTTAGCGCCATTAAAATGCAATTTAAATTTCGAAATTAACAATTAAATGCAACTGTGGCCCGGAGTCAAGGTCGTTCAGAACCTAATGGGCTTAGCCTAGGATTAGGAAAGAGCAATTGGCAAAGGCTGCTCTTGTGGCTCTGAGCCACTTCTAGCGGGAATTGGATAAACAATAGTAAAATAGCTGAACAATCGTTCTTAATTTTCTGAAGTTAATCCCGAGCTTTATCTATGCTGTTCTTTCACAATCTGTTTTGATTGCATTGTTCTTAAATTAAATGCAATTTACTGCTCTAACCAAATTAAATCAAAGTGAAAGTCACGTTTCTGGCGTAAACTTCCCAACCGAATCCCAATCCTTGCGCTTGAAAAGGGCTACGTGCCAAACTGCAACAGTGTGAATGCTAAACCACAGAGCCGCAACCCACCATGGCCAAGCTGCGCCCTAAAAGGCGGCTTACATTAATGCGCATTTAAGTAGCTCTATTTGAGTATGTGTGCGTGCATGTGCAAGAGCCTTCCTAATGAATCAGCATTCATGGGCAAGCAGCTGCAGACCAAAACAAAACAAAACAAAACAAAAAAAAAAAAGAGCCACAAAAACGAAAACCAACAAGCCCACAACCATTTACGCCCATGTCCACTTTTGGCAGCGATTTTGGCTTTTAAAACAAAAATTAGTTCGTCATTCACATGAGTAAGCTGAAAACTAAAATCTGTGTGTGTGTGTATGCTGTTTATTGCAGCGAGCCAACACTGCGTATACGCAATTCTATTGGTCCGATAGTTGAAACGGCAACTTTCGCTGCCTGCATGGGAATTTGAGTGCAGGTATTGCACTCAATCTAATTGAATCAAAACTGCAAAAAGTGTGGCCGCAAAAGCCACAAAGTTCTTGGCCGGGCAATTAATAAAGTTTTTGTTGCGAGCTTTCAGTTTTACAATAAAATATTAATACAATCTGTTGCTCTTTGCTGGGCAAAAGTTAAGGTTAGCCATGCACAGTGTCCTTGATTGCCTGTCGTGTGGCAGGCTAAATCAGATAGCAGCACAGGCACGTTCCAAGGACATTTATATAAATATAAGCAACAGCTCATAAATATGCCTAATGGAAAATTATTAAGTAGTGCTGTAAATAATGATTTCCAAAAATTGTAGTTTAGCATTCACTTACAAATGATTAACAGTCCATTAGAATGCAAAGATTTAACAGCGTACTATTTGCATGACTCAGAAAATATAATAATGTTGGCAACAGCTTTCTGTTAATTCATTTACGATTTACAGCGTATTGTTTACATAACAGAAAATGTAGCAAGTTGGTAACAGCTCTCTGTTAATTAAAAAAACATTTCAAAAAAAAACTCTGCGCACAAATTCACAAATGATTTACAAATGTAAACAAACCCACTTTATGTTCAATAAAAATAACATGTGTTAACTTTAATGTGTTAAAAACCTCCTCTTTTTAAGGAGGAACCATATTTCCCATGTGAGATTAGAACTTTTAAAGTTTGACGGAAATATTCGTATGTAATGTTGTAATGTTGCAAATTCGACATCGTATGTCAGCTACTTTGGCAGCACATGCCAATATTTATGTTCCAGCTATTTTCCTGTGTGAAAATATGACGCCAGCGCATTTAGGAAACCCCCGAGAGCGATAAAAAAACACACACACACAAAAAAAAAACTGTTGTATTTTACAGCACATGAGACTTGGTACGGAAGCAAAGGCAATAAACACGGGTGTAATCATTAATCATGAACGATCAAAGTCAAAGATACAGAAAAAGAAACAGACACACTGTAACTTACACACACGAGCACTCAATCAATGTGTGTGTGTGTGTGTGTGTGTGTGTGTGTGTCTGTGTGTGTGTGTGCGAGTGTTTAGGGAACAGACCCCGGATCGTTGGCTGTGGGCTGCTTTAATCAATTCCAAACAACAAACACTTGGCAAACGACGCGAACAGCGCTAAAAGAATGCAAGGTTATTAAGGCAAATATATTTTGTATGGTTTGTATAAAATGTTTATTGAAAGAGCAGTGCGCAAGAGTGTGTGCAAGTGGAAAAGAAGACAGCGAAATAACGGCAATATGTGAGAATATGACAAATGCACGAGAGAGCCGAAACAGACGACTTCAACTTTGCCAAATTGATGATATTAGTTCAAGCAAGTTCTTGATTAAGCTTACTGTATTGTTGTTGTTCTTATGCTTGTCCGTCTCTATATATATTTAACTTTACAGTTGCAATAATAGCAAAGAGAAAAAAGACAATAGAATGTTTGACTTGCCATTTAACGAGCGTCATTTGTTGTCCATTTTGCTGCGCTTTAATGATAATTTCGATAATAACTTAGATGCAAATTAATGATAATTGACTAGAATTCCGTTTTAGTTTGCTTCTGGTGCACACTCATCTTTTTTCTTTTTTATTGTGCTAAGCGTTATCAGAGCATTGGGATCAAAATATATGGGTGAAGTATACGTAATATGGAATTATGATTACGCATACGCAGCGTTATTGGCGTCATCAATATGACCAGGAAGTATTAAAGTTCACGTTCTGGACAATTTAACATATATATATATACAATATGTATTCACGTGTGTGCGTGCTCTAGCAAAACAATTTAAATGGAACATAAATAACTTGTTATTGATATGAGATAGAAATGCAAATTTTTGATAAGTTATTGAAATTGAATCAACAATTTTGTCCGTTCAAATTGAATCAACAATTTTGCCTAAATGAAAATTGAACTGATGAAAACTGCATTGAATTGCAATTTGCAATTTGCAAAGATTTATTGCACTTAAAAATTAAAATACATTTAAATTAAATTTTTATGTGCACATTTCTCGTTTCGATTTGTTGCACTTTAAATATTAACACAATTTAATTGGCAAGTTTTTAGAAACTTAAGCTGCCCGCTGGCATGCCAGGCTATTAAATGTATTTATTTTCATTTCACTCCAGGTGCGTCTCAGTTGCACTAACTTAAATAAACTAGGTAAATGCTATGCTGCTGCCGGCAATTTTGTGGTGTAAACAAAAAAAGAAAAAAAGAAGAAATATAGATGCATAAGAAAAAAGCTAAATAAAACAGTCGCTTTAGCGCGCAAAGCCAAGCAAAACAAAACAGAACTGAACCGAACAAAAACAGAAAGAGATAGACTAACAATGCCTGGCTGTTTGTAAGAGTATGTGTGTGTGTGTGTGTGTGTGTGTGTGTATTTATTTATGAGTAGTTTTTCCAATTTTTTTGTTGTTTTTGTTTGCGCTTTGTTTTTTGTATTGTGTGCAGGTCAAACGCGTGGCCGCCTTTTGCTCGTTAGCTGTTTAAAAATGCGAAAATCTACAAGTGGTTGGCGAACAAAGCACACAAACAAAAAAAGTGAAATAAAAATAATAATAATGCTCAAGTGAAAATGCCATTGAAATTGCTGCAAATTAATGAAAGAAGTCGCTTATTGGACATCAAAAGGCGCGCCTAATTACTTAAATGAATACACAATTAAATGTATTTCGTTAAAGCTTGCAATCGAAGCAATTAATTAAGGCTTAACTTTATGCAATTAAAACGATAATTATATTTTTTCAAAATATATACTTTACTTTCTGTTAAGTTTTTTTCCCCCTTTTACGGCTTATACAAATATAGTTCAATATGTATATTTGAATTTTATAATTCATAATAATTCAATTTTAACTCGATCACTTATTTTTACGATATTTCAATATAAGATTCTTCAAGCTAAAACTTCTTCAAGACCTCTCCCTCTGCCTGTGTATTTGTATATATATCTATTTAACATTTGTAAAGAAGGGTATAAACGTTTTTTGCACCCCGTCAAATAATTCTTGGTCAGCATGTTGCATTCGCATTTTGATGAATAACGCTGACATAATGCATACGCCCTGTTGCACACAATTGTGTCGGGTGCTAAATGGTTTTGGGGCCAATAGCGGTAATAAATATTGTTTAGTATTTATCACGCACTAGCTAAGCAAAACAATCGGCACATTTCTATGCATAAATACTTGGTTATTGAATATTTTATACCATCAAATATTTCTTTTTAGTTTTCGATTCTGTTGCACGCGCCACCTCGAATGAAGCCCGTGAATGAAACTAAACGAGGCAACTAGAGTGGCAACTAGAGTGGCAAGAGTGAAAAGATAAATTCTTGGAATAAACTTGTACAAAACAAGCACAAACAGTTTGTTGATAGCGTGGCAAAAACCCACTGGCAATGAAAGTTATAGTATATAGTAATACAAAGAAAAAGTGTATGGTTTTCTGTTGGAGGGCGCACGCCTTAAGCGTGTCTTAAGTGTGTTTGTGAACTACAAATATAAAAGCGTATATATAACTGTTTTCACTTGCATGTGTTTTTACATAGCCAACCTTTAGAAAATGTTGCAAAATATGCATTATATTAAGTATACGAAAAATTTAATTTAAAGATTTTTCAACATGCCAAACATTTTTTCTTTAATTTGGAATTTGGGGCATATCCGCTTTACGTTTACGTGTCGGTGCAGCTATACAAGTGTCCTTTGTGAACTTTTGACTCTGTCGCCTGCTAACTTGACTGCCTTTGCTTAACTGTATTGCAGCGCAACTTTTCTAATTGAGGCAAAGAGATTGTCAAGTGTTACTCACAGTTGACAAATATATGTATATGCACAGAGATACGTGAAAGAATTTATGTTGGGGGTTGTTCCAGTCAAGTCGAAACAAGCTGAAATGCGTTGACAAAATGTAACATCCTGGCATCGCGTCGTTGTTTGTGTACCCGATTTATAAAATAGATACAAAAACTTTTGTGCTGTTTGGTAAAAGTGTTGGCACTTCTGAAATGTTTTTGCTCTTATAAGAAAGTGTTCTTGTCTGAAAAAGCTTTGATTAATTAAATATATAGCAAATATTTTTCTAGACTCTGGGCGTTAAATATAAGATGAAAGAATAATAAAGGAAATGCTTTAGTATAAATCTGTGCGTAGATATTATGTATATATGTATGAATAGTTAATATAATTCAATCAGTAAGTTGAACTCACTTAATTGGTTGTCATTTAACGGTAGCTCAGCCATTTTCATGCATTTTCTGTTTCTCTTGCTTGATTTCCCTGCAGCAGACGGCAACAAGTGCAGCGTGTCGCCTGCGCCAGGCAGGCAATTTTAGCGCACAGCTGGCGGACGTGGATTTTCGTTTGGGTGTTGGCTTTCCCTTTGTGCCATGGTTAGCCATAATGCGAACACTGTGAAAACGGAAAATGGCACGAACGCATCCATTATTCTAACGGACGGCAGAAATGCAACGCAACCGATGAAGACAACGACAGCAATGACGACGTCGAATTTGATGGCGACAACATTGTCGACATCGCTGGCTGATTTGAGTGACCAGGAAAATGGGACGACGGGTAAGTGCGAAAAGCCTCTTGTTTCACGACCAGACGCCCCTGGCTAATCCATAACAACGGTCCCGGCGAGTCCAGTGGAGCAGCAAAAGCAAAAGTCTGTACGAATCAAATTAGTTTTATAAAGGCTGCATTCTCAATTTTAGCAATACCAGAACCACGAAATGAGTCGGTTTAACCATGTCCATCTATCTTTCCGCTTGTTCATCCGTCTGTCCGTCCATCTGTTTGTCCGTCTGCATGCACGCAGCGCTCTCGAAATCTACAAAAGCAGAAGTTTACATTTTTCGAATGTTGCCTCGTTTCATTAATATTGATAAAAATCGATATCAAGCCACCAAATTTAGTTTATTATGTTCGTATCAAGTCCTGAAAATGTAGTTTAGACGTTATTCAAAAATTTATGTTTTCATAGTGGGGAGCTGCTGAGAAAAGTGCATCCCTTGCGGCGTGCATGTATATATAATGTTGTGCATATATATAGTATATAAGAGTGCGAGCAGGTTGAAATGTTTTTAGCAACAGAGCGCAGCGTGTGCATTATATAGCGTATTCATTAACCAATTCAACATTTAAATGAACTCTTTTTAATACAAGTGTTTAACCATATATCCTTCAATTGTGCCATTGTATTTGTGTTCCAAGTATATGTTGCCCGTGGGCTATTGTATAGAAAACCTTAAGAGATTTCCAAAGCAGCGTAGAACTTGTGAGCCCTGGTCTCTCATCGGTTAGTTGGCTTTTGTGCTGGGTTTAGTATTAAATTGAGTTACGCGTTGGCCGTGGATTATCGCCCCCAGCCACACTTTTTTACCGCCCTAGGCTGATGTAACCCCGACGCGAGTTAATTTGGGCTTGTCACGTTAACATCGGCCCAGCCCATTTTGCTGGATATACTCTGGATATTTCTTTGACTTGACGCAGTTGTTATATTAATTAAATTCGTTTCAATATGGCAGAGTTGAAATAATTATAAAATTCTTTAGTTTTGCACAGCCTCCGCTGTCTAGATAAAGTTAAATTGATCCAAAATGTAATTATGGCAGATACCTGAAACTTTCACTTTGATTTGATATTTAACTTTGTCTTGAAAATATTAATTATTTACTTGTAGTTGCTCAAACAAGAATATTTCGAAAATTGTCAAAGTTCAGCTCGAGCTTAACTCTGAATATGGATATGATATTATCGTTCACGTTAAGAACAATTTCAGGCTGGCCAAAAGGCAACCTGTTGACCGGTTTGGCCAAAATATTGATTGAAGCGTAAGGACAAGCCAAAAGTTTTTATGAATGAACAAGCGACAACGCCTTTGGTTATCCGGGACCTTGTTTATTGATTGAAATTTGGTATGCTTTAAATAGGCGACTCACAAAAAAAAAAGAAAAAAAAAAGCAAATAAGCAAAATCTGCTCCGTTTAGTGGCAGAGTTTCTGTATTTACGGGAACAAGGTCGTGACACTTTTTGAAGAGGCTCATTAAATCCGCAACTCAGAAAAAGTACTAACTACTCTATGTTTCAATCATTCATTTTGAAGCAACACATTCCAAATAGCACAACAAAAATGTTCATTTATTATCCAAAGTTATTTCGTGGTACGCATTGGGGTCATTTGCAAATTCCAGAAGTATCAATAAAATTAAAAGTACATATTTGAATTTGTGAAAAAAAAAGAAGAAAAACGCTTCAGGACAAAAGCATTCAGCCATAAACAAACAAAAATGCGACAAGTCTATTAAAACATAAATTGGATATATTATAAGAAAACAAAAAACATCCATTTTATGGCCTTAACTGAGGAACGCCGAGAATATAAAGTGAAAAGAAATTTAATTGAGCTGGTGTTTTTTTACTACTTTTTTTTTTGACTTTCAATCCAGAAAGTAAGTTGTAGTGCAACTACTACTTTAAATAAACTTTATTTTGGATTATGTGAAGTCTTCTCTTGAATTATGGATGGTCGCGTATGTTGCGCTCCTTCTTTTTAAGTAAATAAAAAGAGTACGCGATATAAAGAAAATAACTTGTTAGGGCTGGAATTTTAATAAAAATCGAATATCAATAATAGTTAATGTGCACTTTAATTAACTGCATACTTACCACAATTAAATAGGACATACAGATAATATGCAATCCAGAATGCTCCACCCGCGTTAACCAAAATATTGACACCCATTGCGGAAGAAACAATGGCAAATAATAAAAAAAAAATTATCTGAATACTGGTAAGCACCAAATATGTTAAGACGAAACAGGCCAGGCTCTAAAAAGAAATTAAATACGATTAAATTGTTTGCTAATTGTGGTCATAGATAATATATAATTACTTTCATCGTATAAATGAACAAGGAAATTGCGGACACCACCGATATAAGCTCGGGCAGCACATGAACTATTGCAATTTTAAAGTTGTCTAAATTTCAAATAAATATAAGAATTTCAAATACAATTTAAATGTCAAAATGTGCTTAAATTAATACCTGTCACAAAAAAATACTTTGAGGGATCAAAATTTTCTAAAATAGACAAATATTTGAAAACATTAATAATATAATTGAATATAATGAAAATGATGGATACAAATATTACTTTTACTATTAACCCATAGAATGAAGTCAATGTTCAAGACAGAACTAAATATGGAATAAATTGCTATCGAGATGCATCCGGTTCGTAGTGTTATGCAAAAGCAGCACTTTTCAGCATACCTCATCGCTCCAATTTGAATGTGCCAAAATCTTTTTTGAACAAAAAAAATAAAGAAGTTTAGTTTAATTCGAAAGTAAATGCTGAGGCTGCCATTGAAATTGAATAAATATTTATAGTTACTGGCACACAAGTTGAAAGTTAAGTTGATAATATTGTCAAATCCTATACAAACAATTCTTAATGGGTTCAGGGTATAATAATAAACTATCAAATTCCTATTTCTATCAATACCGAGCATATCCTTTATGCATGTCAATGTGTTTATAACTGAATTTCCTGTTTATCCACCAACGTGGCTGTGGACTGTTGTTGACTCAATTTTATTTTCAATTCCATTAGCATGATGATGAGATCTCAAAGATGTGCCACATGGCACCTACGCACACACACACACACTGACACACACACACACACATATGATGCTAATGAGGCTATATTATAAATTGCTTAAATTGCAAATAATGCAAAAAGTTAAGCTGAAGGAAGATGTTACACTCAGGATTCGTGGGCTATTAACAGAAATTTGCCTAAATTGTATATCAACAGCTGTGCAAGCAATAAAATATATATGCTCGCTTCTCGTGTGTGTCTGTGAGCCATATAAATTATGGCAAAGATATACAAAGAAATTTGCCGACATAATAAAATGAGTATATGTGATCCGGAAATTAATTTTTAAAGCGCTGCTTCTTGCTACGTGCTAGAAATGAAGCCTGTGCAAACCGAGTCCATTTATTTGATGTGCCTTAAGATAAGTACACATTTCTATTATCATGTTTGCGGCTTTGGCCAACTCAGCGTAATGTATATAATTTTCGAGTAGAATTTTATACAGCAACTGCTGCAATAATTAAAGATCCTGAATGGACTGTTGAAATTGGAACGGTTGAGCACGCTGGCCAACTTGCCCATTTGGGGCAGCAACTTGGCCGTCAAGTTGCCTGCAACAATCGCTGGCTTAACTTTGTGGAAACTGTGGAAACTTCGACAAAGTTCTTGCACTTTATCTCAAAGACTTTAACGATTTTAGCTGGTTTCCCCGTTACTTTTTCCATTGTTTTAATTGAAGGCAGTTGTTTGGTTCACTGCAGTGGCGATTTTACAAATTATGTGCGCAATCAATTGGCAAACAGTTAATTATAGTTTCCTAATAGACGGAAGAACATAAATATAAAATGTTGAAAATTTAAGCCATATTTTTGTCATTAGAAAATGCTAGACTCTACTTATGCAATAACAGTTGAAAATTGCAATTCTTGGTAGATGAAAACAAAAAGTAACGAATAACATTGTATTCTGTGTGGATATAGTTTTGCTTATTACTAAGTTCAATTAGCCAATGCTTTTTAAAAAATGTTATTTATGGCTTATGGCAATTTTTTTTTATTTTTTTTTACTATATTATATTATTAAGGTTATAGCTACTATATATCTTAAAAAATAGTAATACCCCTTTTCAAATTTCTGTGTGAAAACTGAAAATTAATGAACCAGGCTCGAATTTTAAATAGAGATTTCCTCCATGAAACGAAATTTGCTCGAGGATCGATTAAGCCGTAGTTAGCAAAAACATTAGCTAATTGGCTTTTCTTCTATCTCAACTATGCCATGAACACTGCATATGGCAGCATTCATAATTGATTGCACCATCAATTAATTCGACATCAATACACCAACATAGAATTGATTTACCAAAGTGTTGATGAGCCATCAGGACAACTACAGAAAAAGCTCTTCAAGCTTCCATACAAATGACAGCAAAAAAAAAGGTATTGTCCACATATGTGTACATCCTGTGTGAAACACAGGCGGGGGGAGTACGGGAGCTAGGAGCTCATCTATCATCATCGGGTGGCTGCTTGTTGTATCGAGAAATGCTTTTACAGCTTGCACGCTACACCGGGCTCTCACACCCGACGTATTTATAGCATCTTAATTGAATTTCAATTTTCAATTTCGCCTTTTAATTGAATTCAATGAAAAAGTGTCGATGAAACGGTATTCAGCGCTTTGTGTGTAGCTTCCCACATTGCCCCAACACCTCGGCCCCCATACCCTAAGTCCGCCCGGTCTGTGTTGATGCCAACGTTTTGTTGTTGTTGTTGTTGCTGTTTATTCAGCTGTTGCTGCTTCTGGGATCGTCGCCAGGGAAGCCACGACAGGCAGCTCTGCTCGCTGCTGTTGTTGTTGCTGTTTCTGTTGTTGTTGCTGTTGATGGCGCCGACGATGCGACAAAGCCCCAGTCTGGTTTTTAGTCCCAG
Organism: Drosophila nigromelanica; assembly: GCA_004149465.1. NCBI lineage: Eukaryota > Metazoa > Arthropoda > Insecta > Diptera > Drosophilidae > Drosophila > Drosophila nigromelanica. Next base: position 109,035 of record SCDS01000029.1, read on the forward strand.
CCCACTTTCGCAGGCGCAACCATTTTCCCGCAATTGGCTTGGTCTGATTGCGCTTATATATNTTTGGTCAGTCTGTTTGGGCTCATATATTTATATATATATATATATATATATATATATATATATGTATACTTTTTCACAGGGTTCGGTTTGTGATTGACTGAAAAGTTGGAAATTGATGGGGCGGTAAATGTGGGTACCCGAGATAAACAAACCATTTGGCCAGCATATTGTGCAAATGTCAGAAATTGAACTATATTAGATAATTGTCAATAAATTTCAGTCCTATTGCTCACAGTCGCTTTGTGCACTTGTCAAAATTTGTATATAATGTGTATGTATATATATATATACATGTGCAGTTAGGTTTGGGTTTAGGATCATGACTTTAGGTAACCTCTTATCAATTTTTCACCACATGTGAAGTCAGGTGTCAAAACCAACACGAGCACAACAACTGAAATTCAAATAAAATGCAACTTGCAAGTGGAGTGTATCTGTATCTGTATCTGTATCTGTATCTGTATCTGTATCTGTGTTTGCATATATCTATTTGTATCTGTCACTGCAAATACATCTAAGTCTGCGGTCTGGCTCATTATGCCGTGCGTTGCACGTTCTCGATGCCGATTGCCACTTGGATCCCTCGTTTGCATTCATCATGCAGGGTCGTCTATTTCTGGCCTGGCGCATATGAGATTTATGACACTCGGCAGAGAAAATATCCGACAATACTGTCGGATTTGCATGCCGGGGTTACTTGAGTGGCGCACACATCTACATCTATGAACATGAACGGGTATTAGGCAACATTGCCGAAAGATAAAACGAGCTGAATAGCAAAAGAAGAATATACATATACATATATATGTATATATATACACATATATATGTAAATTGCTTTGACAGTGAAATGCGGCCTGAGCTCAACCATTGTTGAGATTGCTTTTTATTACTAAAATATGCATATTACTTACAATCTGATGATGGCTATGATTCTGCTTGTTATACCCTTACTTAAATGCGACCAAGGCATGACTTTTGATTGCGGCTTTGGTTTGGACAGCTTACGAATGTATTGCCATATAATACTCATAAATCGCATTTGTATTGCAAATCGTTTGTTGCTCGTGGCAAATTCAATTTGCATCTCTCAGACTTTTCTTGTTAAATTCACATTTGCGACAAATTGCGCATTTTGTTTTCCTATCGATAACAAAAGAAAGTCAAATTTAATGCAGCTCCCGTTTCTGACTTGCCCTCTCCCTCTTTCTCTCTCTCTTTAACTTTCACTTTGTCAGTGTCTTTATGGCCACCTTGAATATTGCGAAAGCTGCTCTTGCAAGTTATAAAAAAATAACCGCTAAGTAAGATAGATAAAAGCGAGATATATGTTTTCTTATAAATATTAAATTGACTATTTTTATTCAAAATGTGAGAGAAGAAAGTGCCAATCAAAGCTGTGGTTCAAGAATGTACGAAACCAGGTTTACCCACTAATTTTTATTTTTATATTTTATATTATCAATTACATAAGGTTTTCATAATAATAATAATCATAAAATAAAAGTATCTTTTGACTTTTGTACTCAACAAAAAGAACACAAAAGGCTGCTTCA